>JAODKN010000044.1:3950982-3964985 GCA_026774425.1 Petrocephalus zakoni
TACCAAATAAAAGGCAACCTAGCAGCGAAAATACCTCCATTTATCATCATTTGCAATGTTGTTGGTTTTTTTTTTTTTCCTTGAGATTTAGTGCAACATTGTTTTGACTAAATAAAACGAACCGCAGCTACGGCACTTAAGATGTTTAGGAGCAGAGAGAAGCACTCTAACCTTGGCAGGAGGAATATTCTGTCCTTTATTCTCATCACATACTCCTATCCATAGAATTATAACAAAGATAACGACAAACCAAGGACAATGTAACAGAAAAACTGAACCCTAATCATTGACAAGGCTCCCAAAACACCCAAGTAATTAATATATAATATACAAATACAACATGCATTTTTGTGACCTTGTTCTTTCTGTCATTGGCATTTTATGGTATCAGTATGTCTGTCCCATTAAAGACGCTAAATATTCACGCATATATTTTGCACGGCGATGCTGCCAAATATTCCATGGTAGACCCCGTGACACAACAACATGCTACAAATCAAGGCTGATTTTGGCAATTTTATCATTTGTTTTGTTTACCTGATGTCTTTCGCAGCTAATGTGCAGCTGTCTTAATGAGAATGTAAATTGCTGTAAATAAGAGTGTCTGCAAAAATTAATAAATGTAAATATGCAGGCTGAGGCAGCAAACACTTGGCTGGCATTCTGGGCTTTAATGGGAATTTAATCAAATACACGTCCAGCAATATTACATGTGGATCATACTTGCATTACCAGTGGCTCCTGTAGCCAAGCTCTCATTTAATAGGATGCACCCAGGTTGGAGAATGATCCAGCCTCAGGTTCCATCCTCCTGAGTGCTATGAGGACCTTCCCTCATTAGCGTCAAAGGGCTAACATTAGCACACTGTGGACAGGTTCATACACAGGAATGCTTACGGAGGACAGCAGCATGATCGTCCAAATGGCACCCAGCCAACTCAATGACCCCAGAAAGCAGACGGTGCCCCAATGACCACGAAGACCCTGCACTCCTGCATTTCAGATAGGTACAGTGGATGAAACGACAGAGGAAAATAAGTAACTGAGGCCAGAGATATAGCTGATCTATCTAGAGATATAAAGCTAGAATAAGAGGCATAGAAGTACTAAATATAGGATAGGATATTTTCAGATGGCATTAAGGGCAAGAGCAGTACTTGTAATTATAGTGAGGATGAACATGTCGGAGACATCCTCAAAAACCCATACTGGAAGTCCCCATGTCTGTTTTTTCCCTATCCATCAGTCGGAGATTGAAGGTTGACCTTATCAACACACAGCGGTGCCATTTAGTTTCCCACGGAGTCCATGTACTCTTTGCCCTCTGACGATCAATTTCCAATTGCAGTGCGTTTGTGAATGAACCCCCTCCCCCACACAACAAACATAAGCCACATCAAACCGCTGAGCTTCCTCGCTGCCCATTATACCCAAGAAACATGGCTGCCAGGTTACCAGGGAGCCTTTCCAGCTCCCAATTTACCAACTTTACTCTTAGAGATATAATGAGTGTGATAAGAATCATACAACAGCAACGGCTGACCTTCAGAATTAAGTAAAATATGTAGCTGCTGACATAAGTCAATAAAAGTGGAAATGATACAGCAAACACCACACAGTTTTAGAGTGTACCCACAAGCATTTTATATGTGCTTGCACTGTACAACATCATTAAGCTAAAACTTGACAACATGCTATTAGCCTAATGACCGTTACTGCAATTTCAAATTACGCCAGTATAACTGTGGGAGTGACTGTCAGGAGCTGGATGGATAAAAACACATTTTCATGTTGACTCCATGGACGTGCACATTGTTTGTTGTTGCTTTTGGCAAAATATAAATAGTATTTTTTATAGAAGAACGCAATAAAAAAACCTAGCCTTTATCTCCACATTTCCAATAACTGAAAAATGCGGTTTCTGTATGAGTTTCTAAAAAGACTTTGTTTAATGTGTTTTGTTTGTACTGTTTTTTATTGAACTTTGTTTTAGAGGAACATTTATTTGAATACTTTGATATGTATTTCAAATAAGCTTTTATCTGTCAAGTGTTCATACCCTGCACTTCATGGTCAAGTCTAAAATACGGCCCACATCTCAGGCGAATGATGATTATCCAAAGGGCACCCTTCCCATCCATCAGTGCTCACTCTGTCACTGATTACAGGCCCTTCATCCTCTTCAGTACCGCCCATAAAAATGAACAATGACTTGGGGGTCAAAGGGCACTGCCCGTTCCACATATTCAGCCAATGACCAGGCTGGACCTACTGGCTGCTCAATCTTCAGT
This sequence comes from Petrocephalus zakoni, assembly GCA_026774425.1. Classification (NCBI taxonomy): domain Eukaryota; kingdom Metazoa; phylum Chordata; class Actinopteri; order Osteoglossiformes; family Mormyridae; genus Petrocephalus; species Petrocephalus zakoni. The sequence goes on from JAODKN010000044.1 coordinate 3,953,274, forward strand.
GTTCCATCTGGAACTTGCACCCTACTGCTAACAACCCGGATACAATTACTCATTGTCTCACAGCATGTTTTAGCTATGTAACCAATTTAGCAATTACATCTTTATGTTGGAATACATTTTATGGGACTATTATGCTCGTAAAGCCAAATATTAAAGGAAAAAACATTACGTGGCAAAAGGTATGAAGAGACAAGTAAGGACTTAACTCATTAAAACATTAGAAATTAAGGTTTGATGTGTTTCAGGTAACTAGCAAGATCCAGACACTCCTGTCAAAGCAGCAAATCATCTGCTGAGCCAATGAGCCTTTAAACATACAGAAATGTTGGTGGTGTAGAAATAGACAGAAAACATGCAGCAGACAGCAGACAGATTATATTCTAGATCAGGGCTGCCAAAACCTGCTCCTGGAGATCTACCACCCTGCAAAGCTTAGGTGCAGCTCTAATTTAACACACCTGATACTGATAATTAGGCCCTTCAGAAGTGTCTCAATTGGAGTCAGCTATGTTGAAGCAAAGCAGACTAATACCGAGTGTGTTAAATTAGAGCTGCACTTAAGCTCTGCAGGGTGGTAGATCTCCAGGAGCAGGGTTGGGCAGCCCTGTTCTAAAGCAGGTACCCAGCCATTCTGATACTTTTCTATATTAAAAAAAAATCTTCATTGTTAAATACTGGTTAAATCCTGGTTCTGCTGGCAGAAGGCTACACAGCATGGCAGGCTGATTCCAAGCTCAAAGTTTCTAAGAGATCAGTACACAGGAACAAGGTGAGGCAGGAGAAACTGGCAATGACCGGAAACCTGCCAGGTAGAGGGGGGAAGCGACTTTCTAATGCCAGAGATGACCATAAGCTTGTCCAGCAGTGCCTCATGAATCGGAGAATGACATCAAGGGACCTTCATAAGGAATGGGAAACATTAAGTGATGTGACATGCACAGCTAGGACAGTTAGTATTAGGCTCCTAGAAGCAGGACTGAAGTTATATAAAGCAAGAAAGAAGCCCCTCATTAAAGAGAAACAGAGAAGAACCAGGCTGCAGTTTGCAAAAAAAAAAAAAAAAAAACATTTTAAACATTTTTTTAACTTATAAATGATTTGTGCTTGGATATACACAAATGCATAACCATAAATTGAGAAATGAGTGAAACAAAAAATTGTGCTGTGTTGAGCTGTATATGCAAGTACATATCATGTATAAGTTCAACAAGCATGGAGACTGCAGCAAACTGACAAGCATGTGAGAAAAAAGCATCAGCACAACAAATTAGACATTGATCCATCCATATTCCACAACTTCCTAACTAATGCAAGATCATAAACAAGCCAGGAGCCTCTTGTGAACAGGAGGCCACAGTGCCTCCCACAGAAATTAGGGACACCTAGGCAGCTCAATCACGTCTTTGGACTTGGAGAAGGAGAATCCATGGGAAACTGACCGAAACCCAAGAAAAAGGTCATGCAGAACATTTACAAAAATCAAACCTGTGACCCAGGATGGGTGAGTCCACTTATAGGCCAAGAACAGTTAGAACGTTCTGAATCCAAAAGGCCCCTGAAGGTGGCAGGCTGCTTTGAGCTGGGCTTTTATGCAGGATTTATGCAGAATGCACAGGCAGAGCGCATACAGCGGCGGCAGATGTGAGCCAGCAAATTATGTCATCTTTCTCCAGCAGAGCGCTGGCAATGGGGCCCGGTGACTGACAGGCAGAGCCGCATGCGTAACTGGATCGGCGGACTGCGGTCCTGCCTGCTGAATCGCAGAAACTCCGGCCTCGGTGATGGCCATGTGAATCGCAAATGTCACGCCCACGAAGCGAACTGGACGCCATTTTTCGCAGACGGGGAGGCTGAGGCTATGAAACCAGGTGGCTTATTATACAGATGTTCCAAAAGCAAAAAAACACGTGGCCGGCACCACCCCCTCCCAGCGACGTACCGTTACTCTCATATGATGCCCTTCCTGTCCTCTCCCACGGGACCACGGTGCCGGAAACATACAATCCAGGGCCCCGTAGAAAAAGAGCCATATCGCCATTTCAGCTCACAACTAATAAATAATAAATGTATGTGCTTGTTCCAAAAACAGAACGGCTACTACAGAAATAACGGCGATAGCAGCGCAAAGCCCCACGGGGGGGTCGCATTCGTCACCGTGCGAGGGCATGTGATTAATAAAACTCCCCACACTCGGTTTTTCACCGTATGTCATAAACTTTGGCCTCACAGCCACGACCTAACGTGTTATATAGGCCACTCCAGGGCAACAAGTACAGAGAGGACAGCCAGCCAGGCTGCAGAGAAGCCGTTAGCCCCCCCTGACCAGTGACAGTCTGTCCTTTGTGCCAGACATATTGGTCCCCAGGGAGGGTGGAGGAAACACTCTCATCCACCTTCACCTCAACAGGACCACAGCCAGACCCCCCCCCAGGGTCCATCCCATCCCAATCACTGACACTTTGCACAGGACATTTTAGCCTCCTTAACACCCTCGGCCCACCTGATCAAGGACGCCCCCATCCCTCTCCACTGGCCTCCCTTCCGGGCCCCATATGCAGTCTGGGGGGGGTGGCTTAGCCCTTCCCGTCGTTTGTCCAGAAGCACTCGTTTGTGAGAGACTCCTACGGACACTTCCTGCGCGACCGGAATCAGTGTCACCTAAGGCACAGGACAAAACAAAGGTTCATCCTCAGCCTAAAACAAATCTGCGGGGTGACAGCCTCCATGCCGCTCCAACCCCATCACCCAACACTCTAAACAGCACAGGAATATTAACATCGCTCAATTATTCTGTTCCAGAAGCGTCTTGACATGAGGATGTATATATTGGATGTACTCTTCCGAGGCTCCATGTACCAAGACTTTATTTTCCAGTGTCCATGGGGAGTCTCACAATATAATTTTGCCGCAGTGCATTTAGTTTGTCTTTTAAGTATGTAAGATTCAAGACAGGTTTCACCGCCCCTGTGGACACAATTAGCTCAAAATTGCTGGTTACTGTGCTATTTGAATCAAGTTGTATCAACAAGAAAATGTGCATACCAGATGATGGGTAAGATCATTTCCCTCCTGCACCATAATTGATTTTCTGAGAATACCTGACAGGAAAATCTGACATTGCTGGGCTGAGCTGAAAAGCGCTGGCTTGCTTAACAGAGTTTTTTTGAAAGCCATGGCAGAGGTCTTGATTACAAGGTGAAATCAGAAGAAAGAGACTAGATTTGGTTCAGCTGCCTCTCTCATTCCAGGAAAGTTCACAATATTTAGAACAATTCTAGAATTAAGCCCTGGATTTTCAGAACAAGGCAGCATATAAAGATCTCCACCAAATCAGTTTCCAAGAAAACCGGGAGGCCCAAGCTTGCAATTAAGGTGTTCTCAGCATCATAACTGCTCTGTATGGAAGGGCTTTGTCTGCGTGGTTGTGAAGTATACATCGTCAATGTTTATATATTTTTGTCCAGTGCAGGGGCCGGATGATATCTTAAAGCAAGGTAACAGCCACTGTGAAAGGAAAATGTTTTAATTATATCAAACTCTACAATTCTACATCATAGATTTCATGTTGTTCTTATGTTCATTGACATCAAGGGTTTCTCTTGGAGCCAAAACTCCATATAATTAACATCACCCAATCCAAACCCTTGCCCATGCAAATGATTGTATTAACTGCTACAGTATGATGGAACAAACATCCTGATAAGTGGCGGTTCTGATTGGCACAGGGTGCTGATTCCCGCCACTTGAGGATTAGAGCTCCACCCTATGATTTGCCACCCCAACACATCAACCAATCACACGCCGCCCTTGGGAGCAGGTTTGGAGTAGGGCGGCAGGCTGGCCGGGCTCATCTCACTGCTGGCTCCACTGCCAGAGGAGTGATTAATGGGGGACAGTACAGGGAGCTCTTAAATCCAGGGGCTCTCTCACATGAAATGGAGCTCCATGTCCTCGCAAAGGGATCTCCACTCTGCCCACCCCGGAAGCAAGCTGCCGGCAACGTAAAAGCACAAGATGTGTGTTTCTCTCGCACAAAGGATCCACAATAAAAAAGATGGAAAAACCAGGAAAAGAAAAGAATCCAGTTCAATGGCTTTGGTTATCCAGCTTGCCATTTGAAATCTGACTCACAGGCTCACAGTCAAAATACAAGAAATGAGGAAGTGACACAAGAAGTAATTTGCCTTGACATGTGGCTCGAGACACAATCAAAAAGGAAAAAAATATATATAAAAAGATATCGTTACTGGCTGTCTTTAGGACCTAGAGGCGTGGCACCTCCTCCTCATGACAAGCCTGAGAAGTTAATTAGTTAATTGGCAGTATGGCGTTAATACGTCTATCTGATATGTTGCGCTAAAGCTGACTGATGTCTTGTGTCATTAATTGGATTACTGTCGCGTTAATCGCCCTGTTGTTCTCGGTTCTGGCTCTGACGCAATTCCGGGCCGGCGCTCCTTAACGAAGCGGCTGGGGACCCAACAGAGAGCGAATACCGGGGAAAGTCCGGAACTGGCGCACGCGCCCGGCTGTATCCGCTCCCATGTGTACCGTCGTCCGCAAAAGGGCTCTGCTGCTTCGTTGATGCCTGCATATGAGAACCTCTTCACATGCGGCACGTTAGACTTTTATCCCAGAACTGTGGCAGTTGTCAGACCCAGAAAAGAGCTCTTTGAAGGTGGTTTATTTCTCCCTATAGATCAGAGATGCTTACGTTACAAAAAAAAAGTAATGATGTGTGTTCTTGGGGAGATGTGGGTTTCTCCACATATTTTTATAAAGGAAGAGTAATTTATTGTATTTGCATAACTTTAAGCCATGCTGTGTGGCGCTCTGTGGTTCAGCCTGTGTGTAGCACATGCCATGTGCAGAAGAACAGCTGGACCACATTCTGACATTTGTGCATCACTGGTATAAATCTGCTAAACTGTTTGATTAGGACATTCATCCAGTAAACTATAAAACAATCTAATTAAAGCGCAATCAAATACCGACATCTGTCACTGGATTTAAAGCATTTTAGCAGATTGGCAGCAACGAATTCTGGGATATTTTATTAATCAACAAGTCACAAATAGAACAACTTATAAGGAAGATAAGAGTTTTTTTTTAATTTCCTAGGTCTAGCTCGGCATGCGTGGAACTGTGATTATTTAAATGAAAAAATTTCCATTCAGAAATAGAATCGGGGCTGTTTCTGTAGGAAACGGCGCATAAGTGCTTACCACCTGGGTTTCACTGGGTTAGTTGGGGGTGCAGGGGCAGCAGATTTGCCCGCCGCTGATGAATATCAGGGAAAATGCAAATCGGTCTGCCGCAGATGAGTGACAGGGACATAAACATATTTTGGCAGAAACAGTACCATAGAAAATCGCTTTAAACTGATTTGAATGCATCACGTCGGTCCGTGGGGACAAAGCGAAATGCGTGCGGCACAAAAAAAAAAGAGAGTCGGGGACTTTCAGGCACGCGCGCAAGCACGTGCGCGCACGCACACACACACACACTGGGGCGCGTGCAAACACGTGCGCATAAAAATGCATAAGCGGTAATTAAAGCGACTGAAGCTTCTCCCGCTGTTCGCGCGAGGAGGCGAGGCGGGCTTCTTATTCCAGCTCCTGCCTTCATTTAAAAATGTTCGGCTTTAATTTTTAATCAGCTCCGAGAAAGTGAGCAAATTTTACAGTTCGAACCCGAATCTAATCAAATAACAATCCTGAGACACTTTACTTAACTGGCGTTGTGATTAATTGTGGACGTTTCTTGTTGCCACGTCTCAAAAAGGAAAAGAAAACTCCACACCGCGTCAACAAGGTTCCCAACCTTAAAAACATTAAATAATACAAAATGTCCCCACTGTTGCAGTTGAGGCAATATATGAATTCTAATGCGGGGCGTTTACAAAATTGCATTTGATCTGCAGACAAACAATTATGCATGAAAGCTGAGCAAGGCCCCCCCACCAAATAAAACATTGTATGACATTTCAGCATCAATAAAGTCATTCAAACATTGAGCTGTGCTCAGATGACCATAACTCTGAGTCTTTATGTACAAGAAACAAGGATTTTAGAACAGCTAAACTGTCCTTTAGCACAGACTACAGCATTACAAATGAAACATTTTCTGCACGGAGCATTTGGAAATTGACAGTCATCCAGGCATTCGATGGTATCCAAAACGAAAAGGCATTTTTTATGGAAAATGTCAATGTGCAATTACAGTAATTTGTTAACATTCTGTCCTGAACTTCTGAGACACGTGCCATGTGTCAGTTAAGAGTACTGCATCTAGTTGGTTAGGCGAAGCAATCAAAATAACTGTATGCCATGGGAGGGGTGGCGTGCAGGAACTTAATTGAGCACAGAACCTTATAACCCAGCAATCAATTGAAGTATTTTGAAATTTAAAGCAAAGCCATATTTGTTCCCTTTATTTCCAGGGAAGGTTTAACTGCTTCCAGAGTTGGAGATCATCTCCCTTTCAGAGATGGTTCCGGCAAAGCACTGATGGGCACAACAAAGAAGGACCTGCCCGCTAATGCTCCTTTTGATCTATCGACAACGAAACAGGCAAAAACTTCATGAAACTGAGTCACAAAGAGGTGATGGGGTCATCGCTCCCCCCACCCCGATATATGCAACCCCAAAAAGCTCCACTAAACTGGCTGTGTGTGTCTGCCATGAAAATGAGTTACTGTGATAGACGCCATGGAGACTGATCCAGGATTAGCGATCCGGCACACGACATGGCGAGCTGCTGCAATGAGGCACGTGGGCCGGGCGGCACTGTCCTACAGACTGAACCCTCCCAGTACCAGCTATCACTCATCCACTATGTACTGAGGACACAATGCAAACTCACTCCTAATGTTTATCCTGCTGGGGAAATGCTTCACATGACCCCTGGGAGGACAGGGCAAGCTCGAGACAAGCAGCAGCCCCCATACACACCACCCTTACCCACCGTGGCCCTCCTATTCGCTGCAGACGGATAACGACATATGTACCTTATTAGGACTAACTGCATGTGGAATGCTTGCCAAGCAAAACCCTTATTTGAGGTTTTTTTTTTGCTTTATTGAATTACTGCATTTGTTTAATTGGAGAGAGTGCCACACCGATCGAGAGGGCTGACATCTGCAATGGCTTACTAAAGAATTTTGCAACTTAATGCCTCGCCTTACGAACAGGCCCGGCTTTGTGTTTTTTTTCCCCCCCAGCCAGTAGTTACGTCCTCGCTAACCGCAGCAGATAAGCGCAGTAGCTCCACGTCATGCAGCTTGATATCTTATCACTGCTCTGTCTAGTGCTTCTTTCTCAAAATAGGACCAAAAGCACCATGTGACTCTAAATTGCCTGTTGCGTGTGTGTGTGTGTCATGTACATATTACATTGTGGGAACCAATAATAAATGTGATAAAACCCTGTTATTTTTATATTGTGGGGAGAATTTTTTCCGTCCCCACAAGGGAAAACACAACTTAAAAAAAAAAAAAAATTATATATATCTTTGATTGAAATTAAAAAACGAAAAATGTCAAAATTTCCACAAATGTATGTGTGTGTGTGTCTGTCCTGTGCCCTGCCCTTCCTGGGTAGGCTCCAGGTTCACCATGACCCTGTACTGAATAACCAGCAGCGAGATGGATAGATGGATGGATGAATGGATGGATGGAAGAGTGCTGTGTGGAGGAAGGCTAGCGTTCACACAGCTCTGAGCCCTTGGTTTATCCTTGATCCCTTATGTGCTGTAATGGGTCTCTTTTGTCGATAAAGGGCAGAGGGAAAAAATGGCTTTGTTGGGGGGTGGGGGGGAGCTGCTGGTTTGGAAATAAGTGGTCACAGGTTTATGGCCTAGGGGAGCCTCTGCTGCTGTACGCTTAGTCAAGGCGCTTTGCCTCTAACGCTTTAGTAGAAACACACCAGCCCATTAACAGCCGAATTGTAAGCCATATAAATTACTGTGAGCAAAAGTAGCTGATAGCTAAAAAATACAGTGATTAAAGGTTTAGGGGGAACTGTTTCGGTGAGCAGCTGGGTTGGTAATTGACTAAAAAAGTCTCCTTCGAAAACTCCTCTAATATCATTTAAAAATATTATTTAATTCTATTAAAACAAATTCACCTTAATCACACAGCCAGCTGGGAACCCCTTCACACAGCACACGTGAGAAACATTTATGTAGGGCGCGACTTGCTCGTGATCCCGGCGTGCCGGGCGTCTCGTTCACCTTATACCCCTGCAGTCACCGCCGAGCCTCCAGCTACTGAACGTGGAGTTGTCGGCGTTGCCGTGGCAACGTGGCGCCTGCCCGAAATCGCTGGCACAGATAGGAGTGTAAACCCACACATGGAGCGACGTGTCTGTCTGGGTACGAAGGGGGTACGGCGGGCATACCGGGCTCTGGCCCGGGCCTTCCCCATCGCCGAGGCTTGCCTCACAAGCGTGGCAATATTCGTTAAGTCTTCTCCGTTTAAGATTATTGTACACCACGGCATTTGTTTACCGTGTGTGCGTACCACTAGCTTGGAACCTTTAATCATCATTCAAATACATTAAACAATTCTCGGCTCTGCCAAACGAACAGAAATAAATTACTGCCATCTCTGTCAGCAACTTATATATATGTAATATAAAAGGCTATAGTCTATAAGTCTATGACGATCTAACTCTGAAGGTTATCATCATTGGAATATGATGGAAGGCAACATTGTACTTATGGTGAGACAGGTTTCCCCCTCGGTATCAGGTGATTAATCTTCAGTGACAGTACAACAAATAAATGAATTTCTCAAATTATATTTGTACACAGTGCAGTCCTACCCACCTCATTTTGGCAAGTGTGTACCATTGGCTCAGTGAGTGGGGGGGGGGGGGGGGCCGGTCTTTGTTATGGAGCCCTTTGGCTGGGGGGGTATTATGTGTGACTGCTGCAATCTCCATTTTCAGCTCTTTCCCTGTCAACCACCACTGCTCTCTATCTTAAACCACCCCCGCAATGGCCAGGGGTGATAGGGAAACCAGCAAAAACCGCAGAGTGCGTTCCAGAAAGTGAACCTGTCTGTGCAAGGTCTTAATCGTGAGCCTGAATGAATATGTAAAATGCCAAGAGGAGGACCTCATTTGAATAGTTAGGGTCTGTCCGTTTTTGGGAGGGGAGATGAAGCTTCTGCTGGAGTAATCGTGGGCAAGGCGGTGCCTCCAGATCTGTATGACCTGGCAGAATAAGGATAGAGACTAGTGTGCTAGGAAGACAGAAACCGGAGATCATTTCCAATCTCTCCCTCCGTCTTCTGCCTCTTAATTCTCTCTTTTCATCTTTCGATGGCCTTTTAAGTTTATCTCTTGCTGTTTGAGAAAAGGAGCTTGTCTCTTGCCATATTATGTATAAAAAAAGCTGAAAAACTCAATTAGCACACCATGAAGACGTGTTAAAACCCAGTGAACAGCGAAAAGAGCTGTCAGTCACCGGATTAAAACTGCGGAGGGATGACCCACGGTACCTTAAGCGGTGTGTCCTGCGAGTAGGAGAACATGCGGCTACTTTGACATGCAGATTAATCGTCTCACTCCCTCGGATCTTAGCGTAGCCCAAGGTGACTTTGCTTAGAGGGAGAAGACCCAGCTTTCAGAAGGATGTGTTCTGCTGGGAGTCTTTCATGTAGATGACATCTCATACTTATAGTCTGACGTGCAACTTTCAACTTATACAGCAAAGAAACACACACACACACACCTATATATAGTGCCTCTGTGTATATATATATATATATATATATATATCTCATGACTTGAAATACATCTACACGTCAATGGGAATTTAATATTGTGAACAGTTTGCAAATCGGCTAGTATAACTCAGTGCTTTAGGAGTATAAGTCTACAGCCTATTAGGATCCAGTTCACAGACAAGCTCAATATGTATATTATATATGTATATATGCAGGTTTGTGCCTGTGGGACAAAGACATGCACTTTAGGTAAGTCAGTGTCTTTAATATGCCCTTAAAGTGTGTGTGAGTCCCTGTGATTGGACTGATGCCCCAATCCAAGGTGCCCTGCCCTTCCTGGGACAGGCTCCACTACCACCCAGATTTGGACAGGCAGATATGGGAAATGGATGGATGGATATTGCACACAGGTACAGAAATACTCCCCTAGAAACAGAGAGAGAGTAAGAGAGAGATAGAGAGAGAGAGAGAGAGAGAGAGAGACACACAGCGAGAAATAAAAGAACAGTGTGGATGTGTGATAAGGCATTCAGTCTGCCATCACAGGGTATTTCTGTAGGCCCTGGGGTTTATTACGGCTCAGTTCCATTTTCTTCAAAGCGACCCAGGCCCCGTCTGATATTAACCCCCGCCGTGCCGGAGCCACCGGGGTGTCCGCCTCTGACTGCATAGACACCCCTGTGAGCGCACGCTGCAGCCGGCGGGGAGGACCGGGCGTGGGGAAGAGGGCGCCTGCGCCCGCCGCACCGCGTCGATCATCCGACGCGTTCAATCTCGCATAGCCTCCCAGGGCCGGCAGTGCGGCTACGCTAACCGGCGATCATTGTCTCGCTGTCCTAAAGACGAAGCTCACGAGCTCATGCAAGCGTACCCAGGATTTAAGAGATATTTCTAACATCCTGAAAGCCGTTTTTGTTGGCAGACAGCCATGAGAGACCTACTTGGTCCCACACAAGGGGGCAGCACCTTTAACCACATTACAAACAGGATAACTCCTCTTAGCAGGCTTGAGGGTCACTATAAGCACTACTGATTCAGGGATGCATACCTGCCATGTTCACATTATAGACGTTAGGAGAGTTAGGAGGTATCCCTGCATGTATGGAATTTTGGCAGCTGAAGCACTTTAGGCCCAGACTAGGCAACAGTTCATTCTGTTCCTCAGATCCAGTGATCCAATGAGGGGTGCTGGAGTTTGCCCGCTGGACCCCTGCCGACCCTGATAGACACATTGCTCCATCTCCGTGATTGGGGGTATACGGGTGGGGCATTCGTTTTGGCAGCCGTCACTGTGCCAGTCTGGCTCAGTGGGAAGTAGGGATGGGTATCGTTAAGATTTTAATGGTACTACTACTCTTTCCGGGGCTGCCTATCAGTCTGGTATTTTAACGGTATTGCTATCCGTACACTGTGAAGAATAAATCAAATTAACATAATTAACAGATTTATTTAACAAATCACTATTATTACTCAAAAATTTGCATTATTATTTAACAAATTTACATTAAATGTGAAATGCAAAATAAAATTACACAAAAAATACAGCATTGTTTTAAACATTTACGATAAGGGAAATGTAAAACAAACATAAATTACTTTAATGCAAAGCCTTTAATGCCTTAGTTTACACGCAAAACACCTGTTGCACCTTTGGCAGCGCGCACTGTCCGCACTGATTCTAGCGAAGCGCGACCACACTCCCGATCTCTTACCTCTCCGCCATCGTCACTAGTGGCGGCCAGGCCATCCCTGCTCCATCCACGTGCGCATGCGCATATTTTACGGTACCGCAGATCTGTATAGCAATGCGTTGAGATCTCTGCCCTATTTGTGAATGCAGGGACAAACTTTTCATGCAATATCGTCGACACAGTAAGATGACAGATACTCCTCTGGCATGGGAGTTATAATATTACTAAAATCATTATAATAAAATAAAAATGTACACAATCGTTTTTGTTAGTTTTAATTCTTTCTAA
>JAODKN010000044.1:3984441-4007283 GCA_026774425.1 Petrocephalus zakoni
TGAAAAAGGGACCAGGTACCAGGTACTGTTCCCAGTGGAAAACCCCCCCAAAGTGAGCCGAACTGAACCGTACCGTAACGTACTATGCAGTGGAAAAGCGCCATTACATACTTAAATCGTGAGGGGGGGAAGTTGCGGCTAGGTGGGGTGGGGGGTGTCTGGTGACAGTGCTCAGAGGGGGGGGGCAAATTCCTCAGCTCAGCACCCACACAAAACAGCTTGCAGATCAATTTTTAATAAGGGCTCTCGCCTTCCCAGGCAAGCCTTAGAAAAATATTTTAATCAGGAGCTCCTGCCGGCTCTTTGTCTCCTACCTGATTAAGTCGGAGATGGCTGGGATCAATGACGGTGCGTGATGTGCCTTCCGAACAGGCACAGCGAAGGCAGACGCATCCCCGAGCTCGCGGGCCCACCGGCACCATACCCACGGATGGCAGCTACTGGGGACCTGTGACATCGGAGGTTACACTGCCAGGCCAGGAGAGGAATGCAACAGCCATACGGTGTAGGCCTAGAAGCACTGTCATGCATCCAAAGAGCTCTGTACATGGCACACAAATACGCCTCCACCACCTCAAGGCCCGCCTGCTGGGCAAAACCTGAAACATTTTCACACCAATAACCAAACCATTATGCTCAGGATAAGAAGCCCCCCCCAGCTCCCATTTAGTCAACATCAGAGCTATTATTTTCTAGAAGCATGTGGTACTGGATAGCCGTGGTATCGGGCCAATGCGTCTTCGGAGCCTGTAGGCCGGCTTGCCGCGGCCCCACCCACCGCCGACAGCTCGAGCGCCAAACACCCACATTCTCGAGTCTGGAAACCTCCCACCACAGTGAGCCAAAAGCAGGACACAGCCCCAATAACCCATGAGCAGCGTGATAATGAAGAGCACAGTTACTGCAAAAATGTTACTTTAAAGGGACCGTGAAGAATCCATCAAAACAAGCACTTGAGGAGCAGGGTCTTTGAAAGACATTCAGAGCCCCCCCCCACTACCCTCTGAAATGGTATTAAGTATATCCATCCAAAATGTGGAAACCAGCTTTTATCTCACGAGTGCCCCTACTGAAAGGAAACTCCAGGGTGTCGCCGGGGGGGAGATAAACGAGACCACCAACGGAACCTCTTCATAGTGTACCGATTCTATCCGGCCCATCTTTGCCTCTCTTCCACCCTGTACCAACCAATCTCATTGTTTGCCGCAGACTCAATTGTTTTTCATCTGTTCAGAATCGGTACCGTATCTTGGCTGTTTCTGTATTTCCACCCTACGCACGGTAATCCCTTTTTCATTTTCTCACCCGGTGGCACCTTGTTGCCATCCACGTGTCCCTGCCTGTCCCATCTCACACTATCAGCCTCCATCTTTGCCGGAGCCTAGTGGCCCATAATCACATATTAAAAATTTAATTACACTTGCACGCCGCGTTGCATTCCATGTTTGATATTCTGCTCTGGTGTGCCGAGGAGAGGACTGAGCTAAACGGAGGCTGATTTATTGATTTGCGTATATCTCTAACCCACCTCCTTCCACCCGCTCACTTGTTTGCCGCGGGAAAAGCAGAGAGGTATCACCACGTCTCCAGGTAACGAATAGCAGGATGAGACCGTGGACCCCGTTCTGAGGGCATGCGGACAGCTCCTTGACGCCCGATTTACACGGAAGCCGAAATGAGCCTGAGCGAGAGATCAAGCCGTGTCCAATTCGATCTGCCACTCTGCTGTTAGCGGGTTACCGTTGCGTGTAGCCCTCTATCCTCCATATACCAAGGATGCAGGAAAAGTAAGGCTGGACAAAACGAACCCTAATGTGACAATGGGTAATATGCCTCACTGTCGGTCATGATGCCCCTGCCAAACAAGTCAGGCACTCTTCGGCTGCTGGTCTTTGACCTCCTTCTTTCTGTCAGCACTTTAAATTCGCTTTGGGTGGGAGGGCACCATGGCAATCGCAAAGAAACTCTCCCCACAGAATCTTCTAGTCAAGGAAGGAGAACAGCAGCAGGTCGCCGTTTAAACAGCAAACAGATTCCAGCTGGGGCTCAATGGCATCATGACCTTTCACCCCTTTGTTTCTCATTTCTTCAGTGCCAATGTTTAGTTCACACACAAATGCAGTTGGAAATAAAATGCCCCCTCGTTCAGGATGTGCCCTTACACAAAGACAGCCTTCTCCAGCCTGGCCAGACCTCCCCATTGGCTCCCAAAGATAACATGCCAGCACAAGAACCACCTGCCTGGCACTGTACAGAGATGCGGGCGTACAATGGGCACATTAACGGGTCGCCTGGTGCTATGCTAAATGCGATGTAACAGCGAGGGCTGGGTTTGACCCACTGGCGGGCATGAAGCGGTAAGGAGAGATAGTCCACGTAAAGACCTAATGTCCCAGAGTGACACCGTGGGTGTGGGTAGGCCAGCACGCCAGAAAGATGTGTCCCACAGAGATAAACAGAGCTTTATCAGAAAGCAAGACACACCATTCACTCAGCCCCACCCTCCACAGCCAGCAAGCTAATGCCACTCACAGGTGACATTTTACAGCGACAGCAGTCCGTAATGAAGTGTAAAACACAATTCTGCTAAGAGCATTCGTCAAAGGGGTGACAGATCTTGGTCGTTCTGCACCAGATAGCGGGCAAAGATAGTTCAGGCTTTCACGTGAAAAAATGGGCGGGGGGGGGGGGCCGTGGGTGATGGGCAAGCAGCAGCTTTTTCAAACTCACCAGAGAGGTGGAGAAAGGTGACATTATTCACATCCACAAAAGCTCACCATGTGTGTGTGCATGTGTGTGTGGATATTTCCTTGAAGAAATGTCACGTTGCGTGCTAGCAGTATTATAATAGCAGGCTGCTCCCTACACCTCGCCACGAAATCCTGACAGAAGGAAGGACAATGAAGATCCAAGGCCCGGACGACAGCCCTGTCGCGTCGACGTGGGCGGAAGCAGCAGGGTGTGACTCACCAAAGCCGACAGACCGGGGGCTCGTCTCGGCTCTGGGGTACCGTGTGATGCAAACACAATTCATCCCATATTCATTAAAGAACTCCAAGAACTCCATGTTGGCCCCAGGCCGACTCCTCTGGCCAGCTGTCCCAGAATGCCCTGCGGCATCTGTCAAAACCTTATTATGTCGCACAGCGACGACAGAAGAGAAACAGGACCCATTTCCGGATCAACAAAAGGGCAGAGGAAGAACAGGCAAGGCCATTAATGTCTCCAGCAGGGGTAGGGGGAGTCAGGGGCATGGCATCCGCAAGCCGAATTGTTAATTAGGAGAGCGCACGTGCTAATGGTTCTGTTCAATCGCCCATTAATTAAACAGTCAAACGGGTCCCCGGAACAAGACACGCACCATGGCAGCGTGGTTAATATTTCATGGCATTCTCCTGGCGAATGTTGAGTCGTGTGAGGCAGGACACACGAAAAACCTTCACCTAGCAGCATGAGGGAATCTGCAGGTGTGTGTGTGGGAGGGGGGTTGTGGAAAGAGGAAAAAATTCCATGCGTACATGCTCACCCCCTGACAAAGACACATGCATGCACACTCAACCCCTGATGAACGCTCAAGTGCCTGCACAGCCATGCAGCCACACCGATTTGCCATTTTCAGGTCCACCGTTATAACAAATGAGGCTTATTTAGATTAATCGCTGCCATTAGGCCCTGAGGATTAGTCACTGAGGAATAACTGCTCTAACAAAACCAAAAACACCATGCTATTTTTAGTACACCGGATTCGCAACCGCAGTGCTAAATGTGCTTGTGTAGTCTTCTTAAGAGTCTTCCGGGGCATCTTGGGATGGTCACCTCAGGTGATCTCACGCTCTGTCTCTTCCACTGAACTGGACAGCGAAGGCCAATCGCTCCTCCTCCTCAGAGCACGGACTGTCCCCCGGAGACAAAGGTGAAGTGCTGCAGCACTTGCCTTCCGAGCGATTCTGCCTGATGTTCATCAGTCTCCGCCCCCTCACAACATTTAATTAATTCTTGGCATCAGCAACATGAATGCAGGGATAGTCACTAGTTTCTAATTCTTCAGGAAGCAAGTACCATGTGGATGCATTAACCCCTGCCAACGTAGTTAACAACGAAACTCTAGCATGCAGGGTGCAGCTTTGCTGATACAGCTAGTACTGCACGTGACAGTGAAGTTGGCGCATTCGAAGCTAAACTTGCGTTGTCAGCTCAGCTCATCCGTAGCACTTGCCCCAATTTGTCAGTGTCAGATCAGCTCAGATTGGCCGGAGCCTTCCCACCACCCGCTGTCAGCCACTGGTGGTTCTGTCGGAAGCCGGAGTATACAAGGCGAAACTGAAAAGCCGTGAAGCAGACCATCCTGAAAGCATCAATAAGTATCAGAGCATATAAGACCATGTCTGAATAGGATCCCCTCCCAACCAACCAAACATTAAGTGGTTGGATATAAGAAAAGAAACGAGGCAACACTGACAGGCTCAGACAAAGAGGAGAGCTATACTGTTAAAAGAGGGGGCGTGGCGGTACTACCCAACACTACGCGCCAAGTGAACGCTGCAGGGGACACACGAGAAAAGGCCAGGGCTCTTTGTGTCAGGGAGACTCACTGGGAATGGGAGGGCTGTCATAAATCATCAACAGCAGTTTGCTGAGTCTGTTTGGTCTATTTCACGTCTGAAAGGGACTTGACTTTTTTCCCCTCGCACCAGGCTGAAGACGACGACATGTATGGGACTGAAGAGCCGGACAGAAATGGGGCTGAGCTTGAGGAGACACATGGGACAGACACATATGACCGGCAGAGAGCTGCCAGCCATCTCACTCTTGGGTGCTCCAGAGTCATAAACAAAAATCACAGTTCTAGTTTCAATATACAAATCTTTATGTGCAGCTCCCCTGTCTTAGCGCTGTCCTGTGTTTTTGCACTTTAAGTATTGTGAAAACCCTTCCCCTGTCAATGCTGTTTAATGTTGCACCATGGTCCTGGGGGAATGCTATTTTGTTGCACTGTATACCTGTATATGAACTTGAAGTGCATCTAAGGTCAGAAAAACATGTTTGACTATCAATAAACACCACAAGATTTAATTCAGCTAATGTTATTGGCTACTACAAAATATAGCTTTCTGATATTATATATGGCATTCATTTAAAGTTTTATTGTACAAGAAATTAAAACCAAAAAGAACTAATAAGAAATCTAGTCTGAGACAAAATGTTTAATTTACAGAAATTTCACACAGGTGTTTGCCAGATGCAGAACCAATAAAATTCAAAAGTTCCCACAAAATCACTTAATAATCATTTGTATCTTTTAATTAAGCTCCATTAGTGTGTCGCCGTGTTCAGTTTTCATCTTTCTCCCTCACTGTACTTGTGACTGTGATATATGGGTCTGGTTAATCAAGCTAATGATGCCATTCGACAGGCTTGTTACTTTTTGTAATTTATTCCCCAGAAGGGATGGTTTTCTGTTGCCAGAAAAGCACAGAAAAAAGATTAATATTCATCCATTCGGCAAACAAAACAGAACAAAGCAAAAAAAAAAAAAAAAAAAACCTCTCATGTAATGAACAAACTCAATTGGCATTTAATAACGAGACCATGGAGCGGGAACTGATGGAAGAGTCCATGTTGATCGAAACTATTTAGTTCGTTCAAGGAAGTGTACCTGAAAAGAATACTTGGACGCAAGTTAAGTTCCAAGTCCCACCCCCCAGATCCAAATACGAGCAGCAAGCCATTCAGTTTAGGGCTTAGAGTGGAGGATTGGCATTGTGGGTGGGCAAATTTTCACTATGGTAAGCATGTATTAAGCATGACTGCCCAGCAGGCATTTTGGGGACAGGCAAACATTCAAAAAATCCATCCATCCATCATCCTTTTGCTGCAGCTGCTTGTCCTATTCAGGGTCACGGGGGGTCTAGAGCCTATAGAGGCAAGGCAGGGAACAACCTAGGATGGAGCACCGGTCCATCACGGGGCACAGTGATTCCTTTACTAATGTGCCTGTAACTCCAATTCACCTTAGCACATTTTTGGACGGGGGGAGTAACCGGAGTACTCGGAGGAAACCCCACAACGACAAGGGAGAACATGTCGACTCCAGAATCATGGAACCTGGAGTCTCTAAAGCTAGTCCCAGAGGTGTGAGGCAGCAATGCTAACCACTGCATCAGCTATGCAAAAAAAACAGCTCTTTATGTGATACTGAAGGAGTATATTAACAAAGGTTTGAGATGTTATATTGGGAGTGGAGACAAGTTTTGTAAAACCAGCATGAAACGACTGTGGGTGGGGTCAACATTTACTGAGGGTAAGAATAAAACAAAACTCAACCTCCAGTTCCCCCATCAATATTCAGAGAAGATGTTCCGCAGCAGAGCCACAGGAATTGGGTGGACGGATGGATGCAGAATCCAAAAGACATCTCCACTTTAATATGCAACGGGCTAGCTAAAACCCATTAGTCTGGGAGTTTGGAGTCATTTCAACCGAAGGCTCTCCGTGACAGAAGTGAAATTAATTTAGCACCAACGGCTTGACAGAATGCTGAGAGTTAGCCATGGAAGGAAATTATAGCATCGACGTGCAGTCTCCTTTCTGTACCACTGTTAGGAAAACACGATTCGCTGCCTGTTTCCATCGACAGTGGTTGTATTACAGAACCTGGGCAAAATAAATATAATCCCAAATGCTTTCTGGCTGCCCAGAAGGGTCTCTCCCCCACCTTCTGCTTGCACTGGAAAATGGTACCAGACAGTAGAGTATATAAAAGCTGCAAAGGAATAATAAATCAGCGGGTCTGAATCAATGCCGAGTCCAGACCCAGATTTACATGCTAGCCTGCGGCAAAACTGCACCGTGGTTTCCTACCACGCTTGGAAAAAGGGATACTGATAGAAGCGAGTTTAATTTGACTGCATGAATCAGACCCCCCCACCCCCGAAAATCAAGCAAGCATCCAAAGATAAGAAGGCGGAGTTGGGAAAGACCCAAGAATTAAGGCCCCTGTGGTGAGCCTTCTATGACAAGCGAGACAGACACATCCACGCCCAGGTCCGGCATGAAACATGACGCCCCATAGATATGCACCTACAGGCCATGCACACCTGATTTGGACAGGGCCTGCATCTTGAAACCACCCCCCCCCCCGGTCCCACTTTCCTCATTCTAACACTTTCAAACTAGCATAAATCATTAAAAAAGAATCATATCTTGTTTTACAAATCATTCAGGGGCAGCATGTGGAGGTTTAATGTCCCATCACTAATGTCCTATTCGATAATGATGTAGAATCACCACCGGGGAAGCGATGTCGACATTTTTGCGCTGTGCACGCACACCGCATGCCTCTCATGGGGTAATTACTGGAGTAGCGTCCCCGGCTAGGCCAGACAGGAGCCCACCCTCCAGCCACCTGCTGTCCAGCCTGTCTATCCCACAATGCTCAGGGTTCGGTGATCTCACGCTCTATCAGCCTCATCCAAAGGGGCATTGTCATAAAAAGCGGAAGTCAGTCACCAATATGACAACCGGTTCAATGTTTCCAGGCACTGCGCAGAAACTCAGCATCAGCTATAATGTGGGGATTTGGGTGAAACGGCCCCTTGGTTTTCATTAATATGGATATTAAGCCCTAATCACGTTCAATACTTATGTGATACAATTACCCAGAATCCTGAGCTTTGGCTGATATCAGGGATGAGTGGCCAGTTTCATCGCAGACATGGTGCTGCTGGTTTTTTTTCCCCGACCACGAAATCCCGTCGCTTTCATACACAAACATATTTCACGGTCTGCTTTGAAGCCACCTGTAAAACCCAGCTCCATTTCCTCTTAAATTTGGAAGGTTTTCTCTCATTTAAAAAGGCAATTACCCTTTAAAGGTCAAATGGTCATTTGCGATAACAGGATTCTTGTTCCCCCTCTTTCGGGTTGGAGAGCATAAATGACGTAGGACCGACATCTTCACATTTCTAGAGGGGTCAGAGAGCAGGCAAGGGCAGCCCAAAGCCGTCCCATCATCTCCAACTCCACACTCAGACAGCCCAGCACACGTCAAGACTGCTGCAGGGGTGGCTGCCCAGGTTTGGAGGGTGGCCAAGAAATCAGAAGGAGTAAAAGTTAATTGCAGCTTAACCAGGGCCACACCGCTTCTGCAGAGTTCTCTCACTTGTCCACTGAAGGAGGGGGTAAATAATTCAACTAAGATCAATACAAAGAGGAGGCTGACACTAAAGCTTTGTGATGTGCGTGATGGCAAGGAAAAAAAGCCGCTGCACTAGGGTGGCCTGCCACTTCATCTTCCCGCCCACGCTCCTCACAAAGACGAGACCGCGTGCAATAAAAACCGGACCCTGGCCCGCAGCCCAAGTCGTGGAATACCGTGCCACTCCAAAGGCATAAACAGAGCTGCCTCTCCATGACCCTAAGCACTAAGGCTCATAAATACTGCCATGTAAGAATGGGATAAGAGCCGTACCAGGGGGCGGGCGTACAAAGGCAAAGCACTGTAACTGCATATTTAAATCGAAACTGAGTTATGGTCAGGTCTCTTAGGCGCCATTTTATCATGTGACAAAATAACAGTTCACCTGTGCTTGGTTTTTAAGGAAACACTATCATTTTCCTAAGTACTACACATACGAGTGGACAGTCAAAAAACTGAAGCCTTTTGTGGGGCAGGTTGGAAACATAGGAGGTGTTTTGTTTACCATTTGCTGTCAAGGAAACCGGAATAAGGAATCGCGCTTTTCTGCTGAGGAGATTTTGGTCCGAGAGGTTATACCAAGCACTGTTGGTTAAGCCAAACAAGAAAGGGTTAAACACTGCCAGGCCAAAACATACCCCCCCTACAAACACAAATAAAAGAGAGCTCTTTATTCATTATCCTTTCTAAACACAAGCTGATTCCAGATGGAAGCATCAATGCTCATTTGAACCTCCTGCAACAGCAGTTGTAATTAGCAAGGATCAAACCGCTTACCTAATAGGGGAGTCAGCAATAAAAAAAAAAGGAGGAACTTGTTTTCCAATACAGAAGTTAAATCTAAAAGCAATAATGTGTTAACAGCCCATTTGCCCAAACCGTGGATTAGCTGCCAATACTCAGCTAGGCTGGCTCCACTTATGTGGCAATTACAATCATGGTCTCACGAGCAGCGCGAGACCTCCCAATCACTTCTCTCCTTTTTTTCCTTCAGTATGGGACCATGATTAGTAAGGAGTCGTTAATCGAAATGCGTCACGGGTTCTTCTAATCGCCGGTGTGCTACTGGGGCTTTCCCCCCAGAGCCAGGAAGCCTGGGGATATTGGGAGGGACCCCTAATTTAGCTTCATTCGGCGCTTGATAATGCCCATTTGTTGTTTTGGGGAAGAGTCGGACGTGCTGTGGACGGCTGCCAGTGCCAGACGGCCATGCCACTCGAGGAATTTGCCAGCCCAGCTGCAGAAAGCTCTTCCTCCCACTCCAGGACCATCAAGAACATCACCAGCCCCCACCCCCAAATCAAGCAGATGAATGCAAAAAAGGTGTTTGGATGTTCTCTCTCAGCACACAGGAGGGAGAACAGGCACAGAGGGGCTGTGTAGTACTTGAAGGCAGCTCCATCAGCTGGATCACATGTGGGGGCGGGAAAATGGCCTGGGTCCCGACAGCACCAGAGATAATGGGCAGAGCGCTGGCTGCTTAGAGCCGGCATGGTGTGCAGAAGCCATTTCCCTTGTTGCCGTTACTGGAATCGGGCATCTAGCATCCGCAAAGAGTAGAACAAAGCTCACTCTAACGTGGAACTGGCTTTTCATCCATCTTAAAAGCTGTCCAAGTGCTGAATGCAGCACTGTTAGACCAGATAAATAAGAACACAAACACGAGTTTGTCATGAGTCGTCGTTCACAGAGATGCTCGCTCAAGGGGGTGGACACCAGCATGATGGCCAGACATGACAAGAGATCAGGAATCAGGACCCAACTCAGGATTTATGTTAACTGTTCATTCTTTCAAACAATTACCGCATTTTGGACCCCTCCAGGTTTGCCATAGCCAATGGCCATACTATTGACATCCCTAGCCATGCCACTGCCTCAACTGGCTGGGGCTTTATAAAGGTGTGCCCTGTTTATACAGCTGAAGACAGAGAATCAGCTTTCAGATACAGTTCTCACAAACATTATCACACCATGTCAGAGCCAGGGCAGTCATGCTCAATCCATCACTGAGAAATTGAGCCCAATACTGAACAGGACATTTCACAGATACTGATTTTGATCACAGATTACTGGGACACTGACACATGCATGACAATATTTTAATATTTTAAAACTAATATTAGAAAACACTTAACAAAACAGTCCAATTCCAGGGCTTGGTGCAATGAAGCAGCTCTCAGCAGATAAAGATATCAATCACTTGTGACACAATGACAGACACGATTTAGACTAGATTAGTGTAGCCTTGCTGCATGGCCAGCTGCGATTAGAATGCCCTTTTATGCTTGTGTTGTAAGAGAAAACAGTACCTCATGTCCAGAACAAGCACCCACAGACATCAACTATAGAAGCCTCGCTTTCTGTCTGTATGGGCTCCCTCTTCCCCCCAAGGGAGCATCAGGGACAGCAAGCAGACAGATGGAGCTTCAGCTCAAAACATCTCATTAAGCGGGTACCTCCAACCTGCTGGAGCAGGTGGGTCCTCTAACGTTTCAATCGAGTCAAGGGAACTGAGAGTAGGATCACATTTGCGATGGTGAGGACTCAAAAAAATATATATATCTATTTCTTTTATTTATTTATTTTTACATACTGAGCAAAAGGAGAGTACTTAAGCCCATAACCAGCTCTTCGTATAAATGACCTTACTTTATCACCCCCCTTTTCATATTTTAATGGTTCACCCCAGGCCATCAAATAGCTTGGCAACACACATCCAGGTCTACCTTAACATCCCATCGAATTGCAAGCAGAAAAGTTCCACACTCCTACCTGAATAATAGGTTCTGTTTATGGAGGGTAAAACTGCACACGTCAAATAAGACATTTGATTGATTAATTCAAAGTGCTAAATTATGCACCCAACGCATTCTTGCATTTTAGACCCCACAAGGCAAGAAATTGGTTTAATAAGATAAAATTTCATATTCAGTTGGTTCTGCGGCTCACCTGATCCCCTCTGAGGAGTCCCTCTGCCATCAGCCCAGAATCAGAGAGGATTCTGGGAGAAAACACTTCACAGCTGTTCCTTGACTTGGGCTGACATTAACAGCAGTACTTACTCAATGTTTGAACAGCACCCGAGGAGCTGTCACTTCCCCTGGCCCTTTTCATGCCTCTACTCCTCACAGACAGGCAAGAATGATTAAACGTCAATCCCAGACGTTGGAAGGGATTCAAACAAATTCACCTGCAGCTTCCCTCCATACAGAGGAGACCTAAAATGAAAATACAGAACAATTGGATAAAGATAAACTATAACAATAAGAACTGTAACGGTTTATTTCAAAGCTGCTCAAAATTGCAAGTGAATGACATTTATTAATGATGGCCACTCAGACAGGCTGTGTGCAAAAATGGTGCAGAGCACATGCAGGGGATAACATTTGGGAAGAACCAGGGAAGATTCAGATGAAGCCACTGTATCACAGCAAAAGACATAATAAGCTCCCAATAATCCAATCCAACTACAGTCTCATGCAGAGAATAACAGGATAAGGGCAGGAGAAAGGGATAGGAAAGGAGGAATAGAAAAAAGAGAGGGTTACAGGGAAAGGAACAGGATAGGGGGAAAGATCAGCTACTGAGCCCACAGAGGGCCTGTCAGCACTGCAGGGAAATTTCAGCATGTAGTGCAGAACTTCAACACATGGGAGACTGATCCATGGCTAGGCTTGTAGGGCAGGCTCGTCTGAGCGTTAGCCACCATCAAAAGACCACATCATCTGACCTTAAAAGGAGGCGGGAGCAGTCAGATACACGATAAGCCCAGGAAATATATAAATAAAGCTCAGTCTATTTAAAAGGAAACATCTAACTACATCGGTATCTCTATTACAGGGCAGGTCTTTCACAGAAGCTTACTGAGATATTGGTCTGAATGTGTGGCTGAAAGCTCTGATCTTTCTTTGTGTGTGTGTATAGGGCAGGCTTAGAGTGATAACCCAGGTCAGGCACAACCATCCCAGCTACAATCCCTTTACTGGGATTATAAAAATGCCCGTACGCTCTTGGGAAGCAGACTGCTGTCTGAGGGAGGCATGGGCGACTTTCACAAAACTGTACTTCAAAAACATCCACCAGGCATTCCTCGGCTGGGCCCAAGAAACTGAAAAGAAGAGTTTTCTAAGCTCAGGTACAGTGATAAATTCGAATAAAGGCCCAGACTGCATAAAATATAACTCAAGTCTCATACAAGTGAGTTTGCGAGGGATACAGGATGTACTTACAGGTAAAGTGGGAGTCATGTGAAGTTCATCCTTGGTGCCTACTAAACACGGACATAAATAATTCTGACCTTTTGTCCTGCATTTAAAAAAATACACTCGACTTTGCGTAAATCTTAATAACTAGTTTGATATATCAAACTCACGCCGAGATAAGCCGGCGCTACCCGTAACTGGGTCTGAAATGTTTGCGGCGCAGATTAACAGGAAAAACAAAGGCTCGGCGAAATGAACATAAATTCCCAAACTCGCAGTCGCTGTTTTTGTGGACTGCGCGCAAACAGCAGTCACTCCGAGCACTTTTTATGGAGATTAACGATAAGGCTCGGCTCCCAGACGGAGAATAACGCGCACGGCTCGCGCAGCGCGCGCGCCCGTCGAGGGAGCGTCCATACAGCGGTGCGCCTCGTAAGCCGCGGGCCCGCGCCCGATAGCTGCCACTCGTCACCGTCTCGTCAGGAACTGCGGGGTCGTTCCAAGGTGCTTTTCATTTCAGGACCTGTCCGTAATAAAGAAACCGGTAGGCGACACTACGGTACATCTGGACCCGTAGTCTCAGACGACTCTAACTTACACGGAAAAGTAAAGAATTAGTAAAGAACTAGTAATATATAATACCTAGCTATTAATTAGCTGAGTTACACACCTGTAACGACCAACCGGAAAAAAAACATTAATGGAAATAGTACCTTTAAAAAAAAAAACACTTAAATGACGCCTCTAAAATCTCCGCGTAACCCCGACCGAACAACTCGCGCGCCCGAACGAAAGCCCGCCAAAAACCACCTTACTCGTTGGCGTCTACCCCAACAACCGAAGAAGAGTAACAACAACAAGCACCATTGCGGTTAAATTACACCCCCTTCCCGAGACTGGGACGTTATAATAACAGTATTATTAATAATAATAGTAAATTCGTGGACACAAATCGAGAGAAAAACACTATGTGTGAGGAGGATCTCAGGCAAATGGATAATTATTGTAAATGTCGGTGCTGAGCAGGGGCAAGAGCGGAACATAATAAACCTGGAATTATTCATTGGTGGACAAGCCCCTGAAAGAAAGAGTACAAACATTAGAAATAGCTATAAACTATAAGGCTGCCTCTCTGCAGTTCTCTGGCCATAAATCAATGCGCAAAGTAAGCAATGTGGTTACTATTGAGCTGAAGGAAGGTTTTTAATGTGGAGCATAGCCGAGAGAAACAGGCATCAGTTTCCAAGGAAATACAGCCGACTGAAAGGTTTGCAATATTCATCCTCATCAAACCGCTGACACTGTTTTTAGATGTAATTTTCACATATCACAATGGCTGCAGGTGAAAGGGGTAGAATTAAAACAATGAAATGGCCGTCTGACTTGCATCCTACCTGATCTCACAAAAATGATCTTATCACCCCTTTCAGCAACTTGAGATGCACTTTGTTTATATGTGCTGTTGAATTTCAGGCAAACCGGAAATTGAATCACTCATGATATTTTGTCATTTGTGACAATTCAGCGAATGTAGTGTTCTGATAGGAGTGCTTGCTGCAGAGAAAAGCCCCTGTTGTATCTGTCTGTGTGGCCGGCAATGCGCAGTAAGTGCAAATCCTTCACATTTTCATCATGAAATCACATTAGATTTATCCTTGTTGGTCAGTGAGAAGCTTCCATCACTTTCCCCGCTCTGCTTATCTTCTCTTGGATACATCAAAGAGTTTTTTGCCCCTTCTTACCGCAGGTCACTTTTATGCATGAAGTTAACAGGCAGACAGATTCATAGGGACGTGATCTCTACCACTTGGCCTTTGCTGACGGACCCGCATGCATACTCCGGCAATAACACATGCACAATGCCACTTACGCAACTGAATGTGGCTGATACTGCGAGTTATTCGAGTCATTCTCCTCCCACGTTTTTGCCGAACACAGCGTTCGAAGACTTCAGTCAGGATTACAACACTGGAAATCTGCCCTTGAACAGCTGGGCCCTGTGAATATGTAGACACCATCTAGGCCAGCAGAATTTGCTATTCAAGTCACATGGGGGAATGGATTTCTTAAAAAATAGGTTTCCTAGGCTTTAGCAGTTTAAACCTTGCATAAACTCTGTGGGAATACACATGTGAGTCGCATCCTAATACTCCCCAGATGTAATATGAACATCCGTATAATCATTATTTGATTTTTCCCAATTCTCCATTGTCTGAGCCCTTGAGATGATGACTGCCTTTTCATGTCACAGCCTCAGAGATATGATGAATAAATTGGCTTTGGATTTCACGTCCTAGTATAGAGAGTGCAAGTTCTTGGCAGCTCTTGTTCTCATCAATAAGCTCCTTCAGTTTTGGATAGTTGGAGCATTACAACGGAAGCAGGAATCGTGGGAATATTAGGAGAAATTTTACGTGCCGCTACGGATCTAAAGCAGGATATTGCACAACTGTCTTTGATGAGTTTGAGGAGTTCAATATTTTTTTTGTTTTTGCTGTTACTTTCCCGTGTGTCTTATTGACAGGCAACTCCAGTGCTCAGCCAGGGTTTAAACTGTCAGTTTTGTAGCTCATAAAACAACATGATGTAATGCAATAAGGAATGTTCAGTCTGTTTCCTAACAACATTTATGTGTCTTCAATCAAAGGTTCACCACATGTTAAACCCTTTCTTGCATTATAATTAACGTTAAGATGATAAAATATATTTCAAATAAAACTGGTGCCCGAAACAAGGGTATGCAGTTCTTCTAATTCCAGACTGCTTTATATAAATTTGTGAACCTACATTCTCTTTGAAATTCCTGTTCCCAAGAATACAAAAGAGTAAAACTGTGGCAAACCTGCTATATCTTGTATCACCTTTGCACCAATTGTATTGAAAGGCTGACCCTACGATTAACAGACACGTAGAAAATTATTTGCCTAGAAGACACAGAGAGGCTATCTTAGTTTACTTTTTGAATTAGTCATTCTCATTGTTTTTGGTAGATAATTCCTTTAATCAAGATTTAGATGTTCATTAGGTACTCTTTTCTCCATCTCCATGGACCTTCCTTGTGGACCCATCTCAATTCTCTAAGAAATGCTGTAATTCCCTTATCATAACCTCCAGCTTTTAAGCCCTTTCTCGTGATCAAGCACCATTAAGGAGATTCACACAATGCTTGTTCTGAATTTTAAAAACTGCCTTTTAATTAAGATGCGTGGCATTATTTTTTTCAAACCTGCTTTTTTCCTCTTCAGCACAGGCGAGTACAAGAGATGGGCTATCAGCAAGGTTCTCTCTCTCGGAAATGTTACTGCAGAAAAGCCATTTTCCTCTGCAAATGGATTCTCAATAACATGAACATCCACGAGTCATCATCCTTAAAACACATCCCATAGTATCACGAGGAAGATGAATAGCGAGTATCTGGTTGAGGTGGAGAGCTCTAGCACATTCAGGGTGGAAATTCAGGCTTTTTTTTAAACTAAACTATGTCACCTGTTAACCAATTAATTTAAGTTACTAATTCAAGATGAAATCATCCATCCATCCATCCATCATCCAACCACTTATTCAGTCCAAGGTCACTGGGACATTGAAATCATCTCAGCTGGAAACCCATTAATAATTAAAAGCCAAAACCAGCAGACTATGTTACACTAGAGAACTAGATTCAGCCATCCCCTGTCCTACATTTCTGGCGACATACAAAACAAATGTCTCTTGCTGTCTTGCACAGTCGTCTTGCTCATGCCTGTCTAGTCGTTACTAATTGTTCAGCCTCCGCCTAACGTTCCGAGCCAACTCAGTGACAGAGTGGGATGCACATTTTGGCGAGAATTAAGCAAGTAATGTGGGATGTGGTGCACGGCCTCAACTCAATTCATTTGGTTCAGATGGCAAAAGGGTCCTAGGGCACCAACTAAATCAGTTATGACGGTCTGACCTTTTCTGTGCCTGATGGAAAAGGGCAAACAGATGGCACATGTGTAAATTTCAGAGATATATAGGGGATTCATTTTTGCAAAAGGGAGAACGTGACAGTGGTGTGGGCCCTGGAATTTTTTAATGATTTCGTTAGTACATAAGGTAAGTACCAGCCCATTTTAACATGGTACTGGTTCATATGTGGCACTTAAAAATGCTTAAGGGATATTTTGATATTTCTCAGTCCTTAAATGTCTATCACAGTAAATCGCCATATGCTTGTCGTTACACTGGCCTTCAAGACCCTAGAGCCACAGCTCACTGCCTTCATGCCTTAAAGTGAAGCACTATTGCTTAAAAACACTTTTTTTTAACTTCAAATCAGCCCATCTGCAAAAAAAAAAAAAAAATCCCATAACCTTGAGCGAGGGGACAGGTATATCTGAACACCCCCAGTGGAATCCGCCAGTCCTCAGTGACCCTGAAGTGTCCTCCTGCTCTATCTATTTGCTTCCCGATGCCATTCACAGGCTTGGCCTGATCCTGGAGGCTAACGTCCTCCTCACAGTTAAGAAGCAGCCATCCATGTACTGTTTTAAGCCCCGGTGTGTCCATTGTTTATGGGGGAAGGAAATGCATTCGAGCCATAGTTGAGGATTGCTTAAGCCCTGAAAGATAATGCAGAACTGGGTGCGTGCTCACCACAGATTGTAATATTTACGGTACTTCGGCCAATTTGTTTTTGAAATGGCGCGTTTACCGAGCTCTCAGCATATTTCCCTGCGTTATTAGGCGCTTCTCCCCATTGTTAGGTGTGAAGGTGAAGTGTACTTTCCATCTCTTACACCTAAAATTAGATTATTTTGTTCCTGCTCCCCCCATATCCTGCTGCTTCTGCCCAGATGGGGTGGAATAATGCATGAGAATGAGGCAGAGGAGCCATTGTTCAAGCGGGTGGGCAGGCCCTGGCACTTAGGTGGAGACACATCATGGCCGAGGGGCGGCTGTTCCTCACAGATACAGATCTTATCCACGGGCCATAGGTCCTGCGACGGGGGTTTGCTGAGATCGGGATCGGCGTCCCCGGAAAGTAAATATTCCCGGATCATGAGCGCACCATTCAGAATGCAGGATGAGCGGAGGGGATTAGCGTGTCTGTAAAGAGGTGGAAAATGCGTCTGGGAAACTTGGGGGGTGAGGTACATGCAGCATCTTCTGCATCCTGAAAGGCTGTAGGTGTGGAACAGAGATGACTAAATCAGCCAGGGCCTCGAGCGGAGGTGTCAAACAAAGGAGTTACCATGATAATTCATATTTTTTGTTATAAAGGATCTGTGGAAAATTTATAAAAAAAGACTAGCATTTAACATATTGAAAAAACAAGAGCAACACCAAAACTAAGGAAACTGCAATAAAATGACAGAAAGAAAAAAAATGACAAGGACACCAGTCAACTAGTAGTCAATCACCTGGCTGATGTGAAGTAAGGTAGCCCCACCTGGGCCAATATTCCGCATCACCACTAGAGGACACCTGCACTTCATTCTGTGTCCTTCTAACACGGGTGAGGTGACCACTTTTGTAAGAGCAGCTGAGGGAGACTGCCAATAGCATCTGTCATTCATGAGGCTGGAATAGTTCTTTCATCTGCGTGGATATGGAGGCACTGGTGGTCCGCTTCGCTCACCCACGAAACCCGGAAAACCTTTCTGAGAGCGCAAAGCCGCGTCACGCTTTGCTAAAATGATATTGACCTGAAACGGTCCGATTTATCTTTCGGCCCGCTGCTCTCTGTTGATCGGGCCAGGTCCTGAGGCTTGGGAAAGGATTATGATTTTTTTTTGGGGGGGGGCATATTTTTTAGGTGGCTGCTTTGTTTTGAAATTCTGCTTTTAACGTTCACTCAGCCTGAGAGGGGTGACCAGCCCATTTTCACACCTCACACCAGGAAAGGCAGTGAGAAGTCCATCTCCAAAGCAGAGGCGGGGAAAAGGGGCTAAAGGTTTTAAAAAGATTATCTACAAATAGATTTTTACAGACTCATTTGAAGGGGAAGATTGCTCTTTGTTGTCCACGATAGCAGACATAGCAGTAGATGGAAAAACCCAGGTTCAAATAAGGCTCTCCTTTGGCGGGCGGTGCAGTGTTTACCTCACACACGGCATAAGATGCAAAACGTTAGCGCTGCAAAGCATTTGTTGGTGAAGGATATTCAGCAGCTTTGGCGGGGACCTTAGAAAACATACGCCTAACAAATCCCGATTAAGGGAGCACAAGTGCGCACGAACCTTCCCCTCACACGGCTTAGCTTTGGACTGAGGAAGACCTGACAGCATGATGAGCTGCCAGTGCTATTGTTATTGGGGGGTTGATGGCTTCCTCGTGAAAAAGTGCGTTTACCGCCATGGTTTTGGCCCAATTTGAAGAGAGTAGGGAGTGAGTGAGCAAACCATGTAGCATAGCCATGAACTCCCCCCGCAGGGTTGTCTTTTCCCCTCAATCTGTTGTTCTAGCAGGTGAGGATTTAGCAAGCCTCAGCAAAATGGGGTCGGCTGACTCACATAACGCCCCCACCGTCAGTCCTAGAGGGCTATGGTGCCATGAGTTATAGAATTGCACCTCAGTTGGCCACTGATTTGCACTTGAAACACTGGGTGTACAGGGTACATTTGTCGGAGTAATGACTTTGATAAAGCAATTAAGAGCGAAGCCGAAAACGTTTCCACGGTAACCTGCGGTCCATGAGGACTGCTTTTACCCAGCCTCGTGCCGGATACAGCCGTAGTAACGTTGTCATTGGTGGAAAAGCCGGAGAACACAGCTGGAGAACGGTGTTTTGTTGTTGTTTTTTTTTTAAGAACAAAAACGCATCGTTCAGTTTCACAAAATCACCTCGGGCTCAAGCCTCTTCTGCTACCTCCCTCAGGATCCGGAACATTCCACGACACTTCAGCGATTACACACAGACAGAATAGTAGATGATGTTTCCACATTTTCAGCCCTCTCTGAGCGAGTCTTCCGGCCCATGGAGAAAGCCAGAGCTCCCGCTGCAGCCGAAACATCTCGAGTTTTGCCCACATTACAAACGAGACTGTGCACAGATATTAAATATTCATTAATGTCTGTCTCAGTAAACAAACATGATTCACAGGCAGTATAATGTATTCACATCACCTCGTTATTTTCCCCACAATTATTGAATTGCAACCCTGGGTTTGTAAAAGTTGTGTGTGTAAATCGTGGAAGTGGTTCTTCTGAAGGAAAAACTTCCCGCCATGTCGCTGAGGTGATCTGCTGGACTGTTGACGCCTGGGGTTTCTTCTAACTCAGCAACAATCCACGTTGCCCTCTAGCGTCAATCAGCCTGCCACTTTCAGCACAAGCTTTCAGCAGTGCAGTACTGCTGTAAAATGCCCACTAGAGGGCGACATAGTTGATTAGCTCACCCCCCCACCCCACCCCACTTCCCCCCCAATTCCAATCTATTCAGAAGGCCCATCTAATCAGCATGGAGACACAGACAATAGTGAGTGAAAACCAAAGCATATTCAGAGTATATCACAGAATACAAAAAGATAATGCAATGCAAAAGGCAGTATGAACTTAATTAAGAAAATGAATATTGGCCAGTGTTTTCCTTTGCACGTTACATACGGGGAATGTAGCAAACATATTTCCATTATGCATCTCTTCAGAAATCAAAACAGACTTACAACTGGCAGACGGGCTCAGGATTAATGAAAATGAGGAGGCCGCCACGCGAGAGGAACAAAATCAAAGCGAGCTCCTCTCTCGAAACGGAAAACATACACGAGCGGTGCCGCGGTTGGCTCAGATGTGGAATATAAAGCCGTTCCTTCGGACTACGGGGCCTGTGGTATGACAGGCAGCTCAGCCACAGGATACCCTGTAGGCGTGCGGGCGAATGAAACAAAGTCTGAGAAAAGCAAAGCAGCAGCTTTGCCGGTACCGTTTGTTCCCCCCGTTTCGCACGTCGCCTGGCAGGACCGCCAGCTGACCAGGCGGCAAAGCAGCAGGACGTCTCGCAGGAGCGCCCCAGCATGTCTCGCTTCTCGATGGGCAGACGGAGGTGGTGCCTGACGCCTGTCCGGCCACTTTGGGGGATACTGGCCCCCTTGCTCCCGCTATATTCAAACATAGCGTAATGGCTGGGAGAGGGGCTGGCGCCGTTATTCACACTGCCCCCCCCCTTTCTAAAAGGGGAATATACCAACAATCAAGTGGGAGGAAGCCAAACAACCACTTAGCAACCAGTAACATGGAGTTCCTAAATTAGCCTGCGAGGGGCGCCATTGAGATGATGAGATGATCAAGAGATAATCGATCAGTAATCGATCAACATCTTGAATTGACATATGGACCTACTGTATACTTCCAGGGAAAGGAAACAAAACTTTCAAAAGGGCTCTACCAGGCTGATGTTTGAATGCCAGATCACTCATCCGTGATGACCAAAAATGAGCATATATTAGCATTTCTGCATGTGCTTAACATCAGAGGAGGTTCCTGAGGGGATGCAGAAAGAAGGTACAGAAGATGAGCTGTGTTCCTGAGGCCTCTGACAATGCACGACCCTTAATTACCGTCTCACTGCTTGTGCCCGACACCTTTGTGAACAGCTACGTCCATTTCTTGGAGTTTCTGACGTCAGACGCCCGTCGGCTCACGAGGGGGAGGGAAATCCATCTCCTGTGTGATGTGCTGACGTCTGTGCAGTGGAGCTGTGTGTCGATCTTTAGCCGCAGCCCCAGCATCAGTGGGAAGGAGGAGGGGGCGTCCGAGGGCAATGTCGGCAGGGGTGGAGCCAAGCGTGCCCATGCAGTCAGAGGACTTGGTTATGGCCATCGATTCCTGGCCACGTGCTTTCTGGGATCTCCAATTATCCCTTCGGCCAGACTCGCTTGGGAAATTACAGTGGGCCGCGGTCAGCTACCTGAGGTCGTCTCCCTCACACACAACCCCCCCCACCTCCCTGACACGCGCCTCTCACAGAGAGCTGCTGGAAGCGGATCGATGCTAATTTCATTTTTTTATTCATTCATACAGTAAATGCATCTCACCGTGATTTGTTATCCCGTCCTAATAAGCTAATAATGGTGAAACTCACACTTTGTTGGCTGCTGAGACAGCCAATCGAACTTCAAAGAGCCGGGCATGACCCCGGGCCATGGCAGCTGGAGCACAGACGCACCGTCTTGTTCTCCGTCCCCCGGGTGACTGCTAGACACTCTTAGACGAGTGCCGAAACATGGCTGGCCCCTGCAGGCTCACGTGCCGGTCCCGCCGAGCATAACGGAAGGTGGGTCGGCTCTCCCGGGTCCCCTGTCCTACTCTTGGCCCCTTTGTAACGTCAACAAGGGAATGGTTATTCTTCCATTGAAGCAGCGTGGTTCCCAGGGCCATGCGGGTAGGAGGCGTCACAGAGTCAACCGAGAGCCCGCGGACCAACGGCTGCACCAGTGACGTGCCGCGACCCGGACGGCCCATTCGCTGGATAAATGCCCATAAAAAGGTTGACCTTTTGCCAGCTCATAAACACTCATGCTGTCTCACACGCCGATGTGACTCAATGGCGGGGGGTGCCAGTGAAACATCACAACTACCCCACACGCACACACCTCACTGCATCTTTGCACTCACCATTGCAACTTTTCTGGGGTAAGCTCAGACATACAGTGCCACCTAGTGAGAATTAAAGGAAAAATGAAGCTGGGAAGCTAGTTGGCTTATATCAGCCGCAGCAAATGAGATACAGAGCAGCAAGATGAATACGTATCGGGCTAAAAGACCAAGAAAAGCCTGGAAACGGCCCCAAGAATCAGGCTGCTGTTTCCTTGTGGGCAAAGATGGAGCTGAGGTGGCCTTTATCGATGCGGGCAGCAAGGCTGCAGGGTATGGCTTTCTGACACGCCGGTAGCATGAAAGTGGGAGAATGGAGAGATGAGAGAGGAAAAACAAAGCAGGTGAAAAGGACAGGGCGGGAGATCAGGGCTGCAGGGGTACTGCAGAGTAGGTGTTTCCAGAAGGACCTACCCGGCTTGCACCAGGCCTACCTTTCTGATTAGCACTTGAAAGGACAGGCAGGAGACATGGAGAGGGGGTTAGGAAGAGAGCAGGGGGGGGGCAGGTGAAGGAAGACACCAGAATGCAGACGGCTTCGAAGTCTGCCGCACTCATTGGGAGTGTATGCGTGACCTGCCTGCCCGAGCGGATTTTACAGGAGAAACTGTGGACAGTGACCTTGTTTAAAGGAGCATCGGCATTGCCCACAAATTATTGTCGAACACAAAAAAAGAACACTCTTCGAAACTATCGATGGACAAATCCCATCGCGGCTACAGAGCAGAGTAGCGGAACACGTCCGCAAAGACGTCGTCAGAAATGCAAGGCATTGCCTGCTCGCCTGCGCCATCTGCTGTCCATTTATCAGACTTTTCCATAGCAACAGCAGTGATGGGGAAGCACCCCCTAAGCCCTAAACACTGGCTTCTCAGTCTACATTTATTG
>JAODKN010000044.1:4025976-4036060 GCA_026774425.1 Petrocephalus zakoni
CACTTTTTTGTGGGTTTTTTGTGTTTTTTTTTTTTTATTTTTGTTTTGGTTTAATTTTTTCCCCTCCCTGGTCCCCCCCCCCCCCCCCCCCACACACACACACACACACACACACACACACACACACAAGGGGCGAAATGAAAAGTGGAAAAATTGTGCTTCCATCCTGGCACGGCTGTCTATACCCCTTGCCAAATTTCCTGTTTATACCATGAAATGCGTCCCCCCCCGCCAAAGGCCACAAGATTGGGGGGGGGGAGGATCTGGGTTGTTGTCATCCCTCATCGCGCTCGGCGTAATCCTCGTTCCCGGGGCTGGGGTGTGCATGCCTGCATCTCATCTGGACCCACAGGCCTCGAAAACAAAACCTAGCGCGTCACCCCCCCGTCGCCGTCCTGTGCTAGCAAGGGGAGCCCCCCCCCACCCCCACCCGCCGCTAACAGCGGCTAGCCGACGTGCTGCGAGCGGACTCGTGGTACGCCTTCACTGCAAGGCTCTGCTCAACAAAGGCTCTCTTTAATTACTTTGTGTTTTGGCCCTTTCTGACTCTGTAATTTGGCAGAAAGCTGGGCGCGTGGGGGGGGGGCGGCAGTTGGCTTTGAATCATTGAGGAATGCACGTTTTTCACGGTTTCCAGTCTAAGTGCCGTTCATTTCGGCACTGATGGGTTCATCTGCTAAATGGCGATAATAATCGGTTCAGTGTCCCTTCAGGATATGACACAGTTGCTGCGGAGTGGAATCTGTACTTTTTGGATGTAAATGAATTATTATCTGTAAAATTCATTACGGCGACCCTGTGATTTATAATGGCCAACTCCACAGAAACCTGCCCATGAGGGTGATGGTGGTGGTGATGTTTTGGGGTGGGGGGTTCTTGAATGTCTTTAGCAGCCTGTAGGATCTTCTGTTGGAAGCTCTGCTCTAGTGGAAAAATCGACAATTCCCCTCTAGGTCGTTCTGACGGTGTGTGGGGGCTTTGTCTCTGAACAGAGCTCTTAGTCCGAGGTTTAAGCCCTGAATTAACACTTTTAAATTAGGGTTAAAAAATCACGGGAGAGTTCTTTTAATTAACACTCTCCGCTGCTGTTCCTGGCAGAAAGAAGTGAAGGATTTTGGGAAGCGAGCCCTGTTTTCTTCAGCGGGAGGTGTGGCTGAAGCTTGGGTGATAAGCCTTGTTTTGTATATATTTTTAAAACTCTTCTTCAGGCCCCTGGCCAAGTGGGTTCCACAGAGCTGCCACCACCCCATTGACCAAGCATGAGGAAAATGTATGGAATTTGCATATCACTAGCTTTATGCCTGTATGTGGTGCTGTCAGGAAGGTTAGATTCTTCATGCCCAGATGTTTGATGGCTCCCGGTTATTTGTCCAGATTCCTACATTTGCTGTCTTATGACTTAGGGGGCCTATGTAGTGGCTCTGGAGGGTTGCTCATAAGCCATTATTTTGGCGAGAATGGCGCTGTTGCATTCTTAAGCCCTGACTGGGCAGATCTGTTAGTGTGTACAAGTGTCAGAGTACCCAGCCTGCCTGGAATTTGGGTGACACCCAGCAGTAATAGGGAAACAAAAATCAGGTGTGTACTGGTACTGGTACTGGTACTGGAAATCTAGGAAGTTCAACTTATCTTTCTTGCAGATGATAATCTACAACCCTCCAAAGAGCTGTTAAGAACCGTGAGTTTCTCTTAATGCACCCGTAGGAGAGCTTCTCACTCAAGCGATCTCATCCCAAGCCAAGATAAATAACCCTTCTTTTGTGTTGTTAAAGGGGGATTTTTAAAATTTTTTAATGGAATCCAAGTCCGTCCTGCTAATTCGATGGCGCGAGGCGGGTAACACGACCGTCGAACGCATCCGGCTCATATTTAGTCAGTCGTTACGTTATGCGCGCTGCCCGTTAGAATTACGAGAAGCCGGCGGCTCGCGGTGTTTTCTTATCGAGCGCAGCGAGCTTTCGGGGCTACGAAACCCATCGAAGAGCCGTTATAAAAACAAACGGTAACAACAACTGGAATGTTTCCCTTGGCCAGATGGAATGTTTCATTGTTTGACGGTTGGCTCTCTTTGTCCCACAGGACCGGCCGAGGTTCCGATGATGTCACCCAACGGTTCGATTCCCCCGATCCACGTACCTCCTGGTTACATCTCCCAGGTAAGTCGGGGTCCGGTTGTGCCCATCTCTACACTCCTTTCAAGTAAATATTCTTTGAATGTTCCTTTTCACATCATCCGAAAAGGTAGCTGATCTCCTTCTACTCCCCCTTTGACTTTATTAATTGTAGTACATCATCAATTTTGTGTATTAACATAAGAAAAGTAAGCTAGCTATTCTGTACCACGTTCTGTACAACTCTCTTCAGGAGTTGTCTAGCCGCAGGACTGCAGAGTTCAGGGTCATCGGCATTCCCTGAGAACGTCCTGCCTTGGCAGTGGCTTTCTGAGTTATGGCCGAGTGGTTCGCCATGTTGACAAGGGTCAGACAGAACACCAATCCTGACTATAAGACAAGGCTGTTTCTGTTACAAAGCCAAGCAACTAACCAAAAAAACAACCATTCCGCAACCACCTACTTTGAAAAGTAATTTCCCTGCAAAGTATTTTAGACATTAGGTGATTCATTTGAGCGTTGCTGTTGCTTGGGTGATGATTTTGATTAGGAGTTCTGCAGAAGAGGGTGTTACTAGAAGTGAGACGCATCCATCTGCTTCTGTAGAAATTCTGGTTAAAGTCCGGTTCGTTATCGTCCATCCTGGGCGTTAGCGATAGCTAGCAGTCGCTAAGAACATTCCAGAACAATAATGCAGCATTTGCCATTTCGCCCTCTTACACCTGCACTGCAGTGGCCACCACCTAAATTCTGTGTAGAAGGTCATGCGGAGTCCTCCGGGAACGGGGCCCCCCCGAGGTCCTCTTCCCCAGCACTGACACTCTTATAGACAAACTAATGCAGACGTGTCATATTATCCCTAAACGCCCACCACCCCTCCTTTTCTTCCAACCCAAAGGTCTCTGGTGTGTACACTGCGAGACCTTTCAGTGGGCTGGGAACCAGTGGCCGAGTGTGCCAACGCCGAGCGGGAAGCAGGACCCTGCTTGCGCAAGCTTTTCTGCCCGAAAGGGGTGCTGGGAGCGAGGGCCCCGGGGGAGGGGGGCGGGCCACTCGAGTCGTGCCTCTAATGAGCTGCAGCCACCACTATCCTCTGTCCTGTTCTCCTCTTAACACCATCTGTCTTAGATGTCAACAGGCTGAAACTAACTTTCTTATTCCTTAGAAGTCAGTTGGCCTCTTGCTGCTGGTGGTGGTGAGGATGGTTGAGGATGATAATGAAAAACAATCATCTGAAAACTGGCCCGAGGCACTGAATTCCCTACCTCTAACAGCTGGGAAGTGCATCTTGGCTCAATGGAGGCCCCTTTCCAGAAAGGCTGTCCTCCATAATGAAATCCTGTCTTGTCTCCATGTAGCTTGAGGCACGAGCTGTTTACTGCCTAGCAGGACCCTCAGGTCCTGAATGTGTACTTCTACAGGCTACAGTCCTGCATGTGAACAAGGGGGGGTTACCAAAGGTTTCACGGTGTCCTTGGGAGGAGCATCCTTGAGGCATTGCTTCCAATTGTTTAACAAATGCATAGTGCATTTTTCTATATCTTTAACAAGATGGGTCTGTTGTAGGCCTTCCGTCACACATGCCCGTTAATGGACACTGAAGGGTGGGTCCTGATATATGAGTGGACAGTGGCAGAAGGTCAGATCGTTTGGCTGCGGAATGTTCTAGGTCTTCCGTCTGCCAAATGGGAGACTGATGGATTGAGGGACAATCCACTGAGCCAGAGCGTTTGAGTTCAGCCGGCGAATACCAACCAAGTCCGAACACGATTCCGGCTCTAGATAAACAGGCTTGTCATCTTGTAGCCATTTTTAGATGGAAATACTTGATGAAGACGTAGGGTTACAGTTCATGCAGTTCACTGGGGTCCCCCCCCCCCCCGCCTCCCTGAATACAGCTGTCATGGCGTTTTTGATGTGTTTTTATTGAGGAAAATGTGTGATAATGACTCTTTAGCTTTGAACAGTGGGTCATTGTTTTGAAGCAGCTGTGAAATTGGTCAAAAACGACCTAATCGTTCCATTCCCTAACCACCTCCTAATTTCTGCAGGTTCTGGAGGACAACACTGGGGTTCGCAGGGTAGTGGTGACCCCCCAGTCCCCTGAATGCTACCCCCAGAGCTACACGCCGGCCATATCTCCCACCCACCATCTGGCCCCTTACCTGACCCACCCCCATTTCATCCCCAACTCCCACTCCCCATTCTACCCCCCGGTCAGCCCTGGAGACATGCCGCATCAGTATTATCAGCACCACCTCCCCCCCATCTACAGCGAAGGTAAGACCCTGTCATCTCATAGCCATTTTTACATGAAAATACTTGACTAAGACATAGGGTTACAGTTCATGCAGTTCACTGGGGTCCCCCCCCCCCTAGAATACAGAGAAAGGAGTCTCCTGGGCTCCTCTCGCTGGGGCCTGTTTGTCTGACCCGTACCCCGAGAAGTGCGCCTTCCCCCCGTGTCCGGCGATGTAGGGAAAGCTCCTCATTACATCACTATGACCTCATCGTCTGCCATCTCCAGAATGAAGGCTCAGATCCGTCCTGTTTAGCGGCACTTTGCAGTGTGGTTCCCCTGGGTTGAGGTCATTTCCTTGCTGCCAAATAACTCTCCGAGGCAGCACAGTGACATCCAGTGACATCCACCCGTGGGCCAATTTAAGTGCTTTTGGGCTTGTGGAAATGTGATTTAATTGGCCGGGGGGGGGACCGGGGTGGGCGTGCCATCTCATGGCCCCGGGTGGTTTCTTCAGCGTTTATATGAAAGCCTGTTGCATCATCATACTGTTCTGAACCAGTTCTGAACCCCCTCCCCCCCCATCCTCTTCTTTGTGGCACAGAGATAATCCCAGTGTATGGCATGTCCAGCTACATCGGACGGGATGAGCAGTACAAGCCTCAGACTAAGAAGGGCAAGCTGGATCGTCAGAACCGGCTCAACAGCCCCCCCTCCTCCCTGTACAAGAGCAACGCCGGCTGCGCCACTGTGTACAACGGCAAGAGCCATGTGGGCGGGGGGGGTGGGGGTGGCAGCCCCGGTGCCAAGAAGCCCGACCGTCGTTCCAGGAGCAGCCCCAGAGCCACTGACCAGGATCCCCAAGGTAGGGGGGCGGAGCAAGATGGGGTGGAACCTTTGTCCACACCCACCAACTCATATACCACCTTACCATTGGTTACTCATCCACCGTTGCACCAATCAGAAATGTATTATCAGCCTGATCCGCCCTCACCTTAACACCTATTGGATATGTATGGAGATGGGCATTAGCCTTGGCCTATCACAGAAGGCATGCTCCACTGGGCCAGTTGATGATGTGTCTTGAATTAGCATTCAGGTTTCAGAGCTTTCTGTAGGTAATGATCCACTCTGGGCATGCTGATTCCAGTGGTGGTAATTAAAGCCTGTCTTGTGGGTTCCTGTCATTAAATCAGATTTTTAGCCGAGTCATTGTGTGCAAAGCACACCTGGGCTTTCTAATTAGGAGTGCTACAGTCGTTTGATTTGAAGGCTTGCATGGAACACCCATGAAACCATACAGTTTTATTCTGTTAATGTGGTTTCTGTAGGTTTTTACATGTAGACGTTTCTCCTGAAGGTTTGGGAGATGCACGATCAGAGAGCAGACAGCCCCCGTTCGTTTTAACACCACACCCCTCTCACTTGCACTCAATGCCCCCTTTCCGCCCACCCCCCATCTCCTGTTTCCTCCTTGGAGGAGAGGAGCCAATGGGAATGGCGGACAGTTGCCACGGAAATCCCCGTAAGTTAGATCGTGCCAGCTCTGATATCTTTTTTTCGCTCATGCCCACAATGTAGCCCTTGTGCCCGGTGACCCCCATCACCTCAGAAGCCATTGGCTCCCGTCGGCACAGATTTTTCTCCCTAGAGACCCCCACTCACCCCCCCTGCTCAGTGTGAACCACCTCATCCGCGTTGCTGGAAAGATTACATCTGCCATCACCGGGGTCAAAGGTTGCTGCGTCTTGCTGTCGGACGTGTTGATGTGTCAGACATGAGCGGGCGAGCCTGGTTCTGTCAGAGTCGAAGTGACGTAACCTATGAAAACTGCGACACCAGCTGTACGATTTGGATCACTCTTCTTCACTCAGCATTGATCTGATCCTTTGACAAACTTCGTGTCGGTATTGGATGGCATCATGGAAACATCTCGTTCGAAAGCGTCAGTAAGGTAACCTCTGAAACGCGAGATGAATGTATCGCAGTTTGGTCTCATCCCTTGAATTTATAGCCTGTAAGCCAGGTCCCGTAAATTTTTCAAATACCTTGTCTGCTGCATTTTTGGTTCAAAATATGCTTTAGCTTGGCATTCCAGATGAAGCCTCAGGTTGTCCACTAGGGCCTCCCCACACCATAGAAGTCTGCTGTGAAGTGCTCCCATTTGTACCCTTATGAATTTTATCTCTTGTAAAGTGCTCTGGTGCTCCAGCAGAGTTCATGTGCTCCTTTGTGCATTAGAGATGCCACTGCATGGTCTGTTAGGACCCCAAGATTTTGCTGGAGAACCGGTAAACTTCTCCCAGAACAGGAGCAGGGGGGAAAAAGAGATGGTGGGGGGGGGGGGGACATTCTGTTTCTTAATGTTGACTTCGCGTCAGCTGCAGAGACCTACTGTGAGGTCAGCACCCACGACGGGAGCATGCTGACAGGCCGGCTGGGTGGCGCTGGTCTGGCCCCTCTGCATCATTACCGGGCGGCTTTGGCTGCCCATGGATAGTGCCCGTTTGGAATTACGGAATAATCCCTCATGTTGCCATTCTCCAGGATTCTGGTTCTTATTCTTCAGCAGAAATCGGTCACGCTGATGTGTGTGGTGGGTGTCCCATACCTCCCCGCCAAGTGAATGTCTGTTCTGTTACTAAGTGGTGCAGTCTGGGTCCTGTCCCTCTCAAAGGGCAGTCCACCCTGATGCCTGAATAAAGTAGAATAAAGAGCTATCCTTTTGCCCTCTGTGCTGCCGACCCCCCCCCCCCCCCCCCATGAGACGTCCATGATTCCTTGATGGCCAGCTAGAAACGCTGTGGCCACTTGGTAAAGAGGTGGTTATGCTCACCTGTGGGCTGGCTCTGAGTTGTGCCCTTCAGTGTCGATGCAATATTGGAGTGTGTGTGTGTGTGTGTGTGTGTTTGTATTGGCTGAATTGTCCAAGTACAGCTGGTTCTGGGAAGTTATGGGGAGAGACCTCTTGGAAGGCATCCTAACTTTTTAACTCAGCTGTATTTTCCATACATTCATGACGAGAGAAATATTACTGTTTGCCATCTGGAAATAATGTGAAACCAATTTTTTTTAACCCCCACAGAATACATGCTACTTTTATACAAATCACAGAGCAGCCTGCTGATTGGTTTACGGCCACGGGAGCGGTTTTCCTGTGGCCAAATGGCCTCAGGTCTGCGGACGGGAGTTTGCCGTTGGGTGGGCATGTATTTTTTGGGATGGATGTAGCAACTGATGAGCAATTACTGCATCCCTGTCATTAAAGCACATGCCTGTGTTGCCCTATGTACCCATATGCCAGTTTCCTAGCTTTATTCTGGAACCATTGCATCTTCAGTCCTTTGGCCAATTGGCCCATTCCCACCCAGCCTTTTTGGAACAATGCTTTTGATCTTTGTGAGATAAGCATCTCCTGGCTCAGGAGTTGGCTTGGCTGGACCCCGGCTAAACATCGGGAGCGTACTGGTCTTATACAATTACCCAGAATCCCCTGTCTGACTTTCCCTGGGCACTACTGTGTGAAACAAGGGAAGGCTTTGGGCAACCTGTTTAAGGGGTTGGTATTTCTGGCCTCTTTGTGCCAGTTACTGAGCGACCCAGCATCTTCTGCCATTCTCAGACGGTACAGAAGACCAGCCCTGTCCCTGGAGAAGGGAATTTGGGTGGGGTTTGGGGGGGTTGGCATATGCCTCCGGCCAGTGCGAAGTGCACCACAGAAGAATAGAGGCCTCTGTGTGTTGGGTTCTCATGGGCTGGGGCGAGATGGCATTCTGGGAGCAGGATTAGCGCGACCAGCTGTTGAGCAGATGGAATTCTGGCTATGTGGCGATGAGAACCTTTTGGAACTCGGGGGGGGGGTCTGCCTGTGCAGTGTCCTCTTCCTTCGGCCCTGATTTTTAAACCCCCCCCCCATCTTTTTCCCCTTAGTATATACAGGGTCTATGGTTTAGTTGTGCCATGAAACTGCATGGTTGTATAACGTACAGCGCCTTCTGTTAGGTTCCTCGGAAAGGAAACCGGAGGCCCTAGACACACACGCAGTGGTCCTGTAGGGTACTGAGTGGACTCTGTGGGTCTTGGTCGCTTGCTTTGGTGTGTGTTTGTATATCTGTGTGTGTGTGTGTGTGTGTGTGTGTGCGCGCATATGGTTTTTTTTTTTTTCTTCTTTTTAACCATGAGCACATCGTGTGCAATTGTTTTTGGTGCGAGTAGTTGTCATTGGACTGCAGTTTTCCGCTGGTGTTTCCTGACGTGTGTTTCTTCAGCACTCGTTTGACAGCTCCATCTAGCCTTGTGTTTTTCTGGACCCCCACCCCCCCAAGGAGTTTTTCATTTTGTTATTTCTTCTTTTTTTTTTTTCCT
The DNA here is from genome assembly GCA_026774425.1 of Petrocephalus zakoni. Taxonomy (NCBI): domain Eukaryota; kingdom Metazoa; phylum Chordata; class Actinopteri; order Osteoglossiformes; family Mormyridae; genus Petrocephalus; species Petrocephalus zakoni. The sequence continues at coordinate 4,034,692 of JAODKN010000044.1, forward strand.
GCCATCAGGTGTCGCTAGAGACTCCTCATTCTGCATAAATACTCCCCCCTTTTGGCCCACGTTTGTCTCTCCTGGGGGCACCTCTCCCCCCAAACAGTTGCGAAAATAAGCAGACTTTTTTTTTTTGTTTTGTTTGCTTATTTACGTGTCGTCCGCCTGATCGCCCCATGCCGGCCTCCCCCGGGGTCGACCGCACAGGCGTCTCCGTGTATCGCCCTGGGATGCGTCCGTGGCCAGCTGTCGGGGGTGTGTGGGGAAACAGTGACCCCTCCCTGCGAGGGGAACATCTGCATCTCTCCAGATGCTCCCTGCTGGTTTGTTTTTCCTGCACGGGCGTCCAGCAAGCTGCCTCCGGAGCATGCTGTCGTCTCTAACGGAGGGAGTGGCCAATGGCGGGGGGTCCTCCTCTCTCTGGGAAACTCACACTTTCTCATTTTTTTTTACCCCACGGTGGAGCCCACTTTCTGGCCCCCCCAGTGCCGTTGACAGGATTTCCATGAGAAATCTTTACGTAAATGAATTCTGACGAAGAAGTTGCATTCTTTGGGTGTGACACTGTCCTACCCTCGCAGTGTTCGGCATCTCCTTGCTGGGGGGGGGTGCTGCCGAGTCTTTGACAGACGCTGCAACATGATGCGAGTGGAGAAGCCAGCTGGAGGTATCACTGACCGCAGGCTGACCACAGAGGAGCCGTGGGGTGGGGGGGGGCTATTCTTTTTTTTTTAAAACGTTCTGGCCCATTTCGACTACGGTGGAGGCCCAGTCATCTACTTTGCTATGATTTCCCAGGACTTCTTGGGATAGAGATCAGAGTATTGGACTGAAAGGCAGCAGCCACGTATATAGAAACAGGCCTGTCTGCAAACAGTGTTCTTTTTTTTTTTTGGTGGGCGGGGGGAGGGGGGCGGTGATGAATGAGACTGCTTCAGATGCACAGTGTCCACCCCAACACCAGGGGGAGCTGCTGGGTCAGCAGAACCGGGGGGGAGCGCTGAAAGCCTCCCGGAGACGTCCCTCCAAGCTCAGCAGCCACTGCTGATGTCAGGGGCCTGGAATGAAGAGCCTGTTTGAACAGTAAACATCTCCCCGTCCTGCTCCTGCTGACTACCGTCTCGCCAGATTACTGCCGCTTCTTCACGCACCCCCGTCTTCCGACGCTCTTCTCGCACCCCCCGCCCCCTTTTTGGACCCCTTCCTCTTCCCTCACTTTTTCTTTTTACTCATTCCTCTCTCTCTCATTTCTTTCCATCCTTCTCTCCCCGTGACCTCAAACTGTAATTAGACGCAGACGCTTTGCTTTCCAGATAACGAGAGAATGGGAGGAGAATTGGGGGGGGGGGGTGGTAGAGTGGCCAAATAAACATTTGGG
>JAODKN010000044.1:4065921-4081583 GCA_026774425.1 Petrocephalus zakoni
CAAGCTACACCTAACTGAGCTACACAAGTAAGTTCAAACAAGCAAACAAATGAAATGACTATTTATTGTATTATTATTATTATTATTATTATTATTATTATTATTATTATTGCTGTTGTTATTATTAATATGACTACTACAAGCCAGACATATTTGATTTCACTGAACTTAAGTTCAAATAGCATTTTCATCTGTCCAGTGTGCAGCTGTGCCCCACCCCCACCCCCCCCTTCCCAGGTCAAATTGCCTATGTACTAGATAAAATGGAAACTGTATAGCACAAAAGAAATACCACATTAGGGCATCTCCGTCTTGGGTTATGATTTACTCCAAAGAATCCAGTCCTCAGAAATGGAAGAAGGAGTCAGCGTTTCTGCCTCAGGAACAAATTTTATTTTTTCTTTTACCGGGTTTCAATGACACTACAAAGACAGACGCTTGGTGACAGCAAACGAACATAAACATAAACGTTTTTTACATTCATGTGTGTTGGTTCTGAGGCATGAACATACAAGCTCTGTCGCCCAAGCTGCCTAAAACATTTGAGGACCTGCCAAACAATTTATGAGATCTGGCCAACTTAAGAAATCCACTTTGAATGTTTAAAATCAGCCCGGTTAACCGTGTATCTCACCCTATATAAAAATTTGCAAGGCAATGCATTGTAGTTTGTACTGAAGTGTAAGGTAGACTTCAGATGGATGCCTAGCTGCATAGCACAGAATGAAACAGGAGCATTGATTTTATTTACATTGTGTAGTGATGTTTTAATGATGGCAATCATGAGTGGGTGCACCCGTAAATAAACGGACTGGACGTGGCCGCTTCCTTTTCATGCTGTATGGCTTTAAGCGGACCATTTTCTGTAAGGGCAGTGCAAATCTTGGTCAGAGGAACACATACACAGGACAGACATGGATGGCCACACAACGTCAAGCTTGGGCCACATTAAAAAACTACATGCTACAGTGTCTACAATGCTCCCTTTGTCATCCAGAATTCATTTAATCTTTAAGGCAGTCTGAATTGTTAACATTGAGAATTCGAAAGGCATCATGGCTCTGGTGTTTCTTAAGTAGGCTTACAACAGAACATCTATCATCATGATAGTATCATGTCCATAGCACAAAACCCTTTTCCCATAAGGATGCTGTAACTAATTTATACAAAAACAAAACTTCTGTAAATAATTTTTTATTGTGGTTTTCAGGTATAGTTTGGCTAAATCTTTGTGACTGAATGCTGTGTTCACATTTCTTTGTCAGGTTTTTATGTCATAATCATAATCAAAGTTGTGAGTATTTTGATTCCAGGTAAATTTTGCATCCTCTCAAAGCATGTGGATCCCAGATCTAAGCAATCAGATAACAGCCAAGAAGGTTGCTCCAGTAGTTAAGGACATGAAAGGCTTTCACTTCAAACATGAGATTCAGTATTTTTGCTCTGTTGTATCTGTATAATCAATAGCTAGTGACAAGCTAATATTTGACCAACCCATTGTAACAGAGGCTATTTCAATAACCAGTGATAGATGTGAATTTTCCAGCAATAACGATGTTTTGCATCACAGGTTTTAAGTATATGCTCAAAAATATGACCTCACAAATAAAGGACCTCATTTGTTATAATTACAATATAACAAGCTAGGTTCTACTAATGAAGTATGTGTAAGCTTGCTAGGGTATCAAATATATATTTCATATATATATATATATATATATATATATATATATATAATGTGTCAGTATCCACATAAAAACGATTACTTCTTATAACTTTGTGTTGATATATGCAAAATATGGTCAGATAATTTCACAAAATAGTATTCCCCGGATTTCGGGTAATACATGTGATTTTATTTTTAAGCGTGTCTAACAAATAATTCTCTTTATCATGGTAGATCGCTATTCAAATAAGATGATCAAAGGACTGCTTGTTGACAGACCTTTAGTTTATACAAGAACAATGAAGGCCTTTCAAATCAACAAAATATAGAGCTTCATTGCAGCAAAAATGGATGGTAAGAGCTATTATTGTGTTTTTTATAATGTGAAGTTGATATGATAAGATTTCCTACGTTACTCACCTGCTCCCAAATCTCTTTTGCATAACTCTGAGACTGTAAACAAGATCAGTTGTTAAACTCATTTCACAGAGCCGTGTTTTGAAATGGAGTTTTGGAAGTGGACTCTACTTGCGAATTACATGCACAAAGTGTTCAAATGAGATACTTTTGATACAAAAGTAACTGCAATTCTAACTCTGCTAGAACCAACAGAGTTTGTTTCGAGGTAAGCACATGAGGTAAAACTCTTAGACACATACAATATGCTCACAATCACAGAGAGTCAAGCAGGGGTTTAGAAACGTGGTGTTATACACATGAAGCTCGGCGATTGTGTGTTTTGTTGACGACGGCATGCTGCGTCGAGCATGATTTCACATCCCTGCAAACTTCAGTCTCACTGACACGGATTCACCAGTGATCGCCCACACCCATGGACTGACTGGGCTGCCAGTTACCTGACTGTTTCACTGCCTGTTCCGTAACACCTGCTGGCTTACTTACACCCTGCTAACCAAACTGTGAATCTTGAGTCTGCATGGATGCCTTTGATCTCAAATTCCCTTTACTTCGGAGTCCCTTGAGTACGGCCCTCGGCTAGATCTCTCGTCCTGCGGTTCCACATTTTTCACAACAGTCTGTTAGCGCTTGATATACCTAATCCCGGCTTTGGAACGTGAACCTCAAATCTGGTTACAGGTAGAGACCTACGCAGTGAGGTTTGTAAAGTGCCAAAGGAGGTGCGCACTTCCCTTTAGGATTACCTTCACCATGATAAGGTAAATTCCGGTGGCAAGGGAAAAAGCCAGGACAACCCGACCCCCGACGTGGCTGCAGGGGAGTCTGAGCTCCATTCTGCCTATTGTGTTGCCCACACATTGCTTCTCTGTCGGGGTGTGATCCCCTAACCATTGTCTCAACAGACTTACCCACAAGACAGCGGGGCAGTAGCTGGCCAAGGATCTTAACCTTTTGAGACTCTTGTCTCAATGATGCTTGAGGCCTTGAAATGAACACCAACAATATCCTGAAATGAGTCAACCTGTGCGAGACGCACCTTTTCAAAATGGACCCCAGGTTCCTCACTCAATGCCTTCCTATTCTTTATCAGCCGTATTATGTTCCTTTGCTAACCTGCATCCCCTTTCTCCGTTCATCATAGTAAGCTGCCCCACAGCCTTCCTTGCAGGCAATCATGCAGGACAGGGCGCGCCCATAACCAGACAGCAGCGGGGTAAATCTCCCATTTTATCCGGTGGTACTTATTCCCATCCGTCGTCACTAACATTTGGTCAGCAGCCGCTTTTGGGTGGATTGTGAAGCCTTTGTAAGGGGGGAAATGCTGCTGATGTCAGTGTGGCAGAGCCCCAGACTCACATGCTCACCGCAGACTCTGTCCAGCAGGGGGAGCTCTCACCCTTTATAGTGGACGCCGTCCTCCGCGGTCCATGTTTCCCCCTGAAAAGTTTGCAGGCGGCAGTCCGGTACTTTTTAGACATGATGTTGTAGAGGATGGGGTTGATGGCGGCGCTGAGGTAAAAGAGCACGAAGGAGATGAGGTTGCAGTACTGGCTGATGAGGGCGACGAGCGGCGAGCCGGCCTCCGACGACTTGGAGATCAGGTAGCGGCCCACGTGAAAGGGCAGCCAGCAGAGCACGAAGGCGAACACCACCACGACTGCAGGGGGAAGAGAGGAGATTTACTGCCGTCTGCCTTAAATTGAGATTCATTGCCGTACCGGGCGCCCTGCTGATTGCGTCCTTTCGCGTATATTAATGACACGGAGGCTGGAACATGGGCTCGGGCGCCGTTCACAGACTTCAAAGGAGGAATGATGCTTTTCCCAGAAACATGCAGTGGTTAGCTTGGTACCTATCCATCACTTCCCGATGGGATGGGATGGGATGGGATGGGCCAGGACCTGTGCGTTTTATGTCGCTATATAGAAGTATGCATGCTTCATGAATTAAAATCTAAGCTGCAATCAAGTCATGCCACAAAACAGATATCGGTTCCCGTTGTATAATATTTTCCAAAAGAAATTCGGTTTCATTTCTTTGTGATGAATGGATTTTAAATTCGTCTGCACGTTGTATTTTTTTAATATAACCATTTACAAATACCTCTCCCTGAGGAGAAATGATATAATTATGACAGCAGGGGTTCTCCTGGCTTCTGAAACCAGTATGTTTCGGAAGGTCAGGGTAATAGACGATTGCCATAAGCACCCAATTACATCAATCCATGCCTATCGACCCTTAAGTTGTGCGTGAGCATGCAACAGCTCCTGGCCAGGCCAAGACCCCAGCCAAGGGGCAGCCGAGGAACTGGCGGTCACCTGGCTGCAGAACTACAGCAATTCTTCATCCTGTCCAGCAGGGTTTGAAAGGCCAACGCCATGCGGCACTCAGTGGAAACTCCAAAGGAATACGGAGTATTTCCCAGGGGTCCCAGCACGATCTGAGCTTATTATAAGCAATGACTGCAATCTGGGCCGTATCAGACGGACATCCAAGAATAACACAACAAACATGACGGAGCCAACAAGCTAAACTGGAGACGATGCAGATTCTGGAGTCCGTTCTTGCCAAGGATGGATATGTCTGTGAAAGTATGTGTCCAGAACAAGGTTACTGAGTGAGCTGTCTGTTACTGTTATATTACAGGAACAGTTGTGAAGGGGAGGCTTTGAGTGTCTTTGGGGGCTTCCGAGTGACTCTTTAAAGGAAGCTACTTGAAGGAGTGACCATGTTAACTGCATAAAACGCAATTCGTGGTCAGTGTCTGTTAATTAAAAGGGTTGTTGACAAACAGTTTTCTCATTTTGATCCCAGAATAGATCAGATGACAATGTGTGTGACCCCCATACGCTTAGTAAATATATAGCTGAATAAATTAATAAATGAATAGAGTCACCTGTCACGTCAATCAACAGCACTTATACTACGTCATCACACTTTGCGCACCTCATTTGAATTGGCGCAGCGCCTTCAGACAACCGGGTTCAAAGCCGCCAAGTTAATTTATCAGTAAATCTTAATCACTTTGTAATTGGCTTAAGGGTGTCCTTCTAACGAAATCACTTAAATGTTTTATGAAGCCGAAGCGCGGTCGCGTCACACTTGGCGGAAGCGCGCCGTGCGCAGTGCGAGCCCTGGAGCCGCGTACTCGCGGCGCGCCACGTGAACCGCTGGGCTGATGGGCAGGATCAATTAAAAAATAAAAAGTTCTAAGACTGTTCCCACTGTAACACTCATCTAGTGTTTTTAACACCCCATAACATTAATAAAGAAGTACAATGCAATTGCATGGATATAACGTGGGGAATTGCGAACAATTATGTTAGGAAAATAAAGGCGATATGCAGATGAGTTTGTGGGAATATGACTTTAGTATAATTAGCTCTTACCCAGCATTTTAACGGTTTGTTTATTGTTCTTGTCCCGACTAGATATATTCGGTCCGATCTTTTCTCTCCGTCTTCTCCTCCACAGCTTCCTCCCAATAAGGCTGTAGAGGACCGTCAGGCAGAACACGGGAAGGAAGAAGAAAACGCTGGAGACCCACACCATGATGGTGAGGAGTCCCGATCCGACGGCGTACTCCGTCGCCTTGCACTCGTTCGTCTCCCAGGAATTGGTCCCGTTCTCGTGCTCCACGCCAACCAGGACGAATATGGGTCCTGCGCTGCAGAAGGCGACCATCCAGAGAAGCAGGATGATCCCTCGCACCCGAGCCTTCGTCACCAGCACCTTCGCCCTGAGAGGGAAACATATGGCGAAGTAGCGCTCCACGCTCAGAGCCGTGATGTTGAGGATGGTGGAGTACGTGCAACTCTCGCTCACGAACTGGAATAGTTTGCAAAGTAAGTCCCCGAAATTCCAGGGTCGGTACCGCCAGATCCGGTACAGATCGAGCGGCATGCAGATGAAGATCAGGAGGTCCGACAGTGCCATGCTGGATAAATAAAGATTGGTAGTTGTTCTCATGTCCTTATACATGGTGACAACCAGTATTGTCATCACATTCCCGGTAACCCCTATAATGAAGAGCAAGGCGCATGTGATGGTTACCCCAGTCAGGATGGGTGTGGGGAATAGGGTGACGGGGTACTCCGCTCGCCAGTGCGTCCCGTTCTCGTCCAAGGTGCTGTTAAACGAACAGTTAGAAATGTTTGCCCAGTAATTCATCCTAGTGATTATAAACGGGATCTGGGTGAGCCAGCCGTCCGTACCCAGGTTTGAAAGACGTGTGGGCAGCCGCGGCGCCCGCGCATCTCACTCGCTGAAGGGCGCTCTCCAAATCAGTGACACAAGACGCAGAGACTGAGAGCTTCAGATGTGTCAGGGTGAAGATCCGGTAAAAAAGGCAGGATGCTTTCGCTGTATTACTGTGATCTGACAGCAAAAGCGTGCCGGACCATTCCAAACTTAACCTCCAAGTATTTTTTTATCTGAACGCGTCGGATGAAGATTACACACTACATATGCCATCTTTAAAAAAAGAATCACAAAATCAATCGAGGTCACTTACAGTCTTTGATTGCCATGCATTTTCCTCTTTACCCTCTCCGGACGCGGATGACAGCAGCAGTGCGCGTCATGCTCATTTTCTTTTCTCTCGTCCGTTCTCTCGACTTGTTAAACGTAGAGGTCAAGCAGGAATGTAAGCAGACCTGTGTTTTGGGAGACCGGCGCTCTCACCTCGATCAGGTGTCTTATTCTGCGCCGCTCTCTGGCTCCGCTAGATACTGCGAGAGCGACACATGCGCACAGCAACCGGGGCGCAAAACGACGGCGCGACATGCCAGTGACTACCCCAGGGGGGGACGAGGGACGCGCCGGGCTGTGTGAGGTGCACTTTACTGTCCCTCGCCGGCATTTTTTCCAGGAACGGAAGAAAATACATGTTGATTTTTATAATAGCAAAGCAGAGGTGGTTCTAAACCCTATTCTGTTTGTATGTTTACTTAATAAAGTATGTCCCGTATTTTCGTACCCATTTCATAGCCCCTGGGCCGACATCACAGACTTTTCCAAGGGCAAGTGCTGCACTAGGAGATGGCAGGTTCCCCTCGGTAAATTTTGCATGGTCGTTGCTCTGATAGGGGTACTGAGTACCAGGGGTGAATAGTTCAGGTTCAGAAAGTATGAATCCAGACCAAGATTTTGTATCAACCAACTAGTTGGGCACTCTGTGACTGTGATTATTTATATTCAACTGCTTGGCTGAAACAAAATCATGGTCTGGAATTGTATTTTCTGAACCCGAACTTTTACAGAACCTTAACTTTAGTGAAGGTACTTTCGGGCTGAAGGGCCAGGTGCTCCCTCCCGCTGCAGCCCATATTAAAGGGGGCTTCAAAAATTACTTTTCTAAATCCATTTAGCAACTTTGAAAGCGGCAGCTCTAGAGGTTAAAGACGGAAGACCCAATTTATGTTAAATTCTGAACAGGAATGTTACAATATGAGTAATATTTAAAAGGCTATAGGCCTGTTTCCTTATTCCTTATACGACTATATAAGGAAATATCCTATTTCCTTATACGACTCACGATCTAGTGGGATATTGATGCTTAAATATCATTTGATCTTTGAAATGTCACATTATAGATTATAGCTCCACGTATCCTGTCAGAAAAAAATGGTACAGCCTTGGTACCGTTCTGTACCCCAAGGTACAAACAACATCAATGTACCCCAAAGGTACAGAGATGTTCCCCAGAGTCTGTTTCTGTACTTCAAATTTAGCCGACGGCTACAGTACAAGTAGCAGACCCTTGAAGGTACAGCCCCAGTAAGGAGTTGTAATTGTACCCTCATAGGTACAAATTGGTACTTTCTTCTGACAATGTAGCTTAATTGTTCATGTCGATGTCGGCTGAATGGACATATGGCCATATGGACATATGGCACTTGAGCGATTTATGCATAATTCATGGATTTTTACTAGTGGTTAGAAAATACAGGCTGGCAGCTCCTTTGCAGACAAAATACCAAAATACCTGACATTGTATATTGAATTGTTTTACATTTTGATGATGTCCGACTTCACAGGCAGTCTCCTTTAGCTTATTCTTGGCACTTCCTTGAACTCTGTTTTTTGAACAAACTGCATGCTCTTGTCATCAGAGTAGACAGCATATCCTGTACACGTCTGTCAGTGAGGCACTGGCTCTTTCAGAACTAAATACATAAATAATAATACAGAGTGCTGTACTTCATCTTTTATTTTTAGCCAATAATAATCCTGTGGGCTCACGCACGCCCCCTTCAGTGAGGCAGAGGTACTGGCTGCCTCACCTCCTGCTTTTTCGCTGCGGTTTTGTATCAGATCAGCAAGGCTGACTTTGTTATACACATCCGCGAAATGCATGAGCTATTCTATGGAAAGTGGGGACATATGGGGATATAGGCGCGAGCAAACATGACATGAGGCGCGCGCTTGGCGCGGTCAGTGAGGGAGCGCGCGCGCTGGGAGAAGAGGCTCCGCGCCTCGCGCGGCATTTTGATTTAAGAAATTGATTAAAATGATTGGAGTCATGCAAAAATTACATTTACAGCACAGAAAAGTAGACAAATATTAACTTTATTTTTATCAGGCTCTGCCTCACATGCCTCCCCTGACCGCACGTCCCTGATGTCTGTGGATTCCAGTTATTGCGGATTTTTATATTTTTATTGCGGAACTTGAACCCATGATCAAACAACTTTAGTTTCTGCTTTGCAAATTTCATAACCAGTATCGTAACAGGTCATATTAACATGCAATGTGTTACAGCTAGATTACTTAGCCACTGCTGAAACGCGTGTGTTTCCTTACCATCAGTCACTTGGTCATTAGGTCACGGCTCTCTGACGAATTGCCTGTTTTGTGAATGATATGATGCGTTAGACACACTGTGCGTCGTGACTCAAAGGTGCCGGTATTACCCCATCAGTTTAATGTGGTCAAATCGGAATCACTATAGTATACAAATGGTTCACCCGGGTCACCCGTCCCACATGCATTCTATTACAAATGGACATTTAGCTCCCACCTCAGGCACTAAAACATACCGGAATCAAGTGACCAAAAGGGGAGGGGAATCTACATAAGTGTATGTCATTCATAAAAAGCTACGTCTGTTGTTCCTTTTATTTTTACGGGGAATCTGGGTATCATTTATGATCTAAGCGGGTCACTTGGCATTCATATAGGCGATAAGCGCGCAGACCGCCGACAGCGTCTGGCTGCGTTCGGCTACTAAGGTACTTTCCTTTACTTTCTGCTTTGATCATAGGAATTGCTTTTTATTTACTGGCTGTTGTAACAAGTACATTTCCCCACTGTGGGATCAGTGGTCTTGTCTTGTCTTATCTTATCTTAGCTACTTTCTTTTACCTTATTCTTTTAGCTGAACTCCTTATTTTCACTCACACACCTTTGGAATAATAATGTTGCATTAGTTTAATTAGCTCAGCCTGTTAAAAAGGGGTGTTTCAGCCGTAATCGTACAATTTATAGACTTGATCTTTTGATCATTTCCATTGTGTCCGTACGTAGTAGTACATTTTGTATATTTAGAGGGTATTTTAACACGGGTGTGCGTTTGGGCTAATTAGGGACAGCGCTAAGACTAATTATCAATATCTTCAGTTAATTGTTAATCAAGCTTCAGCGCTTTCGCGTTTCGCGATAAATTTGGATACTTCGATCTATGTCTGTATATAAGACATTTACGGCACATTCACACGTTTCTATATTATCGGGGTGTTGGGGAAAAAACAGGTGTCAGCACTCCCTGTGTATGCAGTACCGCACGAAACGTTCCCGGTACTCCAAAGAGAATAAAGCGATTCTGCGTACCGGAGATTACCGACCCACTTCAGGTACCGCGCTGCCCGTTATGCTCCCACGCAGGTATAGGCGTGGACAATATACCGATCGGACGGGTAACTGCGTGGGCGCTGACCAGTGGGTCACTCTGCTCTGGTACCCGTCCTGCAACCTATAGCCTAATTCCAGGAGATGGAACATTGCTCGCGATTCGAAGCAGAACATTGAAGAAGAGCCAGTATTACGGATACCTGTTGTCACAACGTTATTCTTTCCCGGATCGACTTGGATGAATTATAATGGCTCGGGGCTATGATGAAAATTCTGTCTCGGGGTGTCATTAAAAAGGTTCAAGCTGCGAGTTGCAGTTGTCCTACTGATAATGTGATTATAATCCTTGTTTCTAGTGTAATATAATACTCAAAGTGCTATTTTACACTAAAGGTCAAAGTCACCCCCCTCCTCTTCGCCTCATATCGACTGTTCACCATGCGACTGCTAAAACGTTTTATTTTAACTAGCAGTGCTTGGAATTTCATTTATGGTTGATAAAATATTGACTAAAATGTCTGTAAGGAATTAAAGATTGGTTTCTTGTTTTATTGGCTCACAAATACCCGTAGGTTATATTTCAAGAATTCTGGTGTTTCTCTCTCTCTCTCTCTCTATCTATATATATATATATATATATATATATGACTAGCTGACCGATGTGTTTGAAGTGCAACTTTGTCTCAGATCTTTCTGGGGTTTGTACAGTATAAAAATGCCTTAATATACAAAACTAAATAATATATTCTGAAGCAGAGTGTTGCATGCTGTTTTAACCACAAGAGGGCAGGGCAGCTCAACATATCACACAGTAACCACCAATAAGCGGCACTAATAAAATTTAAAATTAACCTAGCCGTAAATCAACACAGATTAATCAACACAGATCAGGATGTTTCTGGTTGCCGGTTCCTGGCCCTCCGGGGCCCGGCCTTGACACCATGCTTCAGCGGTGTAGTTAGCTGTAGATATTGTAGGATTCACGTGTCCGATTCAGAAAGCCGCGGTTGTTTGCGTGGCCTTTGGCACGTCGCTGCGCCTCGCCCCTAATCGATATCCGAGACCGGATCCTTTTATTACGCGGAGTGCAGAGGCAGATGTATTTGATTGGAGATGAACAGTCTATACGTTACCTATGTAGGTGGGTGAGTCATCTGTTGAAGTCGGGGCTGCGTTAGGTGAAATAGTCACCAGGACCAGGTGACACTGGGTAGATCGATGCGCGCACACGTGTGGCTCGCGTTTGGAGGGAAACGTGAACGAGCGGATGACAGGGAGGGCCAAAGGGGGGGCGAAGACTTAGCTTCTCATTCCCACTTGTGCTTCTGGATCAATTCCTGCCGCTGAGTCACATGGGCTTTAAAATTTGATGAAAATAAGGTGGTTTTTCTGGCCTCCCTGGCGCGCATAAGTAACACCACTCCCTGTAAGACCAGTATAATCACAGTCTTGCTCAGCACTCGGGTCCCCGGAGGCATCTGGTGTTCATAGTAGAAGTCAAAGACACGTACCTTAGTGAACACATTTTTTGTGTGGAAATACTTGTCTAATGTTTGTTGGGTTACCGTGGCGACGTAGGCAGTAGGCCTGCACCTAGAAGCAAAATTAGTGAAATCTGATTCATCCCCTGTCAGGATTTTTAGGGTATTAGACTATCTCTGAACAAGGGATAGGCATCCTTAGCAGATGACTTTGTGAAAGGCCAGTCTCCATGTGTCTTTTATACATGGGTAACAAGTTGCAGGTACAGGTGTTTTGTGTCCCAAGGTCCAGAATCAGTTGTAGTTCAGTTTGCTGGACTTGAAATTCATACGAACGCAACCATTATCTCTCGTTCTGCGTCAAAATCACCACAGCAACAACACCCTGCAGTGATTCAGTTCAATTCATTTTAATGACTTTTTTTTGTGAATTCATTTTCATTAATTTCCCAACAGAGAGCCTAAGTAGTTTATTTGGCACCGTTTCTTGCTAATACCAACAGCCTTTTCCTGCAAACAGCAAATCACATGGCTGAAACTGAATATATACAGAACACGAGCAAAGTGAAGAGGGTCATTCTCTGTTCGAGTAAATATCATAACTGGCTGGATCTGGGCGGGGAGGTCTGCAAACTGTGGCTTTCCAGGGCCGGAATCAGGGAGCCCTGCACTACAGGGACTAGAATTTACTGGGAATAATGTCATGCACAAAAAGTCTCCAGTAAATGGCATTATTGTAGCTGAAAACACCTTGTTGTTACGGAGACAGGCAGCTAACAGGGAGTCCTCTATTGCAGTAATAACAGCTCAGTACATTCGTAGTGGGCCCAATGGCTTCTCTGAACACATCTGAACAGCTAATCTACCTTTGATGTGCATCTTGAGGGAAAACATGAGTGCAGTGTTGTTCTAGCTAGCGTTATCTAGTAGAGTGGCCGCTGACTGTAGGTACCGCACAGCACTTTGAACCAGGGCATGACACTCACACGTCCAGACTCTCACACTCACACAAGAAGTCTTACAGCAAATATATATTGTTCCATTATAAACCCAAAATTAGTTACATCAAAAGCATTGGGGTAGTTTGCAAACCCTACAGACTATTTATAAGGGAATACAGTGGTTGTATACATGTAAATGCTCGTTCATGTGTGTGCAGACTTGTCTCTAATTAAAAATCTCGCTCTAGTCGACAGTTGACCAAAGTTGGCAACAATGTTGAGCAAATTATAAATCCGTTTCAACATTGTTGGAGACGGCAACGTTTGCGAGCACGATGGCAGCAGGGTGTGGAAGAATGAAGGCAGAAGACAACATATAAGATGAAATGAAACTTCCATCCGTAGCCGTAGGACGACAGAAAAAAATCTGGGGGCCAAAGGTCAAGCTGCTGCCCAGCCCACTGCGAGCGTGCTGACATGACACAAGCCAGAAAAAGGTGTGTGTGAGCATTGTTAGAACCGAAGTTACGTGTGGATATCATCCCGGCTGTTTGCTCAGGAAGCCCGAATTTTTCGGTGAGGAAATTAAATGTCAGCTTGTGAAGACTTAATTGCATCTTTACACCTAGCATAATATCGACAGGCTGTTTCCTGTCCATTGTTGGTGAGCCGAGTAAAGAAGGTAACGAAGTGTTCGCCGTCGATTTTTTTAAACGTAGCTCTGGCGCACCTCTGCTTTGTTCACGAGTGTTTTACTCCTTGTAGACCGCAACTGTTTCTCGTTACCGAGGGCTCTGAGCGGCACGGTGACGGTCACAGATACGGTGCCTGTGCTGCTCACTCTGCTGGGTGAAGTGTGATATTTTGTGGTCGCCGAGATCAATAGCAACCCCTGGAATCTCTCAGTCGCTTGTCTGGGGCCAGACAGCCCATTTGAGCCACTGTCATAGATTCCACGGCATGGGTTTGTGAGCGGAAAGGTGGAAAATTGAAAAGATATGTGATGATTCACGGCTTCCATAGCTGGGGGTGCTTGTACTCAATTCCTGTCACTTTGGGCGCGGGCGACCGCGAGATAGCTGCTCTCTTCCATCACATCCAGGTAAATAGATAGCATCAAGCACGCAGTGACGATTCAGCTCTTAGGCATCATTCTGCGTTTTATAACCCTCTGTCACCAGTGCAAACAAGCTAAGGCAGTGTTTCTCTCGACAGAAGCCGCAGGGACGCCCAAGACAGTCCACATTTCTGTTCCCTTCCAGCTCCCAGCACACCTGGACCAGGTATTCGATCTTCTTGATTGGCCGGGAGCTGGGAGAGAACAAAAATGCGGACTTTCTGGGGGCCCTGAGGACTGGGTTTGAGAAGCACTGGACCAGTAGCCTCCCCAGGATGGCTCACCTACCAGAGGAGCACTCCAGTGGTTGGGTGTGAACGCTGGTGCGCTATGGGCTGTCACCATGTATTCAGAGGCGGTTTGATCGGTTGAACACAGCCTAGACGAGCCTCCATAGCTCTGTGCTTGGAGCTTTCTGAGGTGCGCCGCTAATTACTAATCTCTGTCACTGGAGTTTGCCCTGGGTCAAAGCCTTTGGCTTCATCGATCTCTGTATTTTGTAATGAATTTAGGGTCATTGCACATTGTTCTGTCTTTGTTCTTTTATTTTATAATTGTAAATTTTTCTTTTGGGAACAAAAAAGGATCTTTCACATTTCTTCTCCCTTTAGGAGGAGAGGAATTCTTTGAGTTCTGCAGAGCAAGAGATTATTCCATATCAAAAGGAAGTTTACAGTCCATCCATACTAGTCTGAAATGTTTCAGCCTGCTTTATGGGCCAGTAGTTGTGATAGGGGGCAGGGAGTCTCCACCCATTTCACCCTGATTGGCTGAGCAAAGGAGAGTGACGCGGCAAGGGGCCCGCCCCTCCCAAAGGAGTCGGCACTTCCAGCTCTCAGCCCAGCTGCCAGTAGACGGGAGTTTTTCGCGTGTG
This sequence comes from Petrocephalus zakoni, assembly GCA_026774425.1. NCBI lineage: Eukaryota > Metazoa > Chordata > Actinopteri > Osteoglossiformes > Mormyridae > Petrocephalus > Petrocephalus zakoni. Next base: position 4,080,272 of record JAODKN010000044.1, read on the forward strand.
TTTATTTGTTCCCGCGCGTGTGCGTGTGCGTGCTCCTGTACCCAAAGCCGTGTAGGAAAAGCCGAAGACCATGTGGGACCCTGGTGCACGCAGGAAACAGGTCAGTAGAGGGACTTGCCTTTTACATTTTCAGCCCCCGGGTCGCCGTTACCATTCTATATTTGTTCCTGCGAGTAGCAGTTAGCCGGGGTTGATGAGGGGGTGCTGTCGGGGTGAACTTTTAGGGGGTGGGGGCTGGAAGGGGGAGCTGGTTTGTTTGGCGGGGTCTGTGGGTGCTCTTTACAAGCAACTCTGTTCCTTCAGGGGTGTGGGAGTCTTTACACCAGTTCTGGAATGTCTGAGTCTCCTGTGAAAGGAGCTGACATATCTCAGCACTACCCCGCTGAGCTTGTGAACCCATGTCGGCCCGGGTGCTTGTTTTTATACAAGCTCTGCCAAACCAGAAAGTTCTGATACCCCTTCCCTTCTGTGTCTTTGTCACAACACCTGTCCTAACATAGTCTGTCAGCTCTTCCTTCATATTACACCATGTTACCTGCAAATTCCCATAATATTGCACCGTGCCTTGCATTCCATCATCTCTGCACTTGACTGAACACACTAAGTCTATAATTACCTTCTTACCCACGTAATATTTAATTACTTTATTTCAGGATGCAATTCGATATTCCGGTTAAGTATTGTGTACTGCTGAATGTCCAGGCTCAGTTGTGCTACTTAATGATTAGTTAATGAGTTAATTAAGAGTATGCCATCTAATAAGTGGGGTAGATGAGCAGTTTTTGATCCATGATCCTTCTTGGTGCATTCATAATGAGTGGGATTCTTGACATTGGACAGGAGCGTTTTAATAATTAAGCCCTGGGTCTTCCAACTTGCCAGTCTAAGAGCAGGTTTGGCCCAGTCATCCGAAGAAGAACCGCATTCGATATTTTATATTCTGTTACTCAGTTTTGGTTCAGATGTCAGTGATGGTTCTTCGAGGAGCCGGTACCCCTAGTTTGGGTCATGGACATGCTCAGCGATATCACCAGCATGTGTTATGATGAGGAACAGGTAAATGTTTATCTAAAAGGTAACGCCACACATGCTTTTATGGTTAATTCCGGATTTCTTCTGGGTCGCCAGTGACAGGTCGGAATGTTCGCATATTTGCAGCGGGACATCGGATTTATGAGGCTCTTCGCGTACCCTACGCAACACCACCCGGCATTTGCAGTCGGGCTGCGAATTCATGATGGGCGAGGGAGCTATAACGAATGATTCATTTCAGCTATTGCCTCAGCGCGGTGGGGGGGGGGGTGGATCAGTG
>JAODKN010000044.1:4081593-4093811 GCA_026774425.1 Petrocephalus zakoni
CCGCCCGCGCCCGCCCGCCCGCTGCCCCCCCCCCCCGCCGCCCCCCCCGCCCCCCCCCCGCCCCCCCCGCGCCCCCCCCCCGCCCCCCCCCCCCCCCCCCCGATCAGTGAGCAGTGGCTGCCGTCATATAGTATTCTCATGACACCCAGTTGCACCCCCCACCCTCTCCAGCTGTGACAGACAGCCAGCCCTGGGCTTTCCATGCCAGGAACTGGTCTGTAAGTAACCGGGGGGGTGGGTGGGGGTTTCATACGTCAGGCTCCTGCCGATGATGAAAAAAACATTGTGACACATTCTCTGCTCTAAGCCAGCTGCCAATCAGAAGGCACGCCTGGCCTTACGGCGGTCCCTGTGGCGAATCGGATACGGCTCACTGTCACAGCTCTCCAAGTCACTATCAGTTATTTATTGTAGGGATACAATATTGCGGGGACGCAATAGTAATCCAAGGTTCTTTATTGGCCCTGAGCTACAGGTGCATTATAATGCTTATTGGTTCAGTTGCAATGCAGCACAATACAGACATTGTAAAAACAATACAAGACTAATAATAATACAGATTGTGCATTATGATACGAGAGGGTGCACTAAGCAATACAAAACAGTACAAAACTGGATAATATGCGGTTAGCGTTTGATAAAGTGCAGGAAGAGAGCTATGACGCACATCTAGGACTGATACGCGTGTTAGTGGAAATTGTGGATGCGGGGGATTGGAATGTCTCGGGGAAAGATGCTGCTCTTGAATCTGGTCGTTAGTGTTGTGGCACTGCGACTCAGAACAGCTTTTGTCCCCTGGCAGTTGTCCTTGAATCAATGGGACCTTTGGCCAGGGAGAGGGTCTGTGGTAGCAGGTGGCCCGGGACATTACCGCTGCCAGTGTGAGGGATGTTTGTGAGTATTGTTTGAGCGCCTTGCCGTTTAAGTTGTTCTGGATAAAAACTATAAAAGACGTGCAAATCCCGGCGAGGCGTGGGCTTTTCTGAGACTTGACTTTGTCCAGTATCTCAGGGATGGAGGCGCGCTTTCATTTTACCTGCCGGATGTGGCTGGTTATATATTCCCTGAAGCGAATGCATGGTGCTTTTCCGTTACCACCCAGAACTGAGCCTGACCTGAGCCCGTACCTGTGCTGACACAGCTCTGCTTACTAGCAGGGCGAAAGCGTGACCAAACACAGCTAGTTGTGCGCAGAGATACCGGTGATCTGTGTCGATATGCATGGCTTATCTGAAGGAAAAAGGGCCATTTTCTTTATATTAGTTATTAATCAGTAGTATCACACATCACGACGTATTGATATATTCCCAATAACTAGGAACATGAACATTTTCAGCCACCTATTTGAAAGCACTATACACCAGCTGAATGGAAAGGATTCCACGCAAATTCACGCAAGTGACAGCTAATACCAATAATGTTTGAGGTAAGGTTGCCACCTGTCCAGGATTTTCCAGGACCACCCTGGACTTTGGTCATCTGTCCTGGAAAATTAATTAAATTTGAAAATTTTAAATTAATTAATTTCCCTATCACAGAGACCTAAACAAACATTTGGACTGGTGTTGCCATATACAATATTTTTGGTCAATAACTATGTGTTTGGGATTTTATGGGACTAAGGTGCTAACCCTAGTTTGATGCTAACAAAATTAGCACACAGTAAAAGTAAGTAAGCCATGACCCTGCCCAGTCAAGACAGCGACACCCATCCCACAAAGGCTCTGCTTTTCTAGCAGAAATAATGTTACAGTCCAATTTACATTGTAGTGAGTCTCCATTGACTCCTGACCAGGCCTGGCTCCAGCTCTCGGTAACAGGGTGGGCCAGGATTTACATATATATAAAAAAAACTATATTGAAGCTGGTTCAGCTAGCCTTGTGATTGGGTGGGCCGGGCCTGCTCCTGATTGGTCGAAACATCGTTAGGCAACTCTTTCATACAGAGTGATAACTAAGTCACTTTGACTTCAGTCAGTGTGGCCAACTAGAAGCAAAAGCTCCTTTTCAGCATTAAACCAACTTCAGCATGACCTCAGTCTGGCTTTCAGTCAAGATTGTTTCTCCACTAGAAGACAGTCAGCTCCCAGCAAAGTTCAAGTGATCCAAAGAGGAATTTAGCAAAAACATCCTTTTAGGCAGTGACCGTAAGCACAACAGCCTCTCTGTTACATTCATGACTTTCAATGAACGTATTTTTTCAATGAGGAGAACACCAGTCGTTCAGAAATCTGTGATCTGAATCTGTATTTCTGAATGGATGGCGGCACGCACTCACACTCAGGTGTCATACCGTATGATGCATCAATAGCCATCCGCTAAGCTGCAGAGTCAGGCAGCATCTGCTGTAATACCTCTTGGTACATTGCATCCCAACGCCTGTGGACGTTTCTGGTTTCTGTATTGAGATTGGGCCGCCAAACCTGTGTTGCGCAAGTAGAACTTTGAGATGGCTGTGATTCCCAAACACCTTGAGTCTCACGTGTCAGGATGCTGGGAATGCCGCTCGGACGACCCAGGTGAAATGTTTGCTGTGAACACCAAGGCACGCAGCCAAAGGGGCTTTTCCTTAGCAGGCTGTCAGCGGCCACCTGAGAGGGCAGGGCCGGAGGTCTTAGCGCAGATGTGATTCTAGTATTTCGCCTGTAGGGGGCGCCACCCCCCATTTCGCCCTGATAAGGTGTGCCAAGCCGGAGGTTGGAAATGTGTTTGAGAATTTGGGAAAAATTGTAATAACGGTTTGGGAATAATTATTTTGTCAGGGGGCCTAAATAGGGTATAGCACCGTCTGGGCAAAGACGTGCCTGGAGCGTCCCGGCCTGCCATCTGGGCAAAGACGTGCCTGGTGAGTCGCAGGCTTGCACAGACTTGCCGTCAGGGCAGGGTTTGTGGAGGTGGCCTGGCCAGCTTAGATGCACCCGCCACGGTGGATGACATCGTTGCCATGACGTCACGCTCGGCGCTCGGGGCTGGGTTTCCTGTTTTTCCAACCCCGGACTGGTTGCTGGGAATAGTGCACATGTGAAGGATCCATTGTGTAAGTGCTGCCGCCACCCTGCTGCAGAAAACGATCCGTACGAGAGCAGCGCACTCTGTGTGATCACAGGAAGGAGACAGAGGGAGTCACAGGCAGGCAGAATGCCGAAGCCCACTGCGGCCCCTCCGCCGGGCAGCCTCCTGCTGGGTCCTTAGCACCATCAGCAGGAAACCCAGGTTAAACACCGGCTGTGGGGGGTGTCTGCACCGTGGCTGTCGGATTAGTGAAAGCGCCGTTTCTGGGCTGTGGCAAACAGGTGGGTGGGGGGGGGCATGTGGACGCGACTGTTTATGGAGATGGCTCCAGAAACTTCAGGAATGCCTTACGCAATCCGATCCATCCTGTGGTGCCAGGAGGGGAGCAGCCCTTGTATCGAGCGTCTGCCATAACAATGCCCCGGCGATACCAGCCCATAATTTAGTGGGAACATCAAAAAGGAGTCTGCAATTTGCGGTTTTGGTACCAGGCACTGCTGTGAAGTCACTCTTTGTCAGTTTCAGGGTTTCCATAGAACTGGGGAGATTCTGTGGTTTGGACTATGAGGTGAGATCAAGCGGGTAGCTGGAGCTCTGCTTTCTGTCAGGAGATTTATGTTTATTGGCTGGCCGCCCCACTAGTGACCCCACAGTCTACTGTAATGCTTACTGAGTAACCTAAACATGCAGCACAGCTACTGTCACTGGACTTTATGTTTATTGGCTGGCCGCCACACTAGTGACCCCACAGCCTACTGTAATGCTTACTGAGTAACCTAAACATGCAGCACAGCTACTGTCACTGGACTCCTTAAGAAATATGGCCACAGTGTCCACAAGGCAATCTGTCTGTGGTGATTAAAGCTTGAGCATGTCGGCGATATCTTCTGCACAGTGATATGATTGGCATGCGGAGTTCGGAGAAAATAGTTCCTACATTGTTCACTACAACGTCTGTGGATTATCTTCAATAGCCGGGTCATGATTTCTGGTTAGAGATGTTGCTGTTGAATTTTTCAAATGTACTTTTTTGGCATTTAGAATGCCATTCAGTCCAATTATACTGAAGAGAAGCCTCATATTTCTATGGTGGATCTCCAAAACTAGGCAAATCTCAGCAGAACAACTTAGATGGAGAAATGGCACTAAAGCCCATCTGAAACATATTTTTTTTGGCTGCCTCGTTAACCTCTCATAAATTTTGTTTCACCACAGCGTGCATCATGGGTAATGGTAAACACGGTCTTGATTACACTTCACAAACCTTTATCCAACCAGGAACAACCAAACACATCTTCAGTTCTGCATTTAACACCATTACCCTCCAAAAATTGGCCAACAAACTGGGCAACCGTGGACTGGACACTTCTATCGGCTCCTAAGCATTGACTTTCCTCGCAAACAGACTGTAGAGTGGACACCATTGTGAAATCTGAACAATAGCAAATCTCAGAGGGCTATGAGGCGTGGCTGATTGGTGTAGGAATAACGATCTGGTCCCAAACGGCAGCAAGACAAAGAAAATCACCGTAGATATCAGGAGAACAAAGAAGAGAGACGGCACCCCTCTGCATGTGAGACGAGCACTAAGTTCCCAGGAGTCTAATGCCGCATTCCATTCACCTTGGAGCTCGGAAGTCAGAGCTGGGAATGACGTCATGCTGAGTTAACTGCGTACCAGTACAGTAAAGTGGAAAGCCATTTAGCAATACCTGTTTCAAAAAGCAGGTTTTCTGGCTTAGCTGGATAACTTGTCAGATTTAGGTACCCCAGATTAAATGGCCTTTATCTTCGTTCACTTACATTTAGCCCAGACCACCTTAAATCTGACAAGTTATCCAGCTCATAGAGAAATCCTGCTTTCTGAAACAGGCCCCAGTTCTTGCCCGGTTAATTGTTAACCATTACTAGCAATATCAGTTGATAGCAACGCATCACGTGGTATTTTATGTATTAAAACACCGAAGCAACATCCACAGATAGCGGTCGGACAGTACTGTACATACAACAGATTTAATGAGCCACAAATAAGACATTAGTGCTAATAAACTGTATAAAACTACAGCTTTAGCTTCTGTTAAAGGGTGCGGCCATCTTGAATTCTGAGGTCGGGTTGTGTAGATACCTCCGACATTTCGAGCAGGAATTCTAACTTGAGGGAGCATTCCCGGTGAAACTTTCGGTGAATGCCGCTCCGAAAATCACAGGGACCGACCTCCCAAACCTGGACACTGCTTTCGCTAGCCGACTGAAAAGGAAGACTGTCGCCATCAATAAGAAACTCTACCCACCCAGGTGCCTGACCTGCCGCAGGCCGTAAAGCCGCTCAGGGCGAGCAGATCCCAGATTCCTGACTAATATACTGAGAAGCAGGTTTTTCCCTAAGGCTGTGGTTTTCGCCGGCTCTCCCCAATCAAAACAACCTGCCCCACCCCCACGGACCCCCACACTTATGCCGGATCCCCCACAGAACTGTTACTTTTACTACCTCCTAACTTACCACACATACTGCTAATATTTATCTTTAATGTCTAATTACTTCTACCCTTTTGTGTACAGTATTTGACACATACAACATTCAGCAATTTTCCTCTGGATGAATAAAGTTAAATCTTATATGCTGCTCTCTCTGTCGTCTGCACCTTATTTGGAAGTTCCTGTTGCACCGTCTGTTCTAAATGAGTGTTTCTGTATTGTTCATTTCTACTGTCATTGTTTTACTTTTTCAGCTGTCAACACAAGTTCTTTGTACTAAAGCAAAATGACAATAAAGCTTGTATCTATCTTATTTATCTGTGAAAAATGTTTGTTGGTTTCTGTATAACCCCGAAAGAGTCTCCTAGTCCCACTGTCCATTTTTATCACTTGCAATATCCCATGTGTGTTAATAAGGGCATAATTTCCTGGGCCCAGGCCCAGGGCGAGTTCTGCTCCCACGGAGGTCAGGGCACAGAACTCCCCAGCAAGGCTGACCTCCTCTTGGACAACAGGATGTGCTCTGCGCCAGCCGCCAACCCCCCCGACTCGAGTCCGGCCGTCTGGGACCTGCTCTGTTTCCGTCTGAGCTTGGATACTTATGTTCAGATCTTGAGGGGTGTACTTCGAAGCGGGTTTTCTGACTTAGCGAGAATTCTTCTAGTTTATGTCCTCGTTTTGGGTCCCACGAATCACAGCTCAGTTCTATTACCTGCTCCAAACAGGCTTTAGCCCAGGATTTTGGATTAAAACGGACATAAGTCCTGCCCTTTCACCAAAAATGTATATTCAAATTGCCCTTTCCCTAAAAAAGTTGCCTGTAAGAGCCCTTTATACTATGGATAGGAGATCACTGATTATCATTTTGATCCAATACCAAGAAACAGCAAAAATTACCAAGGTGTTCATCCCCATACGATATTTGGTGCCGACCCCTTTGGTTCTGTTTGTCCCAGTCCCGTTATTCGTGCTCTTTTTGTCCCGAAACCAGTATTTGTTACTGGGCAGTTTACATTCCCCCCAGGGAGGCGGGTGGGTGCTGGTGGTCAGGTTTGCCGAGCGGGGGACGGGTGTTCATTTTTTGTTCAGTTCCGCAGCCCGTTGGGTTTCAAAGGTTGTTGTGTTACATAGCTGAATGTGCTCCACGCTGGCTGCTTTCCCAATCTTGCTACTTTCCACGCCAGGAAAGTTCCAAATCTTGCTAAGCTTCGCTCCGGTTAAGCCCCTAGTATTGCTATGTGTGAAGCTTTCCTTCCCTGCTTGATTTGTTCCATGCTTGTTATATTACATATTTGTTATGTTCCACTTGTTATGATCACTGCTTCCCCTGTTGTTCTTGGAAGATTTATGCTCTGTATAGTTTGAGTTCATCTAGCAGCCGGCCGGTGTAGAATAGGGCGTTTCCCATTCTGAAAGGCACCTTTTATGTTATTTATTTAGTTAGAAGACTCGTGTGGGTTGAGGTTTCACACGGAGTGGGTTTATTGTGCCCCGTGATCTCTGAAGCGGCTGCGATTTGAAAGGTGACCTGTCGTCCGGCTTTGATGTCAGGCAGCGAGCTGTTGGTCACATGACCCCTTCCATAAATCAAGCCGCAGCTCTAACTTAAAAAGACAGATTAGCAGTGTGTATCTGCAAAGGCTGTAAAAAGGAGTAAAAATAGTGTAATCTGCAGAAATACAGGATAGTGTGCAAAAAAATGAAACAGATAATGCAGAAATACTTTAAAAATGGTGCAAAAAGTAGCGAGATGTGAGAAGAGGATCTCCTGTGGAGCTGGATGGAGCACCTTGGGGATGCTGATGGAGGTGTTGAGGGATCAGTGCAGAAGGTGGGAAGCGTTATCCAGGATGCCAGCACATTTGTGCAGCATCCTTTAGTCAGCCACAGTCACCAGGGAGTCCAGTTCGATTCCCGGCACTGAGCCGGCCCTCCTGATGTGCGCTTTAGCAGCTAAACTCGGCAGACATTGGATGGAATATCTCAGGGTGGGTGTTTTCTCATGTGAGAATGTGACCTTGGCGGGTTTTGAAGGGAACTTTTCGCTTAGTGACCGTTGCCACCTCGCCCCTCCTCCAGGTGTCCCCTCACCTCCAGGACGAGTAAAGGCATGTCACACCAGACCGATGCCAAAGCTTCGTTCCTGCCTGGGGCAGACATGAGTGACATCAGCGGGAACCTGGACACCCGCGACCTCGCGGTCGGAGAGGCGGAGGAGGACTTTGACGTGAGCGAGGTCAATCCTGCAGGTCAGTGATGGCTGCTGTCAGGGGGGCCGAGCCATGGGAGGTGGGACGTTGACTAGGTGTTTGGAAGATGGGGGCTTACGGAGCTTTGTTGTGGGTTCTTGGTTGATGTGCTGTAAGGAATTGCTTACGTATGGGGGTAGCAGGGCTATGAGCAAGGCCAGAGTGCCTGCAATTACAGCACCGGCCGTCTGCTCCTTCCTGACATGCTGTGTCTTCACCTGCTCTGTGCCAGAGGAGGTCCAGATCCCGTTCTCCTCGGTATATGAGACCAAGGGCATAAAGGAGACAGATGCCAGGGTTTACCTGGCCACCTTACCCATCACGGCCCGAATCTTGGAGGTGGAGCGATTCACATGTGCGCAGGACCGTTTCAGAGACCGCATCCGACACCACCGGAGTGTCACCAAGGTTGGAGACACAAAACCACGCCTGTGACATTTCCTCTGACTCCTCAGCCGCCACGCCACCTACTGCCCTTGTAAAATATAACATCTAGACACTGGCACTGCAAACCATGCAGCCCAGAAATAGCGTTCTGTCGTATGTTCCCTGAAATGAGCCATTCTGCGATCAGGTGCTGCCAGCGGTCTTCAAGATCGAGCTACGGCACGGGAACTTCACCTGGATCGTAAAGAGGAAGGAGAAGCACTTTCTGGAGCTCCATCGCGAGCTCCTGCGCTACAAAGCCTTCCTGAGGATCCCACTTCCCTCTCGCAGGTGAGCGCCCCCTGAAGGCCACAGGATGAATGACAAGCGATGGGAAAGGGGAGTTAAACATAATATAGAATATAACACATCTAAGAAAGTTAGCCGACATCTGCATTTTCTGTCCCTCCATAATCCATGCACTCCTGAAGTGTTAGGGTGGCAGCTTTGCTGTGTGTGACCACTTTCCCTCTCCACCAGTCACACCGTGCGGAGGCGGAGCATCAAGCGAGGTGAGGCTCGAGAGATGCCCAGCCTGCCCAGGGCTGGGAATGATGAGCTGGTGCGGGAAGAGCAGCTTTCCAGCAGAAAGGTCAGTCCACCCCCCACAGTAAACCAGACACAAAAACCTACCGTGATGTTAAATAATCTCCATCCATGAAGAGCTGCGTTAGCTTGCTGTGATGTGCGTCTCGCTTAATATTCAGCCATCTCCTGGATCACGGTGGTCTTAATGTAAACAATAGCAGTTATTCTTTATATCTGGTGTCGTTTTGGTTTCCCTGCTTCTAACAATGGATGGAACGATGAAAGGGCTTCCTCTTCCTTGTAATTCCCCTCGTATTATTATTTTTTCTCTAGAAACAACTAGAGGACTACCTGAACAACTTGCTGAAAATGCCAGTCTACAGAAAATACCATGCTACAGTAAGCCGCTTTGTTCGAATGCTAGCAAAACAATCACATTGAATTAGCTGACAAATTGACATCTGAAATGGATGGTGCCCCAACCTGGGTTGTTCCCTGCCTCGCATCCGTGGCTTCTGGTGTAGGATCTGGACCCCCTGTGACCCTGAATAGGACAAGTGGGTGTAGGATGGGTGGATGGGTGGACACTTTGGTCTGTTGATGAGCAGGCTGAACACCGGCTTTGGATGCAGGTCTTCTCACTGTCTGTGACGCTTTGGCATCTTACAGTAGGTTCACTTCTTGTCTTGCAGATGGAATTTATTGATGTGAGCCAGATGTCCTTCATCCATGACCTGGGGCCAAAGGGCTTGTAAGGATTCTGTTAGTTTGCATTGCGTTACGTCGGACACTTTGAAACCTCTGTTTCCTCAGGGAACCTGGAAGTCAAACCACTGTGCAAAAAAATATTTCATTCGAGTTGACACACGCCAACTCTTGTCAAACCGGCTTTGCCTCTGTCCCTAACAGGGAGGGGATGATCTCCAAGCGTTCCGGGGGCCACCATATCCCAGGGCTTAACTGCGGAGGCAGGAGCAAGGTCTGCTACCATTGGTCCAAACGGTGAGTGTACTGGGCGTCTCCACGGTGTCGGTCCTGTGTAGGTTCCCAGTAGAGCCTATGCTCTCATTCGCTTATTTGTCTAACAAAGTTGCCAAAAAGGCAGATCTCTGATTGGATGTGCATCCATAATCTGTCCTCATTTGCTCCCCCTGCCACAACACACGCACTGACGTTCTAAAGAAGATTGCCATTAACACCTGCATCCCTTATCTATGTCATGTGGTCCAATGTGGGAAGATGCACTGAGCATAAATATGGTATGACTGTGTTTTTCAAATAAGCACTTCTTTGGTAGGTGGCTGGTGGTCAAGGACTCCTTCTTGCTGTACATGAAGCCAGACACTGGAGCAATTTCCTTCGTCCTTCTGGTGGACAAAGAGTTCACCATCAAAATGGACTCCAGGGACACGGAGACGAAGCACGGCATCCGGATTGACAGCCTGTCCAGGTGCGTGCCAAAGGACGGCGTCAGCGTCTCCGTTCTTGCCTTTCAGATGTGTGGGTGTCTGCCGGATTGACCAGACTGGTATGTCTGCATCTGTTTGATAAGCTTGAGATTCGTGATGCTGTTCTTCCAGTTCATGGGGGGGGGAGCTGCCCCTCCTGCATCCTTCAGTCTGTTATACTTCTGTTTCGAATAATTTATTTTTATTGAACATGACTTGCATCCAGACGCCGCGCCTTTTTTCATGTCCTTCGCCAACTTGGAGCCCTTGTGTGAAGTCTGAGAGAGCCTGGGCCCCGTGGGTGGGCAGAAGGTTTGGCTCCCTAACCGCGGCTGGCCGTGATCTCTGCAGGACTTTGATGCTGAAGTTTACCAGCTTCAGGCAGGCGCGCTGGTGGGGTCAAGCCATCGAGACGTTCGTGCGCAAGCACGGGCGGGCCTTCCTGAGGGAGCACCGCTTTGGTTCCTTCGCTAGGCAGGAGGAAAACATCCCGGCCAAATGGTAACCATCCCTCCTACCCACCAAGTGTCCTGCATGTACCCATTGCCCATAACCCCCTGACCAAACTATGTTAATCACTCAAGGGAGTGTCTAAAAATGGACATCCAACCATCAATGATGTAATCATTCAATATAATGTTATAATGCTTTAGATTCAATGTGCCAAGTGGAGACAGGGGCATATGTGAGACAAGCTCTTCTCAGTCATCTGATACTGTCATTACAGAGAGTGCCGAGATGGACGAGGAAACCTTCTGTTTAATGAGGTATCAGTGTCATGGAGTTGGGAATTAATGACAACCCAACCCCCCCCCCCCCCCCCAATAAATAAAGTCATACCTGAAGGGAAACGTGACGGGCTTCCTGGTACACAAGCATGATGCATTCTCGCCATGTTTCTTCGCAAAAATAACGTTGCTGATGTCCATTTTAAACACCTCCTGATCTTTACAGCGAATATGTTAACACTGAAACTGAGAATGTGGCTCATCTGAATGTTGTATGTATTAATTAACTATAAATAAGGTAATAATTAGAGGACAGGGAATAGAACAAGGGAGAGCAAGTTTGAAATGAAGATTCGTTACAGCCAATTTGGGGACATTGTTATTGTTCATATCAGCTGAAAGCTTGTTTGATCTCCTCTGGTCGCAAACACTGGGTAACGCCTGGATCACCGTCTCACTGCAGGTACGTCAATGGGAAGACCTACATGGAGGACGTGGCCGAGGCCCTGGAGGCAGCCAAAGAGGAGATCTTTATCACAGACTGGTGGTGCGTAAGGTGGAGACGTGGGGGGGGGGGGCTGTTTCGGGTAGGGGGGCAGAGGGCAGTCTGACGGGTCTTCCAGCATCCTGCTCTGTAGTGAGAAATGAAATGCAAACTGGCAACTGTAAGTGCTTAGGGAAGGAAGGAGGGGATGAAGAAGGAGGAGATGAAGAAGGAGGAGATGAAGAAGGAGGAGATGAAGAAGACGTGATAACCCTGTGGGAGAGGAGCCGGCTGGGACAGGCGAATTCCTGAACAGAATTTGTGGTGCTTTATGAGCGACATGGCAAATTATGGTCTAACGGAGCGATTTTCACTTTGCTGCCTCCTCACTGCACTGAAAGCATGTAGCATCTTAATGAAAGGGGACAGTGAGTGATAGGTGGGCTGGGGAGGAGGACAGGCAGGCGTGGAAGCGGCAGCTGGGTGATTGTGACTCTCGGAGGATCCCTCCTGGGAAGCAGCGTGAGGCCTGGCACCAGGAACCGGGCAGCAGAAAGCGCTCTCTGTTCCTGACACATTCCACATTCAGGCTGCTGGGAACGGAGCTTCAGCAACAGGCTGGCCATTGAGCGGTGCGGGCTCTGCTGCCGGGGGGGGGGGGGGAGAGAGAGCAGAATGAGCAGGAGAGAGAGAGAGAGCAGAATGAGCAGGAGAGAGAGACAGAGAGAGAGAGAGAGAGCAGAATGAGCAGGAGAGAGAGAGAGAGCAGAATGAGCAGGAGAGAGAGACAAAGAGAGAGAGAGCAGAATGAGCAGGAGAGAGAGAGAGCAAAATGAGCAGGAGAGAGAGAGCAGAATGAGCAGGAGAG
>JAODKN010000044.1:4094458-4122834 GCA_026774425.1 Petrocephalus zakoni
AGAGAGAGAGAGAGAGAGAGGGGGGACGGGGACAGAGGGAGGGAGGGAAAGAGAGCAGAGTGAATAAGAGAGAGAGAGAGAGAGGGGGACAGAATGAGCAGAGAGAGAGAGAGAGTGAGAGAAAGTGAGGGCGGAAGTAAGAACAGAGTGAGAAAGTGAGAAATAAAGTATAAACCAGAAAAAATAAAGCGAGAGGAAAAAAGAGAAGGAGAGTCACAAAGAAGAGCTGCGGCGCTAAAAGTCAGGCCCTCTCAGGGCGAGAGGAGCAGCCCAGCGGCTGCAGCGACAATCCTGGCTTATAAACACAAAACGAGCTCATGGTGGATTGGGGGAGGAGGCCAGGAAACCCGGCAAGTCCGAGGCCGGCACAAGCGTTGCTGAAAGGATGCAGCATTTCACTGCATTTCTTAAATCTAATATATGCAATATACATTACAGCCTGTCCATCCATGTTTATCAACCCAGTCCGCAGGGACTCTGAGATAGTCCACATTTTCGCTCCGTCCCAGCTCTTAACCAATCAGAAATATTGAATACCTGGTAGCTGTGGGAGCAAAAATGTGGACTAAGCCCAGTTATATATTTTTGAGAAATAACTTTGATGGTCCTACACAGTTTATTTGAGTTATGTGTGGTGCCTCCATGAGGAATATGCCCATGGCTAATCTCCGGACGTGTGGACATGAGTTCCGGACCCTGACGCGGTGCTGTGTCCGGTCCACCCAGGCTCAGTCCGGAGCTCTTCCTGAAGAGGCCGGTGATGGAGGGGAACCGCTGGCGGCTAGACTGCGTGCTGAAGCGCAAGGCGGTAAGCGCAGTGGCCTACAGCGGGGGCGGACCGAGCGGATCAGCACCAGAACAGCTGTACAGCCTGTACAGCCTTGGGGCTTAAGGCTAATGCCTGTTTTTATTAAAGCAACACCCATCACGATTAAACAAGGCGACTCACTGCCTCGCACAGGAATTAAACATAGACTCATGTCTATGAAGTATGATCCATGCAGGTCTGGGTTTGGCACAGATTTGTTGAGTCTTTAACCTCTGACTTCCAGCATCTGTTCTCTCTTGTAGCAAGAAGGTGTCCGGATTTTCGTGATGTTGTATAAGGAGGTGGAGCTAGCTCTGGGGATCAACAGCGAGTACAGCAAGCGGACCCTGATGCGCCTTCACCCCAACATCAAGGTACGGGAACCAGCCAAATAACATGGACAGGGAGTCCCTTGCTAACTGTACTTGGCTGAGAGACCTTATGCATCATACCATTGTTGAGTCACTCAACAATACTTGGAAGTAGGTGAGCAGGTGACTATGTTCTCATTAAAGAGTGCTGCTCAGTGTGACCCCCCCCCATGATGTGCTCAGGTGATGCGCCATCCTGACCACGTCTCCTCCAGCGTCTACCTGTGGGCGCACCATGAGAAGCTCGTGGTCATTGACCAGTCCGTGGCCTTCGTGGGTGGGATCGACCTGGCCTATGGGCGGTGGGACGACCGCGAGCACCGGCTGACAGACGTAGGGAGCGTGACGCGCGCCTCCTGCGCCGACCAGGTGGGGGTCCCCGGGCCCTGCTGGATGATGCGGCCTGCAGCTCTGATAATCAGATGTTTACTGCCCTTTCACATCTCCCATAAACATCAAAAGCTGTCTCATCTTCTGGTCACTAGTTAAACACCTATAATACTCGTAGTTGCTATGAAAAGGCAATGCAGGTCAGATTTATACATCTGAGACTAGTTTGATGTGTAACTGTTCTATCCTATCTTGCAGCAATTCAATGCTGCCACCAACACATCGCTCAACAACGTCTCCTGCAGTATGGGGAAGGACTCCAGCTCAAACGACACCAGGAATCTGTCCAAGCCAAAGGGCATAGGCAGAACTCGCAAGTCCCGCTTCAGCCTCTACAGGCACCTGCACAAACACACACGGCATCTCGGAGGCAGCATCAGCAGTCTGGACAGCTCTGAAGAAAGTACGTTCCCCGGCTCCACTGACCTCACTGAGACACTACTGACCCCTCTGGGACGTGGCTGATCCCTCTGGGATGCTGCTAGTCCCTCTTTAATGTGGCTGATCCCTCTGGGATGCTGCTAGTCCCTCTTTAATGTGGCTGATCCCTCTGGGATGCTGCTAGTCTCTCTTTAATGTGGCTGATCCCTCTGGGATCCTGCTAGTCCCTCTTTAATGTGGCTGATCCCTCTGGGATGCTGCCAATCATTCTTTCTCACTTTATCATTCCACTCATAATCTGTGGAGCAGCAGTAATGTGGCTGTTCTGCCTGGTCTCACGCCTTTTCCTTCTTCACATGTCAAAGTGCAGCGTCTCCTCTCTGAACTCTCCAGTAGCTCTTTGTCTCTTTGAACCATCCCTATCAGTCATCATCTCACGCATCATCTCACGCATCCCTGCTCTCGCTGCTCTGGCATCAGCTGCTTTGGGCTGCTCCTTTACTCGCTCGCTCTGTGCTCTGTATTGGAGATACATGGCATCCATTTTTCAAAAAATATAGTGTAGCCCTGTCATGTCTGTCTGCGATGCTCGATTACTTTTATTGCGTTATTGAAAAATCTTTTCTAAGATTTGAGGGCAGCAGTCAATTGTGAGGCCTTCTGTGTAAAAATAATCATTTATAACTGCACTGTTATTGAAACTGCTGTTGGCTGTTGGTGGTATGACAGGAAGCCAGTGAGTAGGGCAGAAGGTCATTGGCCTGCTCTGTTGTCCCGCCCCTCCCGTCCTGCCCTATCCAGAGACGGGATCCATGCGCAGCCTGCAGACTGGCATGGGCGAGCTGATGGGGAACACCCGCTTCTGGCATGGCAAGGACTACTGCAACTTCGTCTACAAAGACTGGATCCAGCTGGAGAAGCCTTTTGACGGTAGGCCTCACCTGTGGAAGACCGTTAGGGCGGTTTGGGTCGCTTCTGCTGACCCGGCCAAGCTGGGACCAACCGGTTTGCTTTGCTTTTGAGTCCCTTCATCTTTATGCAATGCAAATTGAAGAATGATCAATAAATTGGATGGAAGTGTGATGTGGTCTGCCCCAGCTTATCGCAAAGAGAAGCGATATCAAAGGTCGCTGCATTCTGTAAGACCTAAAAGATTGGTCACATGTCATTTCCATCTGGCCTGGTCACGCTAAGATTTTGACCCCCTCCTCCCAGACTTCATCAACCGGTACACCACTCCCAGAATGCCCTGGCACGACATTGCTTCCGTGGTGCACGGGAAAGCGGCCCGGGACGTCGCCAGGCACTTCATCCAGCGATGGAATTTCACCAAGGTGGGCTGGAGATCACAGACCGTGTTTCTCAGCCCTGTGACTTTTGACTTGCTGATCTCCATCCTACACTTATACACCATTGTATATTCACCAGTTTAGTTCCTGTTAAAATAGTTATACCCATTCTGTCTTGAAGTTTTGTCATTGGTTTTGAAGTAAATGTCCTATTTTTCATTGGTGTATTCATGATTTATGTATGAATTCTCCATCCCACCCACCGTCAGATAATGAAACCGAAATACAGGTCGCTGTCCTACCCTTTCCTGCTGCCCAAATCGCACAACACCTCCAATGAGCTGAGGTACCAGGTGCCAGGCTGCGTCAACACTAAAGTCCAGGTATGTCACGCCAGCACCAGAGGCACGAGGGCTCTCAGCCATTTGCCTGTACTCAGACACACTCACAGATGCACGAGGGAACACACACATACTCCTCCTGATCTCCCCTTACTTAAGTTTTCCCAAACACAACCCAATGAAACCCAGAAAGAGAGGAAAATTTCTTAGAAATTGCTGTGGAAAAGCTGCCTCCTTGGCAGGAGACTCTGTTTTCAGTGGTCATTATGTTTGGAAGCCTGCTCACAGCGATCCACAGCAGCGACCTTCAGTGTCACAGTCTCACACGATCATGGTTTCAGTGAGAACATTTCTTACCACCTGTAGGTTCTCCGGTCCGCCTCGGATTGGTCGGCCGGCATCAAGTACCACGAGGAGTCGATCCACAATGCCTATGTCCAGGTGATCGCTAAGAGCAAGCACTTCATCTACATTGAGGTACGTCAGCATGTTGCGGGTAGCGGTGATGGAGTAGGCCGGGCCAGTCTGTCCATGTCTCTGAAGCTGTTTTCTCTCCTCCTTCAGAACCAGTTTTTCATAAGCTGCGCTGACAACAGGCAAGTTCACAACAAGATTGGGGAAGCCATCATAGAAAGAATCATCCGGGCTTATAAGTGAGTTTGATCAAGAGCACCCATAATGTCTAGGGTTAAAGTTCTAATGTACAATAGCAGGACTGTGTGCAGCTCAGTGGATTGGGTATCTGCACTTATTTCTAGAAGGTTATAGGTTCAAACACTGTTGTGGGCAGAGTAATCCTATCACGACTGGACCCTTTAGCAAAGGCCCAACCGGGCATGTTGGCTGACTCTGCTATCAGACTCGAAACCTATTTGCATGTGTGTCTTTGATTCTGATGGCAAGCCAGATGGGGTATGCAAAGGTGAATCAAGCACTGATATTCTGTAATGAAAAGGAACAAGTGACCTGCACTTCTAACCCGAAGTGTCCGAGTTATGTCCCATTTTGTTCGAAACATTCAACCTGAACTATTTCTGCAGTGAGACAGACAGGAAAATGGACTTTAGCAACAGTAACATTTTTGCTTGTATCCTGGATACCTGGAAAGCCGCTGTTCCCGCCCGCCTGCGGTCTGGCTCTGGCTCCGGTTTTGTGCCGGCTGTGAGTGGATTCCTGTCTGTGCAAACCGGAAAGTGCCCGGAATGGTGCCCTGTCTATGTACACCGCAGGCTGTTTGGGCTACCTTACTCTGCGCCTATATCCACAACAAATAGCTAACTATTTCAAGCTTTGCGATTACTTACATTTATTTTTTGCTCTTGTCGGCTCTGCTGCAGCTCCTGGCAGGTGTGACCTGGGGTTTCCAGGCTTTCTGCCACCAGCATCTGCTCATTTTTTGAATGAACCACACCCCTGTCCTTCCCTCCCCCTGCTCTTCCTACCAAATCTAGGTCGCTGTGCTCTTTACTCTTCAGCGGCCAGTCGCTCACCCAGCTCCGTCCCCGTGCTTCAAAACCGTGCCAGAAGCAGGGGGTCGGATCACAGCTGGGTCTCGCCGGGATGCGTCGTGCGAGAGCCCTCTTTGTGAACATTACCCCTTTCCCGCTGCGGTTGGCTGCCATTTGCATTTTCTGGTGCCGCAGTAGCCTGAGAGTAATGGCTCTATTGTTCCGAGGGGTCTTCCTCATTCTGGCCTCTAACAGTGTTTTCATTCATTCCCACATTTCCAATCTTTCTCCATAGGGTTATTTTTGTAATTTGTATAAGAAAATGTGTGATGCGCACACAGGCGAGGGCTATCGCCCGAGCCATCAGACAGCCGGGGGTACATTTCCCAAAAGCATAGTGGCTAACGCACCCTGGCTCTCTCCACCAGGCGAGCAAACCAGCTGTCTGGCTATATCCGGCCTCCTGCGCATTTTAGGGTTTGCGTGATGTCAGATGGACTGTGACCCTTGACCTCTGCTGTCACCAGGGAGAACAAGAAGTTCCGCGTCTATGTGGTGACACCCCTGTTGCCCGGGTTCGAGGGAGACATCAACACGGGGGGAGGCCACGCCATCCAGGCCGTCATGCACTTTAACTACAGGTGAGGATGACGAGGGTGAGGAAGGTCGTGGTATTGGGTTGCTGGACAAATAGGATGATGTGATCAGTTCAATTTAAGGATCGGGAATTTATCTGTGCTTGATATCATCCTTGGCTAAGGCACTCTAGGCTACTACTGTAGCACTACTACTACTGTAGACTACTGGCCACCCAGGAAAACTACTTCAAAGTGTTCTTATCTGAGCGGCAACAGGCAAGAGAGGCTTTGCATTGCATTCTGGGAATCATTCAGAATGCTTTAAGCTGGCTAGAAAACCAAGGGGCCCTGTTCAACTTGTGTGCAAGCATCAGTCATAGAAAGGATGGTAATGTTTCACACGACTAAAATGACATGGCTCCCAGTGTCTTCACACCTTCTGAATCCGCAGGCAGTCGATTTAAACATTCTTTTGTTGCGTTATAGAACAACCTTGGCAGCGCCTGTACATGCTCATTTCGAAGGTGACTGTGGACCAAAACAAACACAGCAATGGTTTTTTAAAAGGGGCTCTGCTCTGTCGCAAGTAATGCTGTGTCGGTATTCGCTGGGTTTCTTCCAGGTGCATATCAGCTGGCCAGAGGGGCTATATTTGGGCAAGGCAGGGCCGGAGGGTTGGGGGGGGGTAATATCCCTCTGACTGCCCAGTGCAAAAGGGGTCCCCATTTCATGTTCTGACTTTTCGGCTCGTGAGAGCACTATGCCCGCAAATGCAAGGATTTGATATCTGTGGAATGACGTGTAAGACTGCCGTCCTGCGTGGCAGAGACACAGAAAGGGGATTTAGGTAGACCTGGGGCTGGAAGTCCTTTCCGACCTGCATGCGACATGTCATTTCAGAAAGTGCTTAGCTGCGTTACGAAACACTTCCAGGATATCCAGGGATTTAAAGTGGAGAACTGTTTATTTTTGACCATCCTGGGGACAAGTCACAATGTGAAATCCCATCGGTCACGAGCAGGAACTTGTGCCTCTTCTGCCACTTTTCCACCTAACAAAAAGTAACCCCCCCCCATAGACCGAGTGTATCTATTTTCTCAGTCACTGACCCTGGTGCCTACCCTTAGAAGCAGAGGGCAAGGGGCAGGGGACACCCTGGGGGGGGGGTGATTTTTTTAAGTTGGGATAATAATAGTTTGACATGTACAGTGCATCAACAGTGTACGTTTTTTTTCTCTTTTTCTTACAGGACTATGATCAAAGGCGATTACTCCATTATTTCCCAGCTGAAGAGAGAAAGTAAGTTATCTTGTGTGTATATGTTTGTTTTATGATTAGGGCCCAAAGTGACCATAATGTGCTGGTTAGGAATCTGTGTGAGTTCAAATCTCTTGGTAACAAAAATAATCTTCTCACCAGTGGGACTTGATCAAGGCCCGCAACCTCAGATTCTCCAGGGGTATGACATGGTCTCTGACTCCAAGCATCTGCCAAATAAATGTACATTTTTTATTTTTCCCTTTCAATGCCCCCTAAGTAGAACCAGCCCTTCCACGTCATTTGCATACATTAGCCGATGACACTTTCCACCAACTTCCACTTCCAGATAAACTTGGCTGAAGATAGCAGTCTTTACCTATAAGAAAACCACCTTCCTTCTTGAATGCCTCTCCTGGCGTGTCAGTCACGCTGCCAGCCAATCAGATAACCCCGTCGTTTCTGTGGGGGCTGAGAATTAAAGGAATCTACAACTACATCGACGTTTTGGAAACGATGGCACTTTGTGATTGTGGTAGATTTGAGGGCAGATGGCGTAAAGCTCACAGGAGAGTCCTGTCCTGCTTTTACGGAACACGGGGGATTAGGGGACTAAATGAAGGGAGAGGGTATTTGTGTAAACTCCCAACACATAACTTTACATTCATCTCATGTGGATCAGTTTCTCCACTCTTCGAATGTAGGACAAAACATTCAGTTGGTGTGCAGTATGTCTCTTCACCGGTTAGGCTTCGGTGACTTCGATCAGAAGGTCGTCAGTTTGAATCCCATGCTTGACAGAGTAGACAAATCACAGCTGGGCCATTGGGCAAGGTCCTTAACCCCCTGAAAAATGCTCTAGGATGCTTGATGGACAGCTGACCCTACAATCTGACCCCAAGCTTTGCTCTCACCAATATATATATATATATATATATATACACACACACTCAGATATACACACACACACATATATAAATATATATATATATATATATACACACACACACAGATATATATATATATATATATATATACACACACACAGAGATATATATGTGTGTGTCTTAAAAAGGACAGCAAGATAGGATGTGTGGCTAAGAAATAGATTCTGATATACCTGGACTCATACTCGTATAAAGGCAAATAAGATTTCATTCCATTCATTGGTAAAATGAGCTTCTGGTGATTGTGTATTTGCTGGTCTCCCGATTCATTGCATTATGACCTTGAGAGCGTGTTGTGACTGAGAGTGGCAGCTCCGACCTGACCACAGGCGTACCTGTTTACAGAAGGCCTAGGCGTGTGTTTATGATTGCAGCCCAAGGCTTTATGGGATTTGGCTCAGCCTCGCTGCCACCCGCGATTGCGCTGTGTGTATCAGTAATAGGTGATGGTCGTGTGAGGATATGGGGGTGGGGTCATATGAGGGACTCTGCCCCCGTAGGATAGGGATTGTGGGAGTTGTTTATGCTGACATCTCTAGGAAGTGAGTGGATTAACTCCATCTCCAGCAGGTGGGGGCCTAGTAAACTGATGCCATATACTCTTCCCTGCAGTGGGGGACCAGTGGATTAACTACATCTCCTTTGGAGGCTTAAGGACTCATGCTGAACTGGAGGGTCGGCTAGTGACGGAGCTCATCTATGTGCACAGCAAGATGCTCATCGCCGACGACAACACCGTCATCATCGGTGAGTGCGCCGACTGAGAGGCTGTCCGCCCGGCTCACACACCCTAACCATAAGTAAACAAACAAGATACAAGACTTTCTGCATTTTTACTTTTTTATTGCATTCACAGATTTTTATAAAACGTAGTTCTGAGTAGGACCAGTCCATTTTTTTGTGGATTTGCTATACTTGTGAGGTCCATTGGTGCTCACAAGTATAGCAAAACAGGGACACGGACACACACACACACACACGGCACTGCCCATAGTCACCATGCTGCATTGCACATGAACAAACTGTACATGCACAGATCTGTTTCATAATAAATTAGAAGAAACTTATTATATTTACATTGTTCCATTTGTTATGTATTTTTATGCATTTTTCCTCAGCAGAATGCATGTGTTCAAACAGTCAGGATTATGCTTAGATCTCGGCCGTAATCCTCTTGCGCCCCCTGGTGCTAAATTGAGACACTGCACATGAGTTCGTTTGGATTAGCACTTCAAAGTGATCCTTTCATATATGTATTCATTTGAAGTTTTGTTACTTCCAGAGTCAACAGTGCTAATGGCAATGATGCTAATAACAGAAATCAGGACAGACTTTTTCCCTGTATTACACGAGTGAGCACAGTCATAATCTCTCTCTCCCCTCCTCTCTCTCTGGCCTTACACAAATCACGCAGTGTCCCAGCATCCAATTGAAGGGGTTCAAGCGTCCCCACATCTCTTATCCTTTACCTTTAGGGGGAATTTTAATTGGAGGAAATTTTTTGCACCTACTCCAGACTGCTAATCAGACCAGGACGGAGAGGATGAAAACTCACCTTCAGTCTCGTTTCAGCAGCCCACCCCCATCCGAGCTGCTCCTCACCCCCATCCCAGCTATTCCTCACCCCGATCCCAGCTGCTCCTCACCCCCATCCCAGCTGCTCCTCACCCCCATTCCAGCTGCCCTTCACCACCATCCCAGCTATTCCCCACCCCCATTTCAACTGCTCTTCACCCCCATCCCAGCTGCTCCTCATCCCCATTCCAGCTGCTCATCATACCCATCCCAGCTGCTCCTCACCCCCATCCCAGCTATTCCTCACCCCCATTTCAGCTGCTCCTCACCCCCATCCCAGCTATTCCTCACCCCCATCCCAGCTACTCCTCACCCCAATTCCAGCTGCTCCAAAGTCCTTGCTAAGGTCTTCGTAAAGTTGGCAGGAAACGTTACGGTAACATTAATGGAACATTATTTCCACATTTTATCAAAGGTTCTCTCAATGTTAGCAGAGTAACATTATTACCTAAAAATGTTGAAAAGTTGTCTTATAATAAAATACAATTTTATATAAATGCTGTAAGTACATATTATGAACAGGCTGTCCAGCCTTGAACCCATGACCTTTGATGTATAAAGGTCTGGGGCAAGGGCATGGATCCAGGTCCCGGGGGGGGGGCATTGTCATGTGACCTGGATATTCCGTAGGGCTCTCTGGGGCGGGGGAATGGATCCAGGTCCCGGGGGGAGGCACTGTCATGTGACCCCAATATTCCCTTGGTTCCCTTGCACCTCCTTCCCAAACATTATACAGCAGTAAGTTCTGTCAGCTCTCGCCCCAAGGCCTGGAGCCGTAGCCCTCAGCCCCTGTTGGCACCCTGAGCCCTTTTCCTTTGTCTCTGTTTAGCAAATGCCATATTTTCTTGTTTTTATTGCTCCCTGCTATCTCCCGTCACCAAATGAAACCCCCTTGTCCCTTCCTGTCATCCCCGTGTCCCATGGTGCCGCTCACCGTACCGCCCGGAGTGAGCATCTCTCTCTGATCGCGCCGGCCTGCTGAAGCCTGGCGCTGCAGGAAGGCGCATCTCTCATGAACAACAAACAACATGAATAAATAAAAAAACAGACTAACCGGGCTGTCAAAATTATTATAAATACCGAGTGCAGATGAAAGCATCCGGATGAAATGAAAGCGATCTCAACAAAGACGGGTAATTGCATTAATGTGTTGCAGAAATCAGATTAGTGTGGACTCCTTAGGAGCAAGATCTCCGCGTCATTGAATTAGCCCGCTGTTGGACTGATTCCCCTGGTCAAAGATACTCCAGGGAACAAAATCACCATGAGTTTTATCTCCTGCATGATTCTCCAGGGAAGTCATTTTGCTGAAGTCCATCGTTTCCCTTGAGATGATGTTTACAGGACACCTCCTGTCATTTTTTTTTTGGGGTGGGGGCGCTGTCTTTCCAGGTTCAGCCAACATCAACGACCGCAGCATGCTGGGGAAACGTGACAGTGAGGTGGCGGTCATCGTGGAGGACACGGAGATGGTCGACTCCGTGATGGAGGGGCAGGAGTACCGGGCCGGAAAGTTCAGCCTGCAGCTGAGGCTGGAGTGCTTCAGGCGAGTTCTTGGAGGGGTTTTGAGGAAGAGGAGCGAGCACCAACCCAGCTGACACCATCGGCCTCATTCCAGTTTCTTCTCCCTCCACAGGACGCTCCTCGGTGCCTTCACAGACCCCACCATAGACGTGACGGACCCCATCAGTGATCGCTTCTACAAGGAGGTGTGGATGGTCATATCAGCTCGCAATGCCACCATTTATGAGAAGGTACTCCTCGCTTAAGGGCCTGAACCATTATGCACATTCCATGGTAAATGATGTGACATTCTAGGACATTCATTACTGACGAGATAATCCACAGAATATTCTGGAATATTCTGTGCTAGCCGAACGCACAAAATACAGCCTGTGGCTTTGGTGTTGTTGACGTGGTGCCTCTCCTTGTTTTTGCCCAGGTGTTTCGCTGTCTGCCCTCCAGCGATGTGAGGAACATGCAGGAGATGGAGACCTACCTATCCAAGCTGGGCCTGGACAAGACGGATCCAGCCCGGGCTCAGGAGGAGCTGAGGAAGATCCGCGGCTTCCTGGTCCAGTTCCCACTTTACTTCCTGAGCGAGCAGAACCTGCTGCCCCCAGTCGGTTCCAAGGAGGCCATGGTGCCCACCGAGATTTGGACCTGAGGCCCACTGAACGGCCAGGACTGAGGCAAACGGGCCAGGGCTGCATTCACTATGGCTCGTTTGGACTGACTGTTCTGGAAACCACTGACTGCATCTACGACACGGCTCCGAATTTCCAGTGGGTGGTGCTGTCTGACACGCATCACGGCTGGAATAAGCGTGCTCACAGACTCGCAGGTGTATCCACTTCCTGCATTCCTCCCCTCGCCGAACTAAGCGATAAAACATTTTCTAAAGACAGTAACACCTTGTAATTACAGAATTAAATGTGCATCTCCGATATTAACCTATGGTCAGGTAATGGTGCCAAAGCTACTTTTATTCAAGCTCTTAATAGGTCTTTTAAAAAAGTATTTAAGTGCCTCTTTAGAAGTACAGTAAAACTGAAGTGTATAATGTGAAAAGGTGGACAGAGGTTGCCCTAAACTCAATAAATCCCTTCTTTGGTTGGGAATTTGAAGACCATGGTCCTGCTTTATGAAGAAAGCAAAATATAGAAGCCTTCGGCAGCAATCTGTCGGCTCTCTCTTTGACATTAGTGATACATTAAAGCTCACTAATAGGGGCCTGATTTGCTGGTGGATTTTGTTGCACTTTAAGTCTGAACAGCATTTAAATTACCCTCATGTGCTATGCGACTGGACTGTCCTAGTATGTCAGTAATGCGTGCAGAGCTCCCTACCCAGCATCCCCTCGCAGTACCTCTGCCAAGCAGACAGGGGGCGCCCCTCTTTCAGGCTTTTGTCAGGTTGCTCGCCACTTTTGCACTCCTGTCTTTATACCAGTCGCCATGGCTTTTTGGTTATTCATTTTTGCACAGGCCACCCAAGGTATCCCACAACAAAGGTTGACTCTGAGCTGGCTGATACTTTTAATGTAATCTTTAATTTACACTAGTGATGATTTATAATTTCTGTGTTGATCGATTTTAAAGTCTTGCTATCATTAGCGTTTCTCACATTAAATTGTCGAAGGTGTGACAGCTTACCCGGTCCGTTCAAAGCAGACCATTAACACATAAGTACATACTTAAAGGTCACCGTGAATGCGGCGTGTGAGACTTGGCACAGCGAGATGGGAAAGGCAGAGGATGGATAGGCGGCAGATGAAGGGCAGGTGTATGCGACGCCGCAAAGCGGTTTCTCACTGCTACAGGTGTCGCAAATCTGCGCCGTGCAAATCGGCCACGGCTACTTCCTCACACGTCGTCTGTGAATGGCATTAAGGACCGTTATCTCTCGGAATTAGTGGGCTTTTACGGAAGCAGCTTTATGCCTCTGACAAACAGAGCTACGGGTATGTCAGTGGCACCTAAAAGCTGCCCAAATTCACGAGGTGCGAGTCGATACCTAACCTGCATAACGGTGTCCCGTCACCGTGTGCCCACTGAGTCATGGTGCTGCGATCAAAAGGTTGCTGCTTCAAATTCCAGGATCTGCAGTGTGCAATGGGGGGCCTTGTGCAAGGCCCTTAACTCCCAATTACTCCAGGGACGACCCGACACTAGTACGCACTGCTAGTATTCACTAGTATAGAAGCATCTGCTAAAAAAAAAAAAATCAGAGAGGAAAGCAGATCAAGGATTAACTCCACCGTGGTGTTTGTAAACAGGTGTAACGATTGCAGTTAACAAGATGAGCTTTGTTCATGCCTGTGCGCATTGCTGACATCTATTCTCTCATGAGAACCTGGTTCCACCAGATAAATTGATGATGATTCTATTAAATTAATACTATTACACATTCCCTCGTTTTAGCTACTGTGTAATGTGTACCTACTGGAACGGGTGTTGTGATAACTTGTCATGATCCAAATGCCCCCCACCCTCTTGTGTTGTCAAGAATTTCATGGGGGCGGGCAGAAGACCGATAACCATATGTACTGTAGATATTTTAAGGCTGAATAGCAATACATGGTATATATGTGTGTGCGTGTGTGTATATATCTATATATGGTAATCTCAGTATTACCATACTGTTTTCTATAAAGTGATCTAAATATTTAATTTTTAGTCAAAGCCACATGTGAGATGTCATAAACCAAGTAACAATGATTCTGTTGCCTCCATCAATTTCTCCGTGAGATCCTATAACTGAATCAGTTTTCAGCTGTGGATTCTGGAAGTCTGTAATGTCACAGCTGAAGCTTTCATGTTGTTTACATCCAGGAAGGAATATTATTATACTATTGGCTTCTATTAAAAATCTTTAGTACAGCCCTAATTTTAACGCACATTAAAAATATATCTATATTATCCAATATATCATTTTGAAAATATAACAATATATCGTAAAAAAATGATCTATTACCCAGCCCTAGATTAGCAGATCGGCTTATATGTTTTAGGATAGTAGGAACATCTTTATTTTAAAAAAAAAATGTAATAAAATAAAAGACATGTCCCTAGTGGGTGATGCCAGGGAGGCCCAATGGCACATTTGAAGGGGCGTGGCCTGCGAATGCGTATCCATAACTCCGACTCTGTTTATTAAGTTGTTGTGGATGTCGATGGGGCACATTCTTCTGAGGTGGCACTTAAGACAAAACAACAATGAATCACATTCTGCATATGTGGCAATTAAAACCTAAGCACGCCAACTGAATAAACAAAATAATTATGGTAGAGGTTTATTTGGAAGTAGTTCTATCCAAGTTAACTAAAATTCAGTTTTTCATCCATCTATCCATCCATTTTTTGTAGCCACTTGTCCTATTCAGGGTCACGGGGGAGTCCAGAGCCTATCCCAGGCAGAAATTTCAGTTTTTCAGGTCCTTATTTCAGGTTCTGGGTACTTGAGTAGCTGACCTCACTGGCTGCCAGGCCGATTATTCCAATCAATTAGGGATAACTAAAGGATTGATTCCTCTGTCTAATAAAGTGAAATGCATTATTGTTTTATTGAAGTGCTAAAAATTAGGAGAATTCACGAATCCCCCCCACCACCACCACCATTTTCGAGCAGGCATGCCCCTAAAGATTTTGGGCCCCATGAAAGCATATTATATCGGGACCTGAGGAGGGTTGGGGGTGTTATATGAGACAGGTCTTGGTGTGTCAGAGATCACGTCTACTACAGACGATTCCAAAGTACAGTTGAATGCAACAGGAAAGGACAGTGGGCGTCCGCCCTGACCGCATGCGACTCAGCAAACAGCTCAATCAAGACCAATTAAGTAGAGCAGGTGGGTGAATCAGTGTCGTGCAGCCCTCCCCAAGGCTAGTCTAATACCTGCTGCGAGGAGCTGTCATGCCACAGCCACTGCCTCTTTGTGTCCTTCAGCAACACCATTACATCTGCAGTGACTATCAATGGCAATTGAGTTTAAGCCGTATCAGACCATTATTTAACAAAGGCTCTATACTTTATTTAGCACACGTTCGTTGTTTTTGTTCCACTTTTTGTTAAAGTGATGTTGACCCTACTGCCAACTGGAGATATCCATGGTGATGTAATTGAGTATTTGTGGATCACGATGATGTGGGACCTTGGGTGTGCCGTTGTGTAACTTCATGGCTTTACCAGTTTCAGGAGAACAGGTGACAATACAAACGTGTTGCTTTGCACTGAAGGGCCGCAGTGACATTAGTCAGAGATGGGTTATGGCCTTTGCTGTGACTAAGCTGTCATTCTAGTTATTATAATGCTATTTGTTATTTGGATGCTTTTGTTGTACTTCCATGGTTTCCAAGTTTCAGGGAACTTTAATAGGATCATTCCTCGCATCGTTCCATGGAAGTTGCTCAGAAAAAATATTGACTCTCCCTATCAATGGTTCAGTGTTGTTTTTTTTCCCATAATGCATCTGTCTCATGAGCCACAAGCCTTACTGCAAAATCACAGCTCATCTCCATGAGTTTAACCTGGTATCCTAGATGGACCAGTCTAGACATTATCATACAGAAAAAGTCACATTGACACTTTTTGTTTGCCAGGAATCATCAATGTGCCATCTTCCCTAGATAGAAGCCGCAGACTTTGGACAATTTGCAGTACGACTCGAATCCATGAAGGAGGTCGCCGTGGAAGGGCTCTTTCATGAAGCTACGTCGCTGCTCCTTTGCTGCTCTCTCCGAGCTCCCATGCCAGTCGTCCGGCCGGGAAGGCTTTGCATCTCAGTGCTCTGTCCCCATTAGCCTGATCAGATAGAGCAGAACGTATCACCACATGAATTATGCACCTCCGAAATGTAGGGAGTGATGTTGCGTAACAGTACATCCCTGGAGACATGCGGGGGGGATATTTCTAGCCTGGCTTGGCGAGTGTGTGTTTATTTCTCATGCAGAAAAACAAGTTCTGGGCCAAAGCTGAACAGGGCTTTCTCGAAACCTTTCAAGACTCACATATATTCGCCTATGCAGGGAATGGCACTTCACCTGTGATTTCGGAGCAAAGTTCAATTATTGGGCTGGATCAGGAAGAGATTAAAGTGAGTAACGCAGATCCGAGCAAAGCCGGGATTACAAACGATACAAAAAAAACAAACGCGAACGAGAGGGTCCCCTAGCTAGGTAGCCGTCCTTACTGGCCCCTCCAGTGTGT
This sequence comes from Petrocephalus zakoni, assembly GCA_026774425.1. Taxonomy (NCBI): domain Eukaryota; kingdom Metazoa; phylum Chordata; class Actinopteri; order Osteoglossiformes; family Mormyridae; genus Petrocephalus; species Petrocephalus zakoni. The sequence continues at coordinate 4,110,552 of JAODKN010000044.1, forward strand.
CTTTCCATTTCGGCTTAACTTCACTCATTAGTTAAACGTCTAAGCTGGCGGTTCTAAGGTGCTTTGAGTTCTTGTTATATCTCGTACCCCATTCTGAAGGACATTTTGATCAAAATGTAGTTTTTGCCACCGACATGATATTTAACTTCATAGTATACATACACGAGTCGTCCCGTGGACTTGTCTGTCCGCGTACAGACAGGTTCATAATAAGGAAATATCCCCCTTCTGTTGAAATTCACACAGCACACTTCAGCGGAACCAGATATGTCACAGAAAGTATGTCAGGTGAAAGGGCCTAGGTAAATATTTGTGAGACTGTAACAGGCAAGTAGTTGGAAGACTGGGGAGTCTATTTGAGAAAACAATGTACCTTGAAAACAGATAGGTGGGAAAAAAAAGCTAAATCCAGTTCCAGTGAAAGTCCATTGTGGCTGTAGGCATTTGTTCACCTGAGATCTAAATCAGGTAGTACAAGTTTGTGACTTTGAAGAGGGCGGAGCCAGGAAATCGCTACCTTGGAAGAGACTGGTGAGTGGACCGATGCTTTGTTCCCAGTGATGGAAATATACATGGGTGCGATCTGCTTTGCCTTTTGCTGAATTCACCTGGAGACTATAAAACACCAGAAACCTGTAGGTCGCCTGGGGACGATTGCAGATGTTCCTCAGCCGTTCTGGATTCCGGCCTGGCAGTTAGCAGAGAACGATCCCCTTTTTTAAATATATGCATTTCTCCTCGGTCTTCAGTAGTCCTCCCATACTACCACGCTTTAAGGTGCCACCGATCCCCCAGTTACGTGCCTGAAATTCGACTTTCAACAAATTGCGCAAGAAACAGAAAGCTGAATCGCAGGAAACATTTTCCACTTTGTACTGGAACTAGTAAGTTGCATCAGGTACACAAGAGAGGAACTGCTTTCAGCATGCTGGCTGCTGTACGCGAGTGCTGATAATGCAATGACATAAGATTCGAGATAAGTCTCAGGGCCCACTAACGGCACACGGCCGTAAAATCCCATATTATGAAATATCGTAGCTTACGTGTGTTCTGTGAGCTAAATGGGTTTCTTTATATTGTGTAATCGAGCCACACTTAATCAGAATATCCATAATTTTGTAAGAAAATTGGTTCAGTGTATGTTCAATCGATTAATACATACAGATATAGACCTGCTGTGTGGCTGAAATTACAGTAAATGTACTATTTATTTTATATTCAAACACACACGTGTCTTACAGGATGCCAGTCCATCGCAGTCCATACATCCATCCATCCGTGCACACACACTTTCACACTCATACACAGGGGTGTCATGGGATCCTGGGAGCCCAGCACTCAGCAGGGGCCCGTGGATGCATAGAATTATATGTCAAATTGGGTGGGGTGGGGCGCATATTTTCTAGGTACACCCTTGCACATGCACTATACGCAGTTCAGAAATCCCAGTTATTGCTGGGAGACAAGCACGATCATTTACGGTACGTGTCGCCGCCGTGCCTACTTCCTGTCTTTAAATAACACGTTCACGTGCAGTGACTCACTCGCCTGTATAATGCAGATGGCGTTTCCTGGGGTGGCATGCATGAAATAAATGCATCATTATTATTATTATTATTATGTAATTCTATATATGCGGGCTAAACTTTTTGTGCACTGCGAACAGGCGAAATCCAAACGTAAAACGCACGTTTTCCTTACGGACTATTAACGCGGGTGCGCCGGGGGGCCGAGTCGCTCCAGCTGGTGGAAATCGAAGATTACCACAGAAAAAACAAACAATAATCAAGCTTGTGGAACCAAGACAGTCTAGACAAGAAAGCAGAGTGAGTTACTGTAAAAACTGTAAAATGTGAATGCAGAGCATTGCGTGCACAACTCCTGCTTCTTAATGCTGGCATTCTAGTGTAATACTTGGAGGACATCAAGGTGAACGAATGTGGCCCCACTAACAGAACAACTGCAGTCTGCCCCCTCCCCAGTTGAAATGGTCTAGAACCGCCACTGGTTTAATTTAGAAATAGTGTTTCCCAGTTCCCTGTATCTCGAAGTAGGGCACTCGATCCCCGCCTGAGTTAGTGCTGGATTCCCACCACCAGAGGGCGCCCGCTGGGCCCCATAGCACGGGATTGTTAATCACCGGTGACAGCCGGCTAACTTTTATTTTATCTGTCGCATAACTGAAAGCGGACCTCGGAGCGGCGTCTTCCCCGCAGAGCCGGGGGTGGGGGGCGGCTGGACGGGAACGTCGCGGTTTCTGAATCAATCGCGATCAGATTTAACCTTTAGATGATTCCTTGTCCACAATTTTTCAGAGTGAAGTGACCTTTTGTAGTAATACAATATAACTAAAAAAACAATCGATTCATTGCATTAAAAATACATTATATAGGTCGAGAGATTATGCGTGAGGGAAGAGTAACGGACAGTGTAGTCATGCATTCAGCACAGCTTGGGCTGGGGTGTATCCTGGACGGGGTGCCGGTAAATCGCAGTCCATTACATGACTATGGGCGATTCCCAGACGCCAATTAGCCGTACTGCCTAGAAGCTGCGCACTCATGTGTAGTCACATGTTCGTAATTACATGAAAAATAAATTAAAAATCTTTTCATATCAATGCTAAGAACATAACATTATAATTATAGGCTACATCACTTAGGCCGATAAAGTATTCGTGCGGAAAGACTAATGAAAAAATCGTAGGTCAAAAACGTAAGATCATATGCTTAATGTATATAGTGATTAAAAGCACACCGCAGGTGAAAAACACCACTTCTATATGTCATGATGGCACTCAATCTCCCCTCGAAAATAAATGAAAAATTTACAATACACAGTCCTCTCTCCATACTATGAAATAACAAGCGTTATCTAATGCTGTCTTGGGGAGACTATTTGAGATACTTTTTATTGACTTCTCACCTCCCCCAGCCATGAGAGTAAGCTTGGCTATGAAGGCCAGCCACCTCGTCGGGCACCCAGGGAGCCGGGGGTTAAGGGCCTTGCTCAAGGGCCCACAGACGTGCTGAGGACTATGGAGGATTTTATGTTGGGACTTCATGGTGACACTGTTTCCTATACAGGAAAGGCGGGTGGGGGCAGGTGTCATATTGCTAATAGCATTATTCCTAAGACATTTCACTACACAGTGGTTCCCCGGTCTACATTTCTGTTCTAATCCCCCAAGGACCCCACGTGCCTCAGTCCACAGGCCGTACTGCAGTCCATCTCACACCGCCTGCCCACCACTGGGAATCCGTGAATAGCCTAGGTTTATATCCTGTGTATACACACTTCGTAGGACTTAAATAGATTTGACCCGCGGCTGACAGTCAAATAAATCAAAGAATCAACAGCATTTTTCATATTATGCCCCAAAGTGGATTAGTACTATCCCAAAGACCTTTGAGTCCATCTGGATCTGATAGCAACAGTCAGTTTAATTATGCAAAAGAAAAACACGCCTAAAAAGGTTCCTTTGACACATCATTGATTTGCTGATCCGCTGTCTACTTAAATATGCTCATCTGATTAAACAAATTGCGCTCCGGATCTGTGCTGCGTCTTGACGCACGGGTACACACACACAAAGGCGCGCGCGCACACACACACACACACACACACACAGGCAGCGAGAAGGTGGGTGTTCCGAGGCGCTGCGCCCGCCTCCTCTCTGCCCATCCCTGATAGATATGTGCTGGTCCCCTATCCCCGGACATTAGATCTTGCCTCTCCATCGCGGCGCACGGCCCGTGCACGGCGCTCTCGCTCGCTGCGGCGCTCAGCATGCCCGCTTCGGCGCGCCAGCCATCCGCCTTTAGCGCAGCCCCCCAAGCTCTCCGTATTATCTGCTAGCGGGAGCCTTTCCTTTTTTCCCGTTTTTTTTACACATTTATTTAAAGCGGGATCGCTGGGAGTGTTTCAGATCAGGACACGGCGGAGAGTGAAGAATAACACACACATCTACATATATATTTTTGGCTGAACTACGGGGGCAATTGTTTAATTTTGACTCCCATTGGTAATAAGTAAACATGGCGAGCGACTCTCCGGCTCGAAGTCTGGATGAAATTGACCTTTCTGCGTTGAGGGTAAGTTAATTGAGCGGCGAAGCGATGTAAATGGTAGTGAAAGGGGCTTTTTTTGTGTGTGTTAGCAAAGAAATGTGGTGCGGTGATGCACCTGATCCGGATTACTGGTACTAAGTCACGCCGCGGTACCATATGCACGCCGTTCGTGCGGCAGTGTTATCAGACTGCCCGCTTTCTAGGCACGGATTACTCCAAATGTCATAACTAACTGCATTATTGTATTAGAATTAAGCTAAATATGTATCCAAGATATACAAATTATTTAATGTTACGCTTTGTCAGAGGAAAATGCCAACGGTAGCCTGGTTTTTAACGCGCACGTATGGATTGGTATCTGTTATAAAGGGTTTAACTGGGAGGTGATTGTATAAATACACCTTCGACAGCATCAGTCCGCTGTGGAAACTGTCAGTTATTTATTCTGTAGTTTACGCGCGTATTGTGTTTATTGGATGCGGGTAAGTGTTACAGTAACAATTCCGCAGCTTTTCGGTGTTTTGCGGGGCGCGGTGTATTTTACACTAATTCCCAGTTTATATGAAGGTTCCGGCAAGCGTAAAGTCGGTGGTGTTGCTGGCGATTGCAATGCTTAACGGGCGACCCGTTACTGCCCGCTGACTGTAAATTACACAGTACTTTTCGCGGCTCTGGTGGGGAAAACGGCAGAATCCCGTCTCCGCTGACCTCTAGTTTCCCGATGTATAACAAAACTGTGCGCAACTGATAATTAAACCAAAGGACAGGTACTGCATGGTGTCTTGACGTAAGCGCTTTTATTACCATGATTTACTCAATCCTGAATATGAATGGTATGATTAGTAACTAGTTAATAGTAGTAATAAAAAAATGAGTCATTTAATAAAAAAAACAGCCTACAGTAGCATTATTGAAATCATATGCATATAAAGTTTTAGCAACCACCAGTAAACAACCGCAATAATGGTATCCAGGAGTTCATAAACACGCTGCTAGTAGCGGACAATTGCGCAGTGAAATGCGTGTTTTAGTTACGCACAGATGCGAAACCGACCCATTCACATGCAATCAGGACAGAGCGGCTGCCTGTCAGTATTTCGCTGAGAGGACACCGGGCTGGTTTTGTGCTGTTCCGTGCTGCTGGTTTCGCTGTGTTTCATGAGGTGAAAGCCTTGTGGGTTGGAGAAGGATCAGTGGGTGTATTATTATTTTTTTTCCTTTTACATCCGTGTGGGCTGGCGTGCGCGCGGGAGTGCGCCCCTCACGTGGCTGCCCGCTGCTCGGCCAGTGCCGCGTTTCCGGTCTCCTGACAAACGCTCCTCTAATCCGATAATAGGACAGAGAGACCCAGGTGGGATATGTTTCCCCATCTCACCATTAGAATAACAACAAATACTGTGAGAGTGATCCCAGCCATTGTTCACCTTCTGAAATTCCTGTCACTCTTGTGTTTTGTGGATCAGTAAACACTTCCTCTGGGGGCGGGGGACACAGCGTGCCTGTGCTGCAGTTTTGAATGTTTTGAGGGCACTCTGGTGCTCTCCAGCCCTTAACCCCACCATCATGAGATTCATTATTTGGGAACTGCTGGCGTAGCAAATAAATGTTAAGCCAACTAATTTCCACCCTTTGGTTGGCTGGACTGAACTGCCCTGGCTTTTGAGTTTGGAAGCTCATGTACCCATTCTGAAAACATCTTAGCAATACACCCCCCATAGGTAGGGCATTATTGACATGTGGACCTTCAGGAGTCTCTCTAGTACTTTTGGAGTGGGATGTCTGGGTCCATGAGCCAAGCTCCATCTAGATGTATCTGAGTTTGCCACAATGCTGTTTTCTTACTAGTAGGTCAAGGTTAGCTCTTACTGTAGCTAACCCTGGTTGGTTCTTCAAGAATCCTAGAGGTTTCTACAACACGGACTACAAGTTTGGTGATCCGGCTGTCATGGGGCTTGACAGAGCGTGCTTTCTATCCAAAATACACCTGTGCGCCGCAAGTGAGTCACAAAGTTTGTGCAATTCACAAGATGTGCCCGTGCAAAGGACACTTTCAGACTCCCCTGTCTTGTTGTCCTCCCTACGTTACAGCCTTTGAGGAATAGGCTAAATGCAGCACGGGGCTGATGCTGGCTGACACAATGCTGCTTTGTCAAGGAAGGGCTCCACGGTCTAGATCACCTTTAAAGACAGGAGAACCCGAGTCACACGTCGATAAGCACGCTTTCCCCTTGGCACAAACTGCAGGCCTTTACTCATTTCTGCAGAAGCAAAGACGTCTGAGGGCAGATATCCCGATATCTCGGGCATGGCGCCCAAGCTTTTCTTTTTTTTTAAGTGTGTGTTCCTGGGATATTCAGAGTGACTGTGCTGTGGATCGCCGTTTAATGTAGCACAAAATTCTCTGTTTGTCGTTAGCAGTCAATCGACCTCTGGAAACAAACTCCCCTGTAGGCTCTGACTTAGTCCTGTCTCTATCCTGTCTTCTGGTTCTTAAAAATGTCACCCCGTAAGTGACGGGAGAGAGATATCGGTGTAGCTTGCTGTCGATAGCGATAGGTTTTCCCCACTTTACGCGCGACTTCAGGTCGCATGTATCGCTGGAGTCTGACGCGACTGAGAAATAACAAGGACTCTGAGAAGCCCGGCTCCCCCTTTGGGAATTGGCGGCCTGCCGCTCTCCTGCAAGCTTCCCACCATTCCTGCTGAATTGCTTACCTTATTGAAGCAGCACTTTTAAGTCACCACCTAATTTTTATTTTTATTGTTTTAACCCTTTGAGGAGCCATGGACAGTCAACCCGGGGTGAGGAAGCCACTGGCTCATGGGCTGTCAGACCTGAGCGCGATACCATCACACGCAGTCCCGCTCTGCCGGAGTCATGCAGAACTGTAGTTGGATTGTTTTGTTTTCACTGTAACGTCTAATCTATGGCACAATAACCCAGGTCCTGTCTGCACCTGTAGGGGTGTCTCTATTTTCTATTTTGTTGGTCATTTCCTTGTCTTCATGGCCTTCAGTGTGAGAGTGTGTCTGCATATATGAACAATATGACGGTGTTATTTATGATAATGAATATGATAAGGAGGCAGTCTTTGCTAGCTCTGGAAACCGCGCGATAGGAGTCACTGGAACCAGTGGCAGTGGCGAGGCCGACAATGGCGTCTTATTTCGATTGGCTAAAGGCCAAACGCAGTCCACTGGTTGGTGGGTGTTGGGGGGGGGGGGGTCATGTGTTATACAGGAATTCCATCAGTCAGTTGCGCGAGACCTCAGAGTGGGTGACACGGCGAGTAACCGTGCATCCAGCTGTACTTAGCTCTGTCCGTGTGTGTGTGTGTGTGTGTGTGTGTGTGTGTGTGTGCACTTTCACTGTAAATTACTCTCATTCCAATTTGGGGAGAGAATACCTGCTGGTGACCGAAAAACCACAAACTGACTCATTCTGAAGAACTGATGTGCTCACCCTAACACCCTCAGTGCAAGTTGAGAAACACACTTGATTCTATGATTCTATATTTTCTCAAGCTTGGGACTTGTCAGCACTAGTAGTCCCCACTTAAACCTGGCCCAGAGAGGTCCCCACCCCCTTTGATACCGGCTGCATGGTTGATCCCCCCCCCCCCCCCATTTCCATATTATACTGCATAACTTTGCTCCAGACTCCCCCTTGTCATGGAGACTGGGCTGCAGATAATTTAGATGTTTGCTAAATCTGCTCCCGTGTTTATTATGCGATGCCGTGTCCCCCTGTCTCGTGGGGCCAGTGGAGGGAGTCAGTGGCCCATGGGACTGGTGCATGTGAAGACACACAGAAGACATGCAGTTTACATGTATGCATGTGTGTGAGCTGGCGCTGGTGTGGGGTTTAAAGTGTTCCTGTACCTGTGCCCCCCACACACACACACACACACACACAGTCAGGCCTCCTGCATGACCGTTCTTCCTTCCAGGCTATAAAATATGAATGCAGACGGGATATATTTATCCCAAAGCTCTTGGTCATTTATGAAGTGGAGCGTCGCAAAGTATTTCAATGGCTGAAGATCCACGCAATCCCGGGGCTTCTGGGCATTCGGTCTGCCTAACAGACGTTGTCTGTCTTCTGTGATACATGGGTGTGAGGGGGATTTGCTGGGGCTGTGACAGTCTGTGTCTGTCTGTGTCTGCGTCTGTCTGTGCATATGTAGCCATGTACGTTTTGCATATATGTTTCTCTGTGCCCATTTCGGGTTTGTGTTTGTCCCGTTCCTCCAATGGGCACTCGTAAATGGGGCATGGGTTTGGTTTGCTAGCAGTAATACAAGACTTTGGCCCCTCCCTCTAAGGGGCGGGGCAGTGTGCAGCTCAGAGGGTTGCTGTATCTGTGATCAGGAGGTTGCTGTTTCTTGTCTCAGGGTTGCCAGAGTGATTTCAATGTTGGGTGCCTGAGCAAGGCCCCTAACCCCCAATTCCAGCCCCCTTTCCAAAAAAGTTGGGGCTCTGTGTAAAGTGTAAATAAAAACGGAACGCAGTGATTTGCAAATCATCTAAACCCATATTTAATTGGAAATTGAATAAATGCATATCAAATGTTGAAACTGAGAAATTTTTATTGTTTTATGAATTTTGATGCCAGCGACACATTTCAAAATAGTTGGCACAGGGGCTAAGGAAAGACTGGAAAAGTTGTGTGATGCTAAAACAAAACACCTGGTTTGTTCTGTTTATTTATTTATCCTGTTGTTCGCTGTAGCGGAAGTGCCAGGGAAAGGGCACGTGTTACGCGGCGGGAAGTGCTGAGACGCGCAGCAGTGGTGGCGTGACCCACTTTTCTGCTGATTTAGTGTGAAGTCAATGCTGGTTAAGACCCCACAGTCACCCTATTGCCTGCGGCCACTTCCTGTTTCTATATGCCTTGATTTCCTAGGAACTTTCTGAGTTATTTTAGCTATATTTTATTAACTACCTGGGTGTTTTGCATGTCTGTCATGTGATTACATGCTTAGTTCCGCTCTAATTCACCAATATAAATCTTTTGTCAGGTTGGCTTTGGCAAACAATGGTCTTTTTCACCGGAGAGAGGGCGCCACCTTTTTCCTATGAAGTGTGTCAGGGAGGGGGGCCCCCCCCGTTCTGTCAGCCTTGCGGCGGTACTGCCGAGGGGAATCCTGGGAGGGCTCAGCTCGTTCCGGCACCTCTCTTACTTCGTTTCCACCAGCAGAGAGCCGGGGCTGGTACTGGTACTGGTGCTGGTGCTGGTACTGGTGCTGGGCTGGTACTGGTACTGGTGCTGGGCTGGTACTGGTACTGGTACTGGTACTGGTGCTGGGCTGGTTCCGGCTCGGTGTCTTTTGAGAACCTGCCTGTGTCTCTACCGTTTTCAAAAAAGAACAGAACGGAAAAGTTACATAGACGGAAGTGAGAGAAAAGTACCGGCTTGAATGCATTCCGTTTTTTTAGATTTATTTTGATCCGTTTTCGCGTGATAAGTTTTTATAAGCTGCTGAACCGAACTCTATTGCCTGTGAAAGTGGTTTTTCCTCCCTGACGTCTTGTGGTACTGACTTCATTTCACTCGCTGTTTTGCCCCTGTCCTTTTAAGGATCTCACAATAAAAGCCTCTGCTAAACAGTGAGACTTCGCTGGCCGCGCCACGGGCCCTTCGTCACTAGTGCGCCGCAACATTTTCTATATTCAACCTGCGACGTTTATAATTTATTCTTTAATCTGGCCAGCAAATAGATCTTTCCACAGAATGAAAAAAAAAAAAAACGATGTGATGTTATTCTGCTATTAAGCAGGCAAGTTGTTTCACTGCCACTAATATTAGACAGAAACTATAACAGTTATGGATGGAATTTTCTGGGTATGCGGAAGGTTTGGCCGCAGTAGCCCTTCCCACTTATGCTGACTGCACAGTTAATTCTGAGACTACCTTTTCTGTGACGCCCCGCCTGAACCATATTTTTCCTGACCCCTGGCCAGATTTTTCTGGTGGAAATGCACAGAACCAGGTCCGGGTTGGGAGAAGGTCCTGCACTGGCCCCGGGACCGCATTGGTGGAAATAGGCATATGTGAAATTTGTTTTGCCTGCCACTGTTCCCGGAATGGGGCGCTTACTGGAACTGGAACGGCACTTAGGGAGCCGATTTTTCCAAACAGCCCAGCGCCTGGGTGTTCAAATGAGGCAGGGCCCCTATAAATGGACCGGACTGGCCTGTAGGGTCCCCCACACCTCTCCCCAGCCTAGCCCTCCCTGCCCTGACACCTTTCCTCTCTCTCTGTGTGGGAGCCGGCTCCTGCTGCCAGACCTGGCTGCTCTTTCCTAATATTTATATAATCGGCTACAGAGCAGTTGACCTGATTTTCCTAGTCTCCGCCCGGCTCTGTGTGTGTGGAGCCTGCATACCCCCCCCCCCCCCCAGTCATCGTTTTCTCTCCTCACAGTCCAAAAACATGGTAAGGTGAATTGGAGCTGCCAAATCCTCGGTGTATGGAATGCTGTGAGTCTGCCCCGCGATGGGATGCTGCCCTGCCCTGGGTTATGCCCTGCTTTGCCTCTGTAGCTTTCGGGGTGGGCCTTGGTCTTCTGGGACTCCTATATAAAACGTACAGATGGATTTATGGGCTGATGGATGGAAGGATAGACTTATGATGACACTTTATTATTGTTGTTCTACCTTTTTTTTTTAAATTCATTGTTTGTTTACACACCAATAAGAGGGACATTTTTCAAAATATATGTAGTGTGTAATTAATTGCTACTACTAGAGAATAAGAGAGTGGCGACATTTCAGCCGCGCTGGGGATCCCAGTGCTGTTAATGACCTTCCCCTGGGCTTGTATAAGTGCTTCTCCTGGAGCTTGGCAGCTCCCCCGCCCCGAGCACCCCCTGCACGTTCTCGGTGGCTTACGCTTCTCTGGAAGTCGAGGAAGGCGGAGGCCATGGAATTGATTTATGGTTTAGTTTTTGTTCCCCATAACTGCTGCGGCACTGAGCCAGATTCTCACCTGATGGTCTCTCCTCTCCCCCCAGGACCCTGCTGGCATCTTTGAACTGGTGGAACTGGTTGGAAATGGGACATACGGCCAGGTGTACAAGGTAAGCACAAACTCTGAATCTCTGTTGGGCTGGGGGGGGGGGGACGGTGGCTCTGGAGCATTTTGCTGGACCCCCCCTCTTACGCCTCCTTCTCACATAACATTAATTGCTGGGGGGAACATCTCCTGAATGACGCTATGCAGGACGAGGGGCGGATGGAAGCTTCCGGAAAGCCCCTGCCCCTCGCCACCCCCTGTCCATAGGGGTCGCGCCTGTTCCCCTGCTATTTCGAGGTTGCCACCCCACCTTTTCCAGAGTCCTCCTAACCCTTCAACAGCTTTCCCGCCCCCACGATGGAAAATCCATACCCACTGCTTGGAATCTTCTTCCTTAGCTATGTGCTGTGCTCCCCTCGAACGCGAATGCTGTATTGCTACTGGTTAGGAGCTGTGCGTGTTTATCTGCAACCCGGAGGGATGGGATTCCTGCCACCAGCCCCCTGCTTGTTCTTGTTTTTGACGGGCCGTCTGCCGATATGATCATGGAGGGGGGAGGTGTGTCCGGGCGGATTTGGGCCGTCCCGCAAACACACACACACTGCCATCTTTTCCTCCCTCGTCTCCGGTGATGCATGAGCCCGGCATCTTTGTTTGGTTTGATCTCCTGAGGACGGGAAGCCGACTGTAGATGAATGAGGCGGTTACCCAGGTGGATGGGGACCGCCCTGCACTCTGAGCTGAATGTTACACCGGAATCTTCTCCAGAATGTTGCCTAACTTTCCACATTTATAAGTCAGATGAAGTTTATATGATACGCCGCACAATGTACAATCGCAGCGCCCTTACTGAATTAGAGAATTATATTATTGTCAAATATTATTTATTATTATTATTATTATTATTATTATTATTATTATTATTTTACGCTTATGGGGCGTATTCCATTATTGTTCAGCTTCAGGAAGGTGAACTCGAGATCTTTAAACAAAATGGTTCGTGGAAAGTCACTTGTGATGGAATCAAACTTCCTGTATCCCTGAAATAACTTTTTCGTTTTTAAACCGCACTTTCTGGAGGAAGGACAAACGTGGGTTATCCAGGAACTGCCAGCTTCCTGCCTCCGTGTTGTGCTGGAGTGCTGGGGGGGGGGGGGTTGGGGTGCCGAGGCTCTGCCAGCCGAGCAACAAGAGC
>JAODKN010000044.1:4129161-4139998 GCA_026774425.1 Petrocephalus zakoni
CCCCCCCCCCCCCCCCCCCCCCCCCCCCCCCCCCCCCCCCCCCCCCCCCCCCCCCCCCCCCCCCCCCCCCCGGCTGATTTAGCTCGCTTTCACTTGGAGGACATGGAATGACTTCTCGCTGGTGGAATTTCTAACGTGGGAATGTTTTTCGGGAAAGACATGTCTTTGAAATGTAACACTGTGATGATATCCGTCACGGGTGCGAGTGGGGTCTGTCATGACCAGGCAGAGTCCTATGGGCCTTGGTGGGGGGCCCCGGAATGTGCCAGAGTGCAAGCATGTTACTGAAAATGTGTGACCCGCGAATCCTCCCCAGGCTCGCTGGCAATTGCACCGAGAGATGAATCAATCAGGATGTTCGGACAGGGCCGTTGCCGGGGAAACGTGTGAAGGTTGCTCATCTCCATGGGTGTCTGGCTTGATGGACATCTTACTTGGGCCCACCAGGCAAAATGCCATCAATAAATGGTCTTCAAGGACATTTTAACATTTTCATTTGTCCTGCTGAAAATTGATTATCAGTATAATCCCTTGCCTTTTAAAATTGAAATATCAATGCATAATTCCTGTCACAAACACAACAAGTCAGCCTTCCATGATTTTGCTTTTAAACACCAATGATCACAGCCTCAGCTCTCTAGCCGCTATGCCACCTGCTGGTGGATACAAGTATGAGCAGATCTTCTGGCTATATGTGTCGTGTGGTTTGCCAGTCTCCTGGTGACTTCCTGTGTGACATACCCAATGTGCTGTGTCACCGGCCACCCCCGTCTCCCCTGTTGCCACGGTAATTACTTTGCAAGCTTGACTGCTTTTCCCCATTAAAGCCAGAAGTCTCCCGGGCGCTTAGGAATTATTTCATCGATCCCGCTTTGTTTTGGATCTCACCCCCCACCTTTTTCTTTTGTAGCCTTGCATTTGACGGCAAAGGATATGGTTGTTTTGCGATGCCGGTGCTTGGAGACGTAAGACATGAAGTCCGAATTTTACACAGAGCCTTCTTCATTTCACACATTGGCCCAATATCCTGGTTCTGGTCTCCCTGTGGGCCGGAAACCGCTCGCAGAGGCCCTGCGTGACATAAACGCGGCACAGGGACGGCCTCGTCGTCGAGCTCCACGCCCACATGGCCGGGTCCCTCCCAAATTTTAGGCCGTTCAGTGGGAGATGCGCGTGTGGCTATGTTTGTGTGTTTGATGCTACGGTGTCGGCTGCCCGCTCTGACTCATTACACACACCCAACACCGAATCACATGGCAGCCCGCATACGGCACAGGCAGCACTGAGTGCCGTGTCGGGCTGAAGATCCATCCCGTGGTACGGAACAGCACGGGGCTGGGCTCGTAGGGTCGCTTCCGGAATCTTCCGTGGGGCGTCTACACCACCCGTGCACGTTTGCAAGAATTCCACATCTATCCTTCGGGACGAGTTTGTCAGAATCTGCATGAGTGTGTGATTAAAAACGCCCCTTCTGCAGCAAGGCGTCCTGAAGAACGTGCCACGGTCACTCGAGGGTGTCGACGCTGAGATGACTTTCCTGCTTTTTTTTGGGGGGGGGGGGGTGTGATTTACATAAGTCCTTTTGGCTGCTTCACAACCAGCCACAGAAGCCCTGCCTCCGTTTCCCCATTGGGTCTTCAGTAGCAGGGACTGTTTGTCCAGCCAATGAGGTGTCCGCACCTGGCAGCCAATGGGATCCTCCAAACCCCAGAGTGGAGTTTGGCAGTGAGCGTCCCATTACTAAGCACATGGGGAAGCTGGCCAAATGTGCCACTCGCCAACGAAGAAGGTGAGGCATGTGTGGGAAATCCGCGGCTAACTAGCGGACACCGACCTAAAGCAGACTGCAGAAGGGAGGTGCCGTATCTGTGACTCACCCTGCAGGTATTACGCGTGATCATGTGAAGGGCATGAAGCAGAACATGCGTAGAAAGGGAGGGTGATCATACACATGGGCGGGTTATGAAGCAGGATGACTCTGTGTGCTGAAAACCATAACCAGTCCTAGGTCTTCCTGTGTTCACCCTCCTGGGGTTTGATTGGACATTGCTGCTTGTGTGACCAACCATCCAGAATCACGCCAGCTTACTTGCGAGTGAGGTCATGCTCAGCACAGACCTGCGTGTTATTTGAGGACACACCACCCCCCCCCTCCCCCGCCAACCTCTGACTAATTCCCCATGGTCCCTAAACTCTGGAGTAATCATCTCTGATTGGCTGCAATAAGGAGGGTTCAAACTGGAGCCGTTTGCCAACGAGAGACCTCTCCAGTAGTCTTCTTCTGTTATCGTTTGACATAATGACTAAAGCAAAGCCTTTCAAGGTTCCTTTGGCAGGTCCTGTGTTTAATGGGGTGTCGTTGTTCATCCAGGCCGTATTTCGAACAACACATTTCATTGTTAGATTAGTTTATAAGGTGCAGACATCTGTATTAGCTGTGTATGCATTTCATTAATTGGCGTATTTTTTACGTCTAGTAACTATCGACCTGAGATCACATCACGTGTTTAGCTTAATGCTAATGCTAAATGACGCCATTGACCGCTGTCACGTTCAGTGAATGATTGAATAAAATATTTAGCAGACTAATAGCGGGCCTTGCCTACGTTCAGGATTTGCCCAGTGATAGTCATTTGCAGAGACAACGGTGGACATCAGTGAGCAGCAGATCTTGACCCCCCTCCCAGTCGTCACCGCGGATCCCGTATCTAGGTCATGCTTCCATGCAGATATTCCGAGCGGCCAGTGGGTCGCTGGTTTGAGCTAGCCCACCCCTCTTTTCTGACCCAGTTCGGTGAGCTGAGGCCCCATGGCAGGCCGGACTAATGGCCGGGACTCGGGGGGGCTCCTGTTTAATTACGCAGAGAACGGCGTGTTTGCAGGCACACGCTGTTCTGACCCGCTGTTGGTGATCTCGCACCACAGAAGCTGCTTCATCACAATCGCGGCCAGCGGCTTCACCTACATTAACACTCGGGTTCACGCTCGCAGAAAACTCTGCATTCCATGCAGCGCCTTGCGTATTATCAAAATGATAATTGTTTCTTTACCCGGATATCTCTCAAGAAGGGGGAGTCTTTAACCATCCCGCCCCCTGCTGGCCACACGCTTAGCTCGGTATCTTCTATTAAATGGCGCCGATTTAACATGCCTCTAACACAGATACCCGAATGCTAGCTCCTCGGTTTACTAGCGGGTCGCTCGAGCGGCGTCTCGGGTAGAGCACTGCAGACGGGCTGCACCCCGTGTCACGCGGCACTACCGCGAGGTGGCTGTGTCAGCACACGCTCTGATGCAGGAATAACATCTGCGTTGGGCCAGCGTGGGCGGTGACCATCGATATCTATTCACATCTATTCTTACGGTGAAAGTAGCGGAGGAATTTAACCATTGATAGATATTGTCTTTGTCTTTTATTTTTTCACTCGTTGTTCTCAGCTGGAAGTGGTCGCGGTCTTGGGAAGGTTGGGAAGACTCTCATCCCTTTTTCCGAAAGGCTTTTTGAAGGAGTATGAAACAAAACTACCCTGATTCCAGTCTCCTACCAGCAGGTGGCGCACCCATGTGGAACGTCCTCCTTATCATAAGCAGCGTGTAGGATTATGGACCAAGCTTGGTGGCTGATTGTCCAGTAGCTGATCACCCAATGCAATCTTCCTCATTATTTTAGTAGCTATGCTTTAGCTCTGGTGCTACCTTAAAACACCAAATAGTTATTCTCCTGATGAATAATGATCTTAACTGAGATTTAAGCTGCACTTATAATTTATTGTGCAGGGCTGTTACTTAAAAAATTTAAGGTTATTGATAGTGGCTGTTTGCTGGAAGGTGGTTGGCAGAAATTTATATCCCTTTTGTAAATCAGACTACGGTATACTTGTGAGGCGAGAATTATGGGATGTTGTTGCCATGAAGCCAAAGCAGTGCTTTTCATGGACTCACAAGTAGGGACATGGGTAATCGGGAGGTGGTGTTGGGGTAGGTGCTCTTCTTCAGACGGAAAATTGCAGTTCCCTTCAGGGGATTTGAACCCGCAGCCTACCAATCACAGGCTGTTTAGGTGTTTGTGTTCCTTGTTGACCCAGAAAAAGCCCTCCCACCCTCCTCCCCTGGAATGGTAGGGACCCCACTTTGGGTCATGTGATCTCCTCAGCACCCAGCCCTCATTTCCTCCCCTGAGCCCAAGTCTAGGTGCTCCAGGAGGGTTTAGCCCATTGTTTGTTGCAAACAAACACCTGCCCTGTTTGGATATGGATAACACTCCTGGTTTAAAAAAAAAAAAAAAAAACAACTGAACGAAAAAATAAGCCGAGCAAGTCTTGCAGCGCGTCATAACCGAAAAGCTGGAAAGTCCAGTACCAATTCCCACGGACAGGCCTCCTTACCATTAAACCTTTATAAGTGAAATACCAACAGAATCACATCTATATGTCTCGTTTTTTTTTAGTAAAGCTCGCTTGCTGCTGGATGCCCAGGAAAGGATTTCATGCCTCAGTGTTCCTGTATCATTTCTCATCCTCCTGCTTTCCCATCTGCTATCGACGTGTGTTTTCTGTAGATGTCGCGTCTGAGGTCACCGGCACGTTCCCTACCCAGAATTCCCATTCTCCGTCCATGCAATAAGTCTGGGGGATGTTGTCTCGCCCCATCGAGCTCGCCTGGAATTGGACTCTGTCATGTTACGTGACCTCATCTAACACACGCGTTTGATTTTTTTTGATGCCGAGAAGGGGACTATGTATCACTGCTCTAGTGAATTCAAAGGTGGTTAAGGTGGCACATGACTTTTTAATGGTAATCTCTCTGGGGAGTTACCCCTTTAAATGACTCCAACCCCTAGAGGTGATCAAGCATCTTCATTGTTTCCTTGTTCGTTTCTACCCCTGTTCTGACTCCTCTGCCACGTCTGCAGGGAAATGCTGTTAAAAAGGCCCTCAGGAAGGGGACTCGTCATTCAGAGACCACCCAGCTGTGGTCCTCTGCTGGAGTACGACACCTTTCCTCTCGCCACTGTGGGTAATACCTATAATTGTTTGCATCGTGACCTCACGCAGTGCGGTCCTCAGTGTGATGCTCGCAGCTGATCTGCCAGCAACAAGGGAACCAAGGGTGTATGCAGGGGCGGGGCCACAGGGGCACAGGAACCAGTTGAAAGCTGATTGGCCCTTGGAGTGACCCCTTCCCTGTCACTCACCAAATCGGGACATATCATTGGTTAATGATATGATTGCCTCCCTCTGTATGAATTGTGGCCACTTTTATGCCTCCCACTTTGTTTTTAATCTTAGAATCCCCTCTGGTGGGAACACAGCTGACCAATTTCCGCTGCTTCTCCTGCGGTATCTCGCTACCCTCCTGATGTTGCCTCGATTTCCTGCTGATGGTTTGCGTCTCTGCCTGCGCGAGTCACACGGAGAAAACGAGCCCACGTCGCCGTGGCCTCTGCACCCCCACTGGGTGCGCAGGAAGCTAATCACATTTCCAAGGAGCTGTTGCTCCCTGTGTCCCGGTCACGATGCTCATCTGCAGATCATAAGATCGGATAACTTCACTCTTTGTGGCTCTGTATGTGTCTCACCCTCATGGCGCCTCAGTGCTTTTTTGTGTCAGTGATGCTACGTTCACACCGCGACTGCGATGCTAGCCGACGCCGGATACGCTCTCTGACGTCACGGAGTGGGCGGGGACAAGGCCGCTCAGAACGCGAGGCTCTGGGAACTTTTTAAAGCGGCTGCAAAGCAAACAAACGTGTAGCTTATATCTCTGTGCCGACTGCCGATGGGATATTTGTCAAAGCAGATGAAATGATGTTAAGACAAACACTACTGTTATGAATAAATAACGTTAGTTACCGACCGATTCGCATTGTTTTAAATGCTACAGCGCCAAAATTAGTAAGTGATTTGCTTTCCTTTCACGAAAACATATATATTTTTGCCTGTGCCTCATTTTAATTTATGTCCCTCCACGCAAACAGCGACATGTCAAAAATAATTCAGTAAAATACTATATCTTTGTATTTGAAGCATGTTGATGCGGTATAAAAATGTCTATATGTTGACTGGGCTTCAACTTCCCATAGGGAATGATTGGGTGCAGCCATTGGCTTAAAGCGATGTATTCTGGTCATTCTGGTCATTTCTGATTGGCCAGAACTAACTATCATGCATTGCATCATAACCAGATTGCATTGCTTTAAGCCAGCGCTATAAGCGGCTGCATGAAGTGGAACGCACCCAATGACTTCCGGTCGCTTTGACGCTCTCGCCTGAAAGTAGCATTAAGCTTCTGTTTGCATCTCATTTAATTATTAACCAATGATAAAGCTTGACTCTCTATTGCCAATTTTTCACTATTATCGCCTGTATAAAGGGTTTGAAGCTGTGGGTAGGTGCTCCCAGGGGCTCAATGGCGGCCATTCATTCGCACATTAAGTGTGGGGGATTGTTCCCCTCATGTTCCCCTCATGTTCCACTCATGTTCCAGGCATGGCGCTGCTTATCATTTGAAATAATCGAAAACACGGAGGTGTTTTTTTTTTTTTTTGGTGTTTTGGTACTGTAGGAATCCGTTGGGGCCTGCTTGGTGGAATAAATTTGGGAGCGTGTCGTGGCCTGTTGCAACTGGAAAGGGTGAATCAGGCCCACGGTGGCGTACTGCCCAGACCAGTGGCAGAACGATGGCCGGGACGGTGACGTCGACATTCTGCTTTGGTAACTCCTCCTCTCGTTCTCCGCAGGGACGTCACATGAAGACGGGTCAGCTCGCCGCCATCAAGGTCATGGACGTCACGGGGGTAAGTTGCCAAAGCTCCTCCCCAACCACCTAGACACATGCAAGCACATGAGATGGTGCTGTATTTCGGTGGGAAGCCTACCCCTTTAAATCAGCTCTGGACTTTTGGTGGGAGTGGGATGGGGGGGGGGGGGGCTGCGGTTAGTTTAAAGTGGTTTAGGGAAGTTAAAAGGATCATGGCTGGAGCCTCTATTTACGCCAGAAGCCTGAATCCATCTCGCAAGTCTCAGGTGCTTCCACCATTGGATTTATACTTGTTAAAAGTATCTGCAAGTGAACTAGAAAAATACCGTCTATGTAGGATGCAGTCCAGATGCAGATGGCTCCTTTCAGATCACGCTGGAACCTGGCGGCTACGTGTGGTAGTACATTTTCTGCCCCGATGATTTATCTCTCCCCAGAATGCGTCCCGGTGCATTATAAGTCGCTTTTTTCTTCCCGAAACTCCTGTCGCGTCTCTACTGTCCGCGAGCGCCGGTGACTAACGACTGGCTTCCTAGGCACTGCTCTCACAGTACCTCCTCGCCACCCACGCTGGCACAGAGTGAGGGGCCGCGGCTAGCTGTCGCTTTGAAGGCGTTACATTTCCTAAAATGACCGTCTCCTTCCCCTCACGGTGAGCGCACGGACCAGGACCAGGGGTCCGGACTGGCGTGGATGCTCTCTGGCTTCCCATTGCCAAGTGCCCAATGCGTCTGGATGCCCCGCATCTGAAATTGGGGGGGGGGTCGAGGCATTGCCCCCGCACAGGCGTCCTCCAGCTTCCTCGGCTCTATATCGATCCAGTCCGCTCTTCAAAGAAGAGACCCCCGCCTCTGCCTAGGCGGGGGGGTCCTGGTAATTGCTTCAGTCTTCTCGGGGGACATTGGAGCCCTCCAGGGAACAGACGGGCTGGTCTGGAGGAGGAGGGTGGCAGCGGGGGGAGGAAAGAACAGTCAGGAACAGGCTTCATCCCCCCCCCCCCCCAGGACCTTGAGAAAGCACTGTGGGCTGGTACTGGCTGAATCCCTTCTACTGGTATCCTCCGCCTCTCAGCTGTATCCTCCTATTTGTGAGCCGAGCTGGAATTCTGTGTGTGTGTGTGTTTTGTTTTTGTTTTTTTTTAATTGGCCTAAGTGGATAGATAAATCGGAGATGAGCACCACTCTGTGGGGACATTGCTGAAGTGTGTGCTCCACATTCTCTCTGTTTTATTGCGTGTTTGTTATTCATGAACAAACGCGCGTTTTCTATTGATATTTCGCAGCTAGAATAATCTCACCGCACCTCTCCTCTGTCCCTGTTGGGCTGGGGTGGCCTGATGGTAGAGGGAGAGCCAGCGTTTGACCGGGGGCAAAAGGAAGCCACACGCACTCCGGGGCCTCGGCGATGGAGGAGATGCTGATTTGGGGCGGTGGGGCTGTCAGATCACGCATCCCACATACATAGAAAACCGCTGTTTCAGCAGGTGTGCGCGAGGGGCGACGGCACGTCAACAGCGGGTTTGTTTCAGCGAGTTGCATCAGGCTCGTGGTCCAGGTTACTCAGGGGGTGGCGCAGATCGGAGCACAGGGATTTATACGGATAGCAGAGAATTAGGGCTGGGCAGGCAGGAGTAACGGACAGACGGGGCCTTCTCGCACGGCTCAGGGCATTTGGAGAATGAAATGTTCACTACCGATCGCCTGTAAACAAGGGGTCTCAAAGTACCAGCCCAAATATGGCCCAAGAGACGCTGTTTCTGGCCCGCAACGTAATTTTTCAGGAGGATGTGATCATTATTAAATCCGGCCCACCACTGCTCAATCGAAAAAAATGAATCCGTAGTGGCGGAATTTATTCTCCAAAAATTTTGGAGAAAAAAACCCCTGTGTTAAACTGTTTCCAACTGAGTACCACAGCCCTTCTGTTTGTGGAAATGTCACCTAAGGTCACAGACTTACTTGTACTGTCCAATCAGGACGAGGAAGAGGAGATCAAGCAGGAGATCAACATGCTGAAGAAGTATTCCCACCACCGGAACATCGCCACCTACTACGGGGCGTTCATCAAGAAGAACCCGCCGGGAATGGACGACCAGCTCTGGGTGAGGCTCCGCCGGCGGGAAACGTTTCGCTCAAGCTATCGGCAGTAACGCCGTCATTTCTGAATCAGACGCGACGGGAGCTGCGTGGGTTAGGGGCCATTACGATGTGTGTACTATCAAAATCATTATGTGCGTGTCATACACACTCTCGACTTCCGTTAAATGATATCTATGAGAGCGTTCACCTGAAGAGCTCTTCCCCTGATTTGAATCCCCAGCTTTCTGGATTAGCAACTTCTAATTCTGTCTTTTAATAAGTCCTTTTCTAGTTGTAGTGCCTCAGTTGTGCTCTTTCCTGATTTCGTCTCGTTATTCCGTGAGAATTGTGAGTGTTGAGGGCCCGGCTGATTGGGCTTGCAGGTTCATTCTCCACACGTTCCATGGTGGCTCACCAGCTCTCCAAGGGAGGGGGGGGGAGGAATCAGCCGCAGGACTCTCCATATCTGTCCCTGACATCCTTGCATCCCTCCGTCTCCTTCCCGACCTTTCTCGGATCTCTCTGCAGGCTGTGACACTTTTAGAATACCTCCCACCAAACACAACCCCTTCATTAAGCAGTCAAGCCGTACATGGCCCTGAACCAGAGCTAGAGCTACTTGGAGACAGCAGAGATTTGCCAGAAAAAGAGAGGTAACGTGGATGGGAACAGGACGGCATGGAGTGGAACAGATATGCAAATGAGCGCCCTCGCCGGGCCGTGGATAATCGCAGCTGGGTGACTGTTGGCAGTGGTTCAGGTTTAAGGTACAAGGGAGTGAAAGCAATTTTGCATGTAAGCAGCCTTTTGATAACAAGACATGGACCAGACCTACTGAGTCTAGGACCAGAAGTGTGAGGTGGGTAGGGGAGGCATTTGGTTTGATGGCCATAGTATCACTTATTGGTCAGGAACATGGCAAGTGCAGCTCATTGGTTAGAATCAGGCCTGTCAGCTCATTGGTTAGAAACCGGTCTGTACAGCTCATTGGTTAGGAACAGGTCTGTACAGTGAGAGAGGCTTATGTAGGTCATTGGTGATAAACAAGCTTATATATTTCATTGGTTAGAATCAGGCCTGTATAGCTCATTGGTTAGAATCAGGCCTGTATAGCTCATTGGTTAGAATCAGGCCTGTATAGCTCATTGGTTAGAATCAGGCCTGTATAGCTCATTGGTTAGGAGCTGGCTTGTATAGCTCATTGGTTAGGAGCTGGCTTGTATAGCTCATTGGTGAGCAACAGACCTGAGGAGCTTATAAAGACGGATCGTTCTCTACGATGTGTCATTTGCACCCACACAATGTACTGCTGTGGTTTTGCATTGAACTTTAATTAAGTGCGTGTTAATTTATTCCTTCTCTTAGTTGTTTTTCCTCCTGCTCGTTCAGCAGGTCTACTTCTGCCTGCGCCTGCCCAGTGGCTTTCGTGTTAAGCTGACCTATTAGGGGAAAGCGCCATTACAGCACAATGAATAGCCAGTCACATTTGGCCCCCAGGAATTCACGCTTGTGTTTTATTTATGAGCGTTTGCTGCGCAATTTGCTTTTTAGGGCCTCGGTGGGTAATGATAACAGAGTCGTGGTGTGGTAAAATGCTTCCTTCCCAACTTTCTGAACCTCAGATCTGATCTCGAAAGCGCTCCCTACAAAAAAGAAGAAAAACACTGTATCTTTGCCCTCTTCCTGGGGTTGGTAGTAGCGCTTAGCCCCACACTGCCGTCAGACCAGTTCAGGGCCGTACAGTGAACAAAATGAGTCACTTTCCCAAAATAGTCCTTTGAGGAAGAATAATAATGCAAAACCAGAGGACTGTTAGTCAGCTCTTGGCGCGTCACAGTTCCCTTTGTGTCCCTGTTTGCAAGACGGAAACCTGCATTATGTGCTGATTAAAGGTGCAGACAACAGTGACCATTGGCCAACCGACCCGTGGGGGGGGGGGGGGGCGGGCGGGCGGGGGGCGGGGGGGGGGGGGGGGGGGGGGGGGGGGGGAGGGGAGGGGG
>JAODKN010000044.1:4161307-4178914 GCA_026774425.1 Petrocephalus zakoni
GTGGGGCCGGCATGAATGAAAAGCCGGAACTTAGCTGCTCTTGGGTGTCACAAATATGCGACTGTGCGCGCCGGTGCTTATTGATATGAGCTCTTTTTAGTGTATTTTGTGAAGCAAGCCCAGTAACAATGCAGACATAATAAACATATTTAAAGTCATTACAAGGACAGCTATAGGCTGTGGAGCTGGGGGGCGGGGCAGGGGGGGTGTGGTCCCACTGCCTAATCCGTGCTTCCATTTCGGAGGCCGCATCCTCCATGGCAGTTGCAGGGATGCATAAGGGCAGAACCATTCCTACCCAACTTCCCCCACGTCCCATCCTGGTCATATCAGCAGTGCCTGGTATAGCTGGGGGGGGCTTTTATCCCTCCTTCCCCCTTCGGAAGATGGCATGCATTGGAATGACATGGTGGTGGACATTCTCTGTGATCAGGTGCACAGTAGGGGCATGGACACCCTACCAGATTCAGGGTGCCCAGCACTTTTATGTAAAATTATATAATTGCAGGGGGGGCAAAGTGACATTTTGTCAGGGCCCCCAGAATTTATAGATGCCCTGGACTGTAATGCTGCTTATCATCCTACGGTATGAATTTTCATTAATTAGTTTGCACGCAGCATATAAAATCACTGCAGAAGCTGTTCGGCGTTATTAACCGTGAACTACAACAAGACTGCTTGTGCTTAATTAGACTGGGAAAAAAAGTCTAATCTATTAACAAAAAATTCATTCATACTTCCGTTGAATGTCAAGTGAGCAATTTGTACCTAAAATGCGGATCTTCTTGGAGCTTGGCGTAATACTCATATTCCCAAAGAGACCAAAACAAAGGCCTGTTTGTACAGACTCACATGCACCGTTTGTTCATTTGGGGGAGAGTAAACAAGGCGTCCTGTCACTCAGAGGCAGGAGTGGGACCCCATACAGCTAAATGGCATCCCTTTCAGAAACACAGCCTTAATTATGACAGTGCTGTTCCTCCACTGTCCTGTGTGGGGGCATGGGAGATGGACTTTGAAGCAGCCTGTAGATGAGTGTGAGCCGGTCCTCGCGTTCGCTTTCACATCAGAGGATTGATGCGCGTTCTGCCCTCCATCTTCGATGCCCGGAGAAGACACCGTGCATTTTCGACGCACGCTGACTATTGAGAATGCTAAAGCCCCGGCACCCTGAGGAGGGATTGTTGGTCTTCAGCCCTTTATCCGAGTCTGGCTGAATTATCATCCCCCCCGCTCCTCGTTCTTGCAGGATCTGACCGCCCTAGCCAAAGAGCTGCGGGAGATTCGCATCGAGGAGACCAGCCGGCCTCCTGTCAAGGTGACAGACTACTCCTCCTCCAGCGAGTCAGAAAGTAGCGAGGAAGAGGATGGCGAGAATGTAGCCCACGATGGCACCGTGCCTGTCAGCGACATCCCTCGGATCATGTGAGCGCCTGCCTGTCCCAAAGGCTACCTGAGCTGACTGGTTTTAGCTAAAGTTTGGAGTAAACAAGTGGTCTGCGTATTTGCCTCAAACAGGCCGTCAGTTCCTGGAAGCAATGATTCCTTCAGCGTGGCCCAGACCAGTGGTGATGATGGACCCCATGATGACACGTATGACAGTGGCTCCAAAGACAATACACTGACAGTGACTGAGGTGAGGTCACACACAGCAGCATGGCACGAATTCGGGCCGGTGTACCCGGCTCTCCAAAAACCCTTTCCTTCTCTATCACACTCATCCAATTTGTTACTTTGTTATTATTCTTAAAAAGCCGCTGACATTCTTGCATCCATCTCCATCCAAAACACTTATAATGATCTCTCAGGTCCTAGTTCAGTTTGTCCAGGCTGAGCTTCTGTACATACACATGCATTTGGACTAATCTCTTCTACCTGTTTCACTGGCTTCTTATTACTGTCCATCATGTTGGTGATGGAAGATATGGGTTCATCGTAGTATAGGACAAATGGAAGGTCAAGAGGAAAAAAAACCCCTTCTTTGTCCCCTATCATAGACGCCAGAGGACGAAAAATGCTCTGAGCACACGGAGAGCAATGGCTTCGCCACCCATGTAAATCTCCCTGACCTGGTGCAACCAAGCCACTCCCCCCTGAGCACGCCCCCAGATGGTCAGGGGAATGTCCCCAGTCTGCAGGTGCAGGACATGGACTCCACAGCTGAAGTAGGTGCTGTCACAGCCGGCTAAAACTCCTTCACAAACCACCTGTCATTCCATCTTTAAACCTCCCCTCCCCACCCCACCGTCATAGGTACACTCAAAACATTATGTGGTCCTGCCATTTCAGTTGCTTATTTTTGGTCTGTCGAAATGACATTTTGGTCAGAGTGACGTTACAGTGATGTCCAGTTCCCATCATGCACCATGGCTTCTGTCCTAATCCTCATGTTGTGTGTCAACAGTACGGGATGGGGGTTGGATCAAAGGCGTCGTTCACGCCATTTGTGGACCCGCGTGTGTACCAAACCTCCCCCACGGATGACGACAACGAAAACACAGCTGCAGGTAAGTAGTTAAGTGGTCGCTGTTGGGTTATCCTAAGAGCAGACGCCGTAAAGGGGTCCTAAAGCCCGCACCATCTGTCGCTTCCCCAGCCCTGCTTGCCACTGAGTTGCTGCTGCAGGAACAAGCCAAACTCAACGAGGCCCGCAAGATCTCGGTGGTCAACGTGAATCCCACCAACATCCGGCCTCATAGCGACACACCGGAGATTCGCAAGTACAAGAAACGCTTCAACTCGGAGATCCTGTGTGCTGCGCTTTGGGGTGAGTTTTGGGTGAGCTTCCATTCCAAATAAGCTGATCATAATTAGCCTCGGATTGTTTTGTTGACTACCTCTGTTTGATTTTGTAATCTTGGAATGCGTATACTCAGCTATTAATCATAGTCTCAACATTCGTAAACAAGGTGTTTCTTAAACCAGTCAATCTGGTTTCTTCTTCTGTTGGAACCCTACAAAGCACTTCCTCAGAAACACATTTAATTACCTGTTAACACATTTATGAGAGAGGCACCTCCCAGTGGGAAACTTCTGGTATTACAGGCTGTGTTGGGTTCTTACTCTATAGGGGTAAACCTTCTGGTGGGCACAGAGAATGGGCTGATGCTGCTGGACCGCAGCGGCCAGGGCAAGGTCTACAACCTCATCACTAGAAGGCGCTTCCAGCAAATGGACGTCCTGGAGGGACTCAACGTGCTGGTCACAATATCAGGTGGGTCGTGCGGAACCAGATGCTGGAGGGTGCTTCATTAGCGGGGCTGCTAGCAAGTCCCAAATTTCGCAAATCTGACTTGACTGTGTTCGGTCACAGTCTTGTGTTGGCGACAGTGAGGCCAATCCGTGCCAGCTTTGCCGTTGGATCTGATGAGATGCGCGGTGATGTCCCCTGGTCTGGTCCTCAGGGAAGAAGAACAAACTGAGGGTTTATTACCTGTCCTGGCTGAGAAATCGGATACTGCACAACGACCCGGAGGTAGAGAAGAAGCAGGGCTGGATCACAGTCGGGGACCTTGAGGGTTGTGTCCACTATAAAGTCGGTACGTTCGCCTCCTGAAAAGTGCCCCCGCAGAAACAGAGCGATGAGAGAGAAGGCCTTCAGCTCCAGGAGGCTCTTCAGTATGCGGATCTGATTTATTTGACGTTCTGTTTGTTTAGTGGAACATATGGCAGGTCCTCGTGTGCCTGAAATGTCTCTTTCATGCCAAGGCCCCATTCTAGGTAAACATAGGACCTCCTCAGATCTAAGAATGAGGCTCAGGCAGATGGAGTTTGATAAAAGTGGACGGAGTGGGGCGTCGGGAAATATGGCAAGCGAGTTCCGTGGAATATAAATCCGTTCCGCAATCCGACTGATGGGGAAACCGATTTTTATTTTTCTTGCAGTGAAATATGAGAGAATTAAATTCCTGGTGATCGCGCTGAAGAACTCTGTGGAGATTTACGCCTGGGCCCCCAAGCCGTACCACAAATTTATGGCTTTCAAGGTAGGAGACGGTCGTCACCGAGGCTTTATGTCATCACGTTCGCTACCTTCAGCCTTCGCAGATTTTATCATTTCTGTTCAGGCAAGCATAAAATAAGGGGGAGCAGGAGACAATTTTAAGGGCACAGTGAATGTCTTTGCTGAGTTTATTTTGTGGGAACCAGACTAATGTGACTGGAGTATTAGATGAGTTTGAATGTGACAGCCAATATATAAAGAAGTCCTTTAACACTCCAGTAAACAGTTTACAAGGCGGATGAGTTATGGGATGTTTGGAACAGTTTTTAAGTGGGATAAAGGATTATTCTTCTTCACCGTGCGTTCATATTTCAATGCTCAGCAGAAGATTACCATGTTTCTATTCTGATATTTAATGTATTTACAGATAAACATTTGAAGTGAAAATAATCCATAATTCAGCCTTTCAGATTTGATTTGGAGAAAGTAACTCTGGTTCAGGTGTGTCACAAGGTGACACTTAACCAACTGGCATGGGGTGTTTTGATTGAAGCACTTGGAGGACATGGAGTGATTTTTCTTGGTGACCTTGGCATGGTCTTTGTTTCTTACTATGCTTGTTTGTGATTTTTTTAGTCTTTCACAGATCTACAGCACAAACCCCAGCTGGTGGACTTGACCGTGGAAGAAGGTCAGAGGTTAAAGGTCATTTACGGGTCCAGCGCTGGATTTCACGTGGTTGATGTGGATTCCGGGAATCCCTATGACATCTACATCCCGTCCCATGTAAGTCGCTGTCTTTTGGTCATAACAACACTTGCTGAAAGGATCACGCAGCAATTCAGCTACACGGTGGTGGAATACAGTCCATGTTTTCCTTTTTGTATGTAGCTGAACTGTAGCTGGGGAGACTATGTAACGCTTTAAAATTCTTGCCTCCCCTCTGCTGGAAATCTTTGACCAACGCTAAGTCACCTGTAAAATCTGAGGGGGGTGAGGAAATGATTTTCCACAAGGCAAGCAGAATAAGCTGCCAGCCTGTGGTGGGGGAGGGGGGGGGGTCACCGCTGACACTGGGGACTCGCTGCTTAGCGGAGGATCCAGCAGTGCCACCGGGTGTTTACTGTTCGGCATTGCAACTGTCTTAATCTACACACCCACTGTGCCCCCCCCCCCCCCACCAGATCCAGAGCAGTGTCACTCCACACGCCATTGTGGTTCTCCCCAAGACTGACGGCATGGAGATGCTCCTGTGTTACGAGGACGAGGGGGTCTACGTGAATACCTACGGCAGGATCACCAAGGACGTGGTCCTACAGTGGGGGGAGATGCCCACTTCTGTTGGTAGGCTTCCCATAACTCCTTCTCCATTAGGCTCTCAGACCCATCCCTACCGCCCCCACAGACCAGCAACAGTGGAAATTTCAGGTGCAGAAGGTAAAAAATCCAGACCAAGATTTTCTACCAACCAACCGAGTACTCTGTGATTGTGACTCTATATTCAACCGAGTACTCTGTGACTGTGACTCTATATTCAACCGAGTACTCTGTGACTGTGACTCTATATTCAACGGGCTGGTTAAAATAAAATCTTGTTCTGGATTTTTAATTTCTGTACACGAAATGTCCACCTCTGCCAACAACTCTACCTCCCCCAACACGCAATTTCCTCCCCCCCACCACCCCACACCATAACATCAAACCACTCGGCTCTCATTTCTGGTGCTTTGTCATTTGCCTGGATATTTACGTTCCATTTTTCCCTTATTACCAGTCGACTGTGCAGAGGTAGAAGTTTAGATTCAGAAAGTACAAATTTAGACTTAGGTTTTGTTGCAACAGACCAGTTGAGTACTCGGTGATGGTGACTCTTTATACTCAGCTGGTTTATTCAAACAAAACCTTGGTCTGGATTGGTGCTCTTTCCACCTCTGTGGCTGTTCTGACTATAATCTAAAGTCTGACATCATCTTCTGCCACGTCTACATACCACTTTCTGTCCGCCTCCTGTTTTTTCATCTTATTGTTGCTAGCATTTCTTATATGAAGCATTCTCTGAATGTTTGCGCCTGTGCCCCCATGTGTGTCCCTCAGAGCTCCTAGAACCGTGAAAGGAAAATGAAAAATATATACTCAGTAACACCACCTCATTTCTGAAGTAATGGGAACCCAACAGGATAAAGAAAACGGCAACTGTGATGGGAGATGTGGACGTTTCGGGTTCATTTAAAGTTTAATAATATTCACAGAGGAGTATTCATCTAGGGGATAGACGTGATTTGATAAGTGTGAGCTCTCGCTCGATTCAAAGCACATGCTGCATGGCAACAGGGTCCCTTGTGGTTTATTTATTTTTTTTCTCTCAGAGATGGAGAGAGAATAAGCCCCAGGTGCCGGAACTGTCAGTCACAGCTCTGGCCTTCACGTGGTCATGGGCCCTCGAAAGGATTGCGGTTTCGTGCCGTACTTGGGGATTTAATTTTTAAGCTCGGTAATCTGTCGTCACGCGCCATAATCGGCATGACCGAGTTCCAAGTTCCCGATCAGCCGCCGGTGCCCAGAGTTATCCCTGCCGGCGATTTTACTTCCGTGTTGGCTTGTCAGGTGATCAGCCAGTGATGAAGCCAAAGGCGTCTTGTTCTTTATGCAGCCATCGGGTGAGGTCTTCTTATCTTCTGCCAAGTTATGCCATGAAAAGTGCGCCTGACTCAAGCGAAACATTAAAATCCTACCTTGTCCCCCCGGCAGAGCTCTAACGCAATAGCAGCCAAGGCCCGATCAAATGAGGATCTTTGAAATATCTTGTCATCCCAACACAGCCGCGAACGAAGGTTTGGCATGTATTATTGCCACCTACTGGCTGAGAGGTGCATGGCACCAAAGAACGCTGTCAGCCCTTGTGTCTAGATGTAGGTTTAGTGTCCTTATTAGTAAGTGAACTTTATTGATTGCTGCGCAGTCAGTGATTGCTTTCCAAACTGAGTGTCTCTCACTTTGAGGGCTTTACACTGTTTAGAAACCGCTGCAGAGACCACCCCACATCATCTCCTGGTGCTAGGTCTAGTCCCTGTTGCATCGCTGTCACCGTACACTAGAGGTCGCTGTCTGATGGTAGACTGATTCCCTGTGTTTCTGTCTTGCAGCCTACATCCACTCCAACCAGATCATGGGCTGGGGCGAGAAGGCCATTGAGATCCGCTCCGTGGAGACGGGGCACCTCGACGGCGTTTTCATGCACAAACGAGCTCAGCGATTAAAGTTCCTCTGTGAAAGGAACGATAAGGTAAGAGAACCCCCCGGACTGCTGTCTCCTACCAGCATTACTGGGCCAGCCGAGACCCTAAAAGAGAATCCGCCACATTCCCACAATCCTCTCTGTCCCGCCAGGTGTTCTTCGCTTCTGTTCGTTCCGGGGGAAGCAGCCAAGTCTTCTTCATGACCCTCAACCGGAGCTCTATGATGAACTGGTAAAGTCCTCCTAGATGTTCATCTGTGGACTGCACCCCCCCCTTTCCGGCGTCTCTTTCATAGCCCTTGCAGTAAACAAGAAGAAGCCTGATAATCACAGCACCATGCAAGACATGCAGAGCTGGGTTCGACGCACCCCCTTGTGAAGAGGAAGGCATCTTCTCTAATGGACCTGTTGGCGCCACCCTGCTGTTGTGGGTGGGGGGGGCAGGATCCTGAATCACACTCTACTTCAGAACATCATGTATGATGGGCAACGCCCAAATATGGAGCATCACATGGGCCAAAAGAGCGCCTTTATTTATTTTTAATTAAGCCCCTCCTCCTTTCCCCATGTTCATTGTGTCTGTATTGTCAGGCTTGAAGGGGGCAGATAATTGGGGTGTATTTTCTTATGAGAGCTGAACAGAAAGCTATGTAAGGAGCTTGACCTGTAGTGTGACCATAATTTTACCACACAGGGTGGCATCCATTATGGAGGGATTGTGGGTAATTGTACACAATGGACTGTATTGAATCTTGCGGCCATGAAGATTATATTTGGGTCTGTCCTTCTATTGTCCGCATATGTCGCCCCGTTTCTGCCTTTTGCTGTGAAACAATCGAGCCCCCCCTCATCATGTGCCAAATCTGGTCTCACCACCTCTCCGTCTCACATTTCCTGTCCCACCAAAAGTGCACCCCCAATCGGGGCTTTTTCAGGGTTTTACTCGACTCCTTCGATCTAGTAGCTTCAGCTGGGGAACCGGCCAAGAACTTCTGACGTTGTAGTCACGCTGACACACCATGAGTGACTTTGGTTTTTTTTTTTTTTTTTTTTTGTGTGTGTCTGAAGCTGAGGTCCTTGCTTTGAGTAAGAATCCCAGTCGTTTCAGGACAGTGAACTTAACAGATCTGGGTGCTCAAACTTTTGCATCAATGAGAGCCAGGGCTGTAACTGCTGGTGGCTCTTCATCTCGGGTAACCCTGGCCGCCACGCCTGTGGGTCTGTACAAAGACCCGCCCAAGCTCGTACCTGTAATTTCTCATCATTTTTTAGCAGACCACTGAAAACTTGTCCCAGATGAACATTGTTCATTTCGCCCCTTTGTTACCCATGTGGCTGCTCGTACACGCTCGTACACGTGCCGCTGATGTGGAAAGGAAGGGAGAACGGTAAAGAAACAAATCTGTGTCTCATCTGATTAACCTACCTCTCCTTCGTCCATTTTTGGCCTGTTTCGTTTCGGACATCGTTTGGACGACACAGCCGCCAGTGAGGTGGAGCAAGGTGTCAACAAAGTCAGGGTGTTATGTTTCTTAGAAATACCCACAACAAATGTGTATTTTACAACCGCTTACAAGTGTATTAAAGGGAAAGTTGTGGAAGGAGATTTGGATTTGATTTGCTTGTGACCTCCCTGGAGGTGCGTGCAAGCAGGTGCTTCTGAGATGGTCGGGGTTCAACGGACTAGTGGATCAGTGCCTACCCGTGTGGCATAGCTCTGCTGACCGGGCAACTCCAGGGGTTCTTAGGGCAACAGTAGGTGGAGTGTAGCAATTGGTGGCACGTGCCTGAGCTGGAAGCAGATTTCTATTGGCCATCCCTTCTCAGATTGATTTGTGGTTGTGCAAACCACTACAGTATCGATTTCTGATGGTGAAACGTGGACACAGTGCACCTGGTTTACAAGGACATTTTGTTTTTAACAGTGGAACTTTGGGGATTAAGTGCTAATATAGGATAAAAATAATGTAATTCTTTCCTAAAGATATAAGCTATGTTTATGATTGTTTTGTTCATGTTTATGTTTTTCCAAAGTAGGAGAAATCACTGTAATACTTTTAAATATTATCCTGGGTTACTAGTAATGTTTGCACACTTAGGGCCAGATTTATCAAGGTTAAGCATTATTTCACGAATGCCATCACTATAGGTGAATAAAAATTTAAATGTAAATCATTTTATCCTTTTTTGTTTTTTTTGCTTTGTATGTATTTGACACAAAGCAGGTGCTCTGGTAAAAAAAAAAAAAAAAAACTTTGATTAATCTGGCCCAAGACAGTATATTTTAAATATGAATGAGATAAAAATATGGAAATTAGTCTGGGGGCAGGAGGTTTCTGACCTCACCAGTCTAGCAATAAGGTGTACTGCTGATACCATGGATCCTTCTCCCTTTTTCTGTGTAGCCTTTGCAGAACTTTCTGGACTCTCTGGTCTTTGATCGCAATCATACAGGTTTAAAGTGGAATCCAACCCCGGGTTCGAGGGGTTGTCCATCACTGCTGGGCCCTCGCGCCCCAGAACTCAGTACTGTCACCATTTTGTTTTTGGATTTGAAATGTAGTAACGTCTGTTTTTTAAAAAATAAATAAATATATAAATAAATAATAATTCATTAATAAATCTGTCTTGCTTGCATCTTTTTTTTTTTCCACGGTAAAACTTGCCGCTTAAGGACTTTGATGCGAACATGGTCAGTTTCTCGTCGGTGGTTCAAATTCCCCCGAGTGCAGAAACACAGACTTTGTCCCCTAGAGTAGATCTGTTGTCGAATGCCTTCCTGTCATTTGTACGCTGATTTGTTTGCTACTCCTCGGTGTCTCTCACTGGCCTTTTAATGCGCAGTTCTGATACTTGTGCCCCTTCACTCTGAGATTTATGCGAGAACTGGGACATTCAATGGTAACTTTTCCCCCCTACATTAGACAGCTTGTGAAGACAAAGTGTTGGCTCTACAGTTCACCTGATTTGGGGGGTGGGGGGGGCACGTAAATTGTGATATACAGAGGAATAAATATATTGACATTTATTAGTGGTGAAAAAGAAATTTTTTTAAAGTTGCTTTATGGTATTGTGAAATCTGTGACAGCTGGATAGGGACGTCACTGGGATTGATCATTACCCTGGTCTACTACCTATCTAGTCTGAGAATAACAACCTTGGAACAGCTCTTAGTTGGGGAGGGCAGCTTTGCACACCAGGGAGCAGATGGATTCTGGAAAGGTAAAGGTATTAATCTGCTCTAATAATTAATTACTAGGAACGAATGGTTACGCCGCCAACTTTTTGGTTTTGGGGATTTAAAAAATTAAATATTCTACTGAAATATTCCAGCTGTCTTTTTACTCGTGGTTAAGGTGAAGAATTGTGCCAGATTTGTTTCAAAAATTAAAAGAAGGGATTTTCTTGGGGCAATTGGATACAGCCAGTTGTGAAGATTGAAGGATACAGTAAATATTAAATTGTAGTATTTATTTGTCATTATTAATTGCTGTTATTAATAGTAATGTTTTGGCCTGTGTACGTACGCTGAGTGAAAGTACAACATTTAATCAAATGATAGTGCCTGATGCAATCTTTCTACATATTCAGTGAGACCGTGAATTAACGTTTGCTTAGAGAAAGGGTCTGGCTAACAGGCAGATATTTATTTAGCCACTACTCTCGAGTATTCTGTACGCCGCAGAAATGCATGATTAAACGATGGCTTTGAATACGAAATGTTTCTTCATTGAGATCCAGGCTTGTATTTTGATTCATCATGTGCCGTCTACTCAGAATGACAGAACAGTGCTGTGTCCGTTGTAGCTAGGAGTGCTGTACTGTTGGCATGGGGAGTAGCTAGCCAGCACCGGAGACAGGCAACACTGGAGGTCGCTAACCAGAATTGGAAATAGCTAGGCAGCAGCTAAGCTTACGCACTGAGCTTAAGGATACCTGTTGACCGTCTATCAGGGGTTATTCCATCTATTAGACCTTTCTTAGATCGGTCCCCCTGGATTCACAGTGTGGTTAGTTTAGGTTTCAGTGCAAAGAGCCATGTTTCTGCTAAATATTTTGAATTTCCGTATAACAAAAAAGTACATGTTGTGTTCACTTAGCCCTGTGTGGTATTTGTGTATCAAATTAGCTCAATTTAGCTTACCCAAGTGGAAAATGAATAAAAAATAATAAGATCCTCAACAGTGCAATGAAAGGAACCCTTGCTAATCGGGGGTGTAAGAAAGTATGAATGGGAGGTGGGGTTTTATGGGGAGGCGGAGCTTACAGGGAGCTGGGATGCTCCTGATAAGTGTTCATGTGCTCGTGTTGTGTAGCAGCTGTCTGGGACGCTGATACTGGCAGTCTTCACCGCTGTGCTCGGGTCCCTGCAGTACGGCTACAGCATTGGCGTCATCAATGCACCACAAAAGGTACATGCACCCTCCAGCAATGCACCACAAAAGGTACATGCACCCTCCAGCAATGCACCACAAAAGGTACATGCACCCTCCAGCACCTAGCAAACACAGAATGTCCAACTAATATTAACCTAAGGTTCTCTTATGGTTGGTTTTACGAAAACATCTCGTAACACTGACTTACACTAGGTTATTATGCATCAGAGTGTTCCCCAAACGTTTTGGTAACTATAGGCATGAACGTTAATATAACCTGACTAGTTAGTCCATAGTTCCATAAACCAAAACATACAACCAAAAACTAACGTTATATTTCCGTTAAAAAAACTTCCCTGGCTAACCACTGGCTGGGCAGGGATGTGCACGTATGTGTTATTTGGCAAACGTTTTTGCCCAAAGTTATGCACAAGTGGAGTAGATAAGATGCCAACTTGGGTACAAGTTGCTCAGCGAAGCCGTCTGTAATTGATTAGAAAAAAGGTGCAATACTGTTGTTGGGGGGTCTTGTGGCTCTGTGGCCGGAAAAGCTGAGGCTGGCAGAGCAATGTCACCACTTGGCCCTTTACAAAGGCCCTAAACCCCACTTGCTCCTGGGACACTAGCTGAACATGTTCTCCGATTCTTGTAAATGGATGTGGATAGTTCCGGTCCAGAAAGTACAAATCCAGACCAAGGTTTTGTTTCAACTAACCAGTTGGGCATGAAGAGTCACAGTCACAGTGAACTCAGCTGGTTGGATGAAACAAAACCTTGGTCTGGATTTATACTTTCTGGACCGGACCCTTCCACTTCTGCTTGTCTATCCTGACAAGAAAGCATCTGCCAAATAAATGCAGGTGTGGGGGGAAAAGAGCCATATGCTCTTAAATACTTTAAAAGTCCTTGTAACAGAAATTATGCAAATGTAAAAGCAAACTGTAAATAAGTTGAACAAATAAGCTTTAATACTATATAATAAATATACAAGTGAGCATTTATAGCATTTATTAAAATCTAGGGGCTCCTTAGTTTTGCTTGTGAACGAGTGAGTTTCAGGTAACGCAATCTTTACCTCGGGGTCACAGGTCATCGAGCGGCACTATGGGCGAGCCTTGGGGGTGCTTCAGAATGTGTCCCACTCCGATAACGCCACCCAACCGGCTCCCCATCCCACTGTGGTCATGTACTGGTCCCTGTCTGTCTCCATCTTCTCCATCGGTGGCATGATCTCGTCCTTCTTCGTGGGGTTTGTGGGCGACCTGAGAGGAAGGTGAGGAACGCGACACACTTTCTGTTTTCCGCCTCTCAACGCTCTGGCCCGATAAAGCGTGCCGTTTTCTCTAGGCTCTGTGTGTCAGATTCAGTTTAAATGTACTGTACCAAACGGAGGGAGGCAAGGAAGCTGTATGGAAGCCTTGCTGGGACTCACTGAAAGGATGGTGATATGGTGCCAATCCCCAGGGTTAAGGGCATGCTGGTGGTGAATGTCTTGGCTGTTACGGGGGGCCTGCTGATGGGCCTGGCCAATATGGGCAAGCCGCACATCATGGTCATCGCAGGACGGGCCGTAATGGGACTCTACTGTGGTAAGAAGTGGCTACTCCCAGATCTTTCAAAAAGAATCCAAATTAAATCATCTTTTTGGAGAGACCACCAACAGTGTGTGGTATTAGATCCAAAACGACTGCTGGCAGTGAAACTCTGACTGAGGACTTGCAATATGTTTCAAGCCTTGTGGGAAATATGTAGTAACCCTAAAAAAAAACAAGTGTAGCCGGTAGCCAGAGCTGCAGCATTTTCGCTAAGTAGTGTTTTGTGCTGCCGCTGCCCGCTAACACTGTCCAAGGTCTATGCTCTGGCCTGGTGCCCATGTACGTCGGGGAGATCGCACCGGTGGCGTACCGCGGTGCTTTGGGCACCCTGCACCAACTGGCCATAGTGACTGGGATCCTAATCAGCCAGGTGAGTAAAACCAGACGTGATAGCGTCCGCAGTCACAGTCACTGTCACTGTCTTCGATTTTATATGGCAATCGAAGCTTATGTAATATTTATGGCCATTGATAATAGTATGCCATTTCACAGAATGTCTTGGCAAGCTGGTGAGATCTTGATTTGATGCAAGCAAACTACAAGCTCAGCATTCCAATAATGTTATGAGCAACATGAGTATGCTCTACTGCAATTCACTGTACCAGTATCTTCCCCGTACTGTGTCCTGTGGGATCGGACACCATTAGGAGCTAGGAACACTCAGTCGGTGTAATGCACAACATGTCCGAGAAATATACGCTCCTGTTTTGGATTTATAGCCATTTATCCGGGCAATATTGTCCTCAACCAAAAGACAAACACCGAAAGCTGGTCAGATATGTACCTCTTCTAATGAAAAATATGACCTTCTGTTCCTCTCCTTATGTAATCTAATTCATGTACCATTAAAATAGCTATTTACAATCCCTGTTGTAATTTGATTATTTTACACACTCATTGCTTTACAGATAAGCTAGTTGGCCACCACATTTATCTCTTTGGGTTGCCACATAGACTTTGCGATCCCAACTTCCTGCCTGCCCCACAGGTAATTGGCTTGGACTTCCTACTGGGAAATGATGCCCTTTGGCCGATCCTGCTGGGTCTGTCTGGGGCCCCCGCCATCCTCCAGTGTCTGCTGCTGCCCCTGTGCCCCGAGAGCCCCCGCTACCTCTACATCAAGATGGGCAAAGAGGATGAGGCACGAAAATGTACGCCCCCCATCCTGCAGTATGGTCTCTTTGTCTTAGTTTTGTTCCCTTCCAACCTGGTCCTTGGGGACCCCCAGACGATCCACACTTTTGCTCCCTTCCAACCTGCTTTTTGGGGACCCCCAGATGGTCCACATTTTTGCTCCCTTCCATCCTGGTTTTTGGGGACCCCCAGACAGACCACATTTTTGCTCCCTCCCAACCCTGTCCTTGGCTACCCCCAGATGGTCGACTGTTTTGCTCCCTCCCAAACCAGTCCTTGGGGATTCCCAGATGGTTCACATTTTTGCTCTCTCCCAAACCGGTCTTATTCCCCCTGCCAGGAGCTGGGAGGGGGCAATAATATAGACTATTTGGGGGTCCCCAAGGACTGATTTTAGAGGGAGCAAAACAGTGGACTGTCTCGGGGTAGCCAAGAACAGGGTTGGGAGGGAGCAAAAATGTGGTCCATCTGGGGTCCCCAAGGACTGGCTTGGGAAACAATTATATAACATATTACACCTGATGATTTTATCCAATGTGACCTACAGCTCAGTGAAGACTTCCAATTTACATGTGCTTCCTGGGATTTGATCCCATGAACTCCATATTGTTAGCATAATGCGCTACTTGTTGAGCTACAGGGGTATATCTTGGATGTCCAGCTGAGGAAGGATGGGGAACATACTGGACAGGCTGTCAGTCCATTAAAGGTCACATGCAGAGTCATACACCAGGGACAGTTTGAGGATGGAAATCCACCATAACCCACCCAGCCCAATTTTTCGATGTCTAAGGTCTAAAAAGGTTCCGGGGGGAATGCGACCTTTCGAAAGACCTGGCAGAGATGAAGAAGGAGAAGGAGGAGGCGATGAAGGAGGCGAAGGTGTCCATCGTGTCACTGGTGCGCCTGCCCACCTACCGGCAGCAGCTGTTCGTGGCGCTGATGATGCACCTCTCGCAGCAGTTCTCCGGGATCAACGCCGTGAGCCCCGCCCCCTGCCATCTTCCAATCGCAGAGCGGCGTCTTTGTTGTCCTCCAGCTCACTTCATCAAAAGATGTTTGTCTTTCTCTTCCTCAGATTTTTTATTACTCCACGGCAATTTTCTACAAAGCCGGCGTTACCGAACCAGTCTATGCTACTATCGGCGTGGGTGTATTAAACACCATCTTCACCACGGTTTCAGTAAGTAACCCTAAAGTGAAACCATAGATATTTAAGTCTCTTAGCAACACAAGTACCACTTTTTCATATGTTGCTGATGGAACTGAAACATATAGTTGTATAAATCCACCATAGCATACCGTTATTCCATCCATTCATCCATAACTGCTTATCCAGTGCAGGATGTGTCCTGATGTATCTTTTTTCCCCGCGTAAAAGACGACAAACCTTATCATGTGTAGCAGGCTATTTACACTGACTGCGTAGACGTTTTTTAAATGAGTTTTTCCCCCCACATACCACAACGCCCGCTGAAAGGCAACTTGAACCGCTGCCCAGCACAATCCCCAGCGATGGGGCTGCAACGCCGCGTCTGACATGTTCCATAAACATCAGGCAGTGCCCTGAGCCCATCCGAGCCCGGCGGTGCAGCGAAAAGCGCGCCGCCTGTTATCAGCAGGGCCCTGATGCACTTATCTACCTGTTGAAGGACTGCATGCCCACGGGCGTGTGACTGCCGGTCGGGATCGGTGCGAGCGCACGGCGGCGGGAACCACGCACGCTGATTAGCAGAGCCTGGAAATGCCATGAAACAGCATGCAATCCAGATACCGCGTATTAACATACTACCGATACTGCTGTTAATAATTCAGATGCTTACAGGGATTTTTTTTTGTTGTAAACACAAAACATTTTTTTCTTTTTTTGTGTGTTTGTCCCTCAGGTGGCTTTGGTGGACCGGGCTGGCAGGCGCACCCTGACCCTAATCGGACTCGGTGGTATGTGCTGTTGTGCTGTTGCGATGACTGTCGGCCTTGTCTACCTGGTATGCCTCCTCTTCTTTGATGCTGTTTTAATACATAAATATATATGGTTTTTAATATAGACACAGAAGGCATCAGGCTGTGTTTTCATTAGCAAACATAATGTTACCGGCAATCTGGGACACAGAATACAGTTCATTAGCTATCTAACTATCCCCAGTATAGAAGTACTCATTTAGGTAGTGATAAACACCAGTAGCAGGGTTTTATGGGTAATTAACCCAGCGGAAATCTTCGTGTCTGTGGTGGAGCATGTAGGGACAGAATATTCCAGAAAGCTCTCAAGATTTGTAGACCATACAGCTTGTGTTGGTTGACAGATCCTTATTTGAGACAGAGCTGCATCTCCCAAACTGAAACCCCGGCCTGTGTCTTGCCTGCAGAGCACCTACTCCTGGATGAGCTACGTTAGCATGGCAGCCATCTTCTTGTTCGTGTGCTTCTTTGAGATCGGGCCCGGCCCCATCCCCTGGTTCATCGTGGCAGAGCTCTTCAGCCAAGGGCCGCGGCCTGCAGCACTAGCCCTAGCCGGCTGCGTCAACTGGACAAGCAACTTCATCATCGGCATGTGCTTTCCTTATATAGAGGTAAGGGTCAAACTCCCATAGACAGTTTGCGTTTTTGCTCCCTCCCAATCCGGTCTCTGGGTCCCATAGACAGTCCACGTTTTTGCTACCTCCCAATCCGGTCCCTGGGTCCCATAGACAGTTCGCATTTTTGCTCCCTCCCAATCCAGTCCTTGGGACCCATAGGCAGTCCACGTTTTTGTGCCCTCCCAGTTTGGTCTCTGGGAGCCACAGACAGTCTGAAATGTCGCCTGTCTGGCAGGCGGTTCGGAGGGAGCAAAAACATGGATCGACTCTGAATTCACCCTCATAAAAAGGATGGTGTTAGGCTCCGTGGGTTAGGACTCTGTGCCTGTGATTGGATGGGCGCCGAATTCAAATCCTGTGGTCGGCAGAGTGATTTACCATTAGGTCGCCGAGCAAAAATCTTAATTCAAATCTTCCCAGCAACTAGCTAACCCTGCTAACTCAATCGTATATCACTTCAGATAAAAATACCCGCTCCATAAATAAGCGTAACACCACTAGCGTCCTCCTCTGTGCCTCCTGATGCATCCCTCTCCCGCTTAACATTCTAGGCCCTGTGCGGCAGCTACGTCTTCATCATCTTCGCTGTCTTCCTCTTCACCTTCACCCTCTTCATATACGTCCGGGTGCCGGAAACCAAGGGCAAGACGTTTGAGGAGATTGCGGCCGAGTTTCAGGGCAGGCGAGGCCGCCGGCCCCCCCTAGCGGAAGTGACTGAGCTGGAACAACTGAAGTTGTCCTCGGA
>JAODKN010000044.1:4181027-4208728 GCA_026774425.1 Petrocephalus zakoni
AACAATTCCTCAGATAACAGCAGACTCAAGAAGATGGTTAAATTTTAACAGCTTTGAAATAACAGCAAACACATTTATCTACATGTGTACTTAGTCTTCCATGCAAAAGCCCACTGGGGTGAACTTAATGTTAATGGACTATCTTATGTAAACGTTCCTTCCAAACTTGTCTCATATCTATTCCCAAAGCTTCAGCTTGACATAAAAACATGATACACGTAACCAAACCCCCGAACTTCAATAATAATCGCTTACAAGTTAAATTAATAGCATTTTAAGAAGCACTTTTTTGCAGCAATTAACTTAAGCTGAAAGAGTTTTGCTAATTTAAGTTGAGCTGTCAGTTGCTAGGTAGCGAATCTCCATTCCATAGGCTATTATATTTGTTACCAGTAGATTTAGTCTGTGATTGACAGCGCACAATAATCCCGCCCACTGCTGTGTTACAATCTGCCTCATTGAAATGAAAGTTTAAATGAAGTTGTTCATATTTTCTGAAAACAGGAACAGAATTGTTTTATATGAGAGTATATCCCCATTATATTAATATCTATCTATCTATCTATCTATCTATCTATCTATCTATCTATCTATCTATTCATTCATTCATTCATTCAATCAATCATGATATCCTGATGAAGCCCTGTGACAGCACGGGGAGAACATGCAAACTCCACACGCATGGAACCACGGCAGAGACTGAACTGAAACCCTGGTCCCAGCGGTGCGAGGCCACATTGCCTACTTCAATTTTTATACATTTATAATGCAATGATGCTGTCATGCATCAGACAAAAGTGAATGTTTTTGTAAAGATGTAGACAATGGTTCAGGCTAAACACATCCAAGGGAAATGTTTTGACATGCAGTAAGTTTTATTCTAAACGTTTTAATCCTATTTATCTTATGAATTCCTTTGTCATACTACTGCTACTGCTAGTATGAATAATAACGAAAACAAACAGGCAAACAACAATTTGGGCTGCAGAAGGAAGCACGTAATTCTCGGAGAAAGTAGCTGTTTTTGCTTTCAGAGCGGAGAACGCCCTCTAGAGGCGTGTAAAAGCATCGGATGCACATTTACACCCAGAAATTCGTTTTCTGTACCTGCTTGTCTTATTCAGGAATTTTTGGATGGTGGGGGGGTAACCAGAGTATCCGCAGAAAACCGAAGACTCCACGCACATTTACGCATTTCTGAAAATTCCGCTTTGTTTAATTTTACGAATTTACGAATTGTCAATGCCCACTGAGGGCCTGACATCTGCAATGACTTTATTACGTGGGTAAAAAAATTATATTTTAATATATAATAACATCATGGCCAAAACGTTTGTGCTTTTAGTTTACTTTTCTCTAAAGTTACACCAACAATGTAGAGAAAACACGGGATACCAATAATAAATGGCAAAACAGATTTGTAGCATATTAGGAATATTAGGTGTTTTGTCTTAAATCCCTTTTTCACGGCAATGATTTTGTAAATCGTGCTTCGTATCATGCCATGCCTAAGGCACGGATCCCTGTTTCAATGTCTTAATCCTACTACAATTAATGTTATTTCCGTGGCTATGCTTCAAGGACGCGACCCCCCATTGCGGTTGGACGGTTTTAGGAAAACATGTGATCAGGCAGAGCAGCATGACGTCATCACATCTATAAAACCCTGGCGCATGCGCTATTCCTTCCTTTGGAACGATACTGTGCAATATGGCGCCGGTACGTAAGAAGCCTGTTCTTAGGGATCTTTTTTTCTTTTGTTCAACGTAGCATTGCTTTATTTTCTGAG
The DNA here is from genome assembly GCA_026774425.1 of Petrocephalus zakoni. Classification (NCBI taxonomy): domain Eukaryota; kingdom Metazoa; phylum Chordata; class Actinopteri; order Osteoglossiformes; family Mormyridae; genus Petrocephalus; species Petrocephalus zakoni. The sequence continues at coordinate 4,182,817 of JAODKN010000044.1, forward strand.
GGCTCATTACACGTCGCTATGTTTTTGAAAGTAAAATATAATAAATGGAATACGTATGTTTTTGACCGCATATGTGATTACTCTTAACATATGAACCAAGTACCAGCAAGTGACACGATTCCTTTGCCCACGTGTCACCAGCTGCCTATAGTTAACAATGTTTAACCTTATAAATCGTGAGTCCCGCTCCACAATGACAAGTAAAAATGTTAACGTAATAAGCAGTGACTGTGGAAAGAGCTGTGTTTGACCGTGATAAACTATCTGAAATAAGTTTACAATTGCTTGAGGTTTTATCCATAACTATGTACATAACCATGTGTCCAAAGGTTGGGGATTAATCCCATCGCAGCGTGGAATGCATAGTAACGCACAGTATTTGCGTTAAGTTTTGACATTTGGCACAGATTTCTTTGTGCTGTGGGGTATGTAATCCATGCATAACTGGGTAATGTTAAAGTGCAGTTTAAACATTAATCGTCGCTTGCATTACAGTATTTTATGCAAATGATCTTGTCCCTCTTAATAGAAAAAGCAAATTGTCGCGAAAAGGGATAGGAAGAAGCCGTCATGGAAATTCACGCTCGATCTCACACACCCGGTCGAGGATGGCATCCTTGACTCTGGGAATTTTGTAAGTTTTCGGGGATAATTTATGGACTGTTGTGCACGCCGGAACTGCATTAAAAATATTTTAAACTTGTCATACTTTTTGTCTGTGTAACTGACTTTTCGTCTAACGTTTCGTCTTGACTAGGGCCACCTTCCCTAGTTTGTCTAGGGCTCCCTTCCCTAGCATTTTCATTACATTTCATTCAAACAGGAGACCTTTCTGAAGGAGAGAGTGAAAGTCAATGGAAAAACCGGAAACCTCGGCAATGTTGTTCAGATAGCCCGCATGAAGAACAAAATAACAGTCACGTCAGAAAAGCAGTTTTCCAAGAGGTATGTTTAGTTGAAAGCAGACTCTGTGAGTGTGGACTCATCAATTGATATTTATCAGGGGGAAGCAAACTATTTCATCTTGTTCCAGGTACCTCAAGTACCTGACGAAGAAGTACCTGAAGAAGAACAATCTGCGAGACTGGCTGCGGGTGGTGGCCTCGGATAAGGAGAGCTACGAACTGCGCTATTTCCAGATTAGTCAGGAGGACGAGGAGTCCGAGGCGGACGAGTGAAGTGATGGTGGCGTGGTCATAATAAAGATGTACGCTGCTGGATATTTCATGTGTGTGGGAGTGTTTGTTGGAACTAAATGTCGGATCCAGGTGGTTTGTGTCAGTTCAGTGCTGGGGGCGCAACAGATTTCTTCCATTTACCAATTACAAAATAAGGTTTAAAGCAGGGTTCCCCAACCCGATCCTTGGGGAGGGCCGCCCACTCCACAAAGAAAATGTGGACTGGCAGACGCTTCCCGAGGACTGGGTTGGGCAACATTGGTTTAAAGTGTAGTAGTTTTGTCTTTCTGTGATCAGTGCAGCTTTCCGCAGCAGGTGGTGTAATTCGTGAAAGGACAATGGAAGAGAAGAGGAATAGTTAAAATACTTTTCATCAAGTACCTAACTCGAATAACCTAAGTACTGTGTCTTATATAGACAGATAAACCAAAAAACTATATGCCATAAATACTACTTTCCGTGAGCGTGGTTTTGGAATCTTTCCTCAGCAAAGTTTCCACCACCTGCGTGCCTGATTCTTTTCATTTCTAAGAGTTAAGTTGGACTTGGCAGGCAGTATAATATATGTAGTAGCTGAGAGTACTTAAGGAGATTCGCTGGTTAATTTGCACCGTTGAATTTGACCTGATATGCCGGTGTACCTCATTTTGAGATGTACTGGGTGATTTGCCCACAGACCATAGCGGTTTCAGTGTACCTTTCAGCCGATGCCAGCTTTCTGTCAAGGACAGATGCTGCTTGTGAGGGCCAGCTGTGTTATGTTGACCTCCTTCCCCTGAAGTGCTTAACATTCAGGGCCGCGGCTGTCTGCCAGTTTGGCTGCCTCTGGACGTTACTGCAAGGTTTATCTTTTTCTTCATAGTGGAATTGATGAAGGTCAGTGTAAGCAGATGCAAATAGACTTCTTTTTTAGGGGTCCTATGATACCCCAGATGTTCCCTCTGCAAATGTATACCCTTGAATGTGTTATATTGGAAAAAAGGTTTGCTATTTTAATATTCCCACATGAATATCGATGTGAGACTTTCCTACTTCGTGGTTATTCATCGATTACTATTCCTACATTGAATTTTCAGATTATTATTTCAGTAATTCTAAGTAACCCATGCCATTTTTTATGTGTACCAGCGTTTACGTATCTATGTGTTTATGTAGCAAATCCCCCATCACGCTCTCGATTAACGTACTGCTGGAATATTTGTGGTTCGGACAGTGCAGTACTGGTGTTATTTCGCCGCACAACCAGCAGGTGTCAGTGGAACCGCGCAGTTCATTTGCCGAGAACCGAAAACAGCTTCGCTTCTAGTTTACTGGTGGCGTATAAAGACTGTTTCTTAACGCGAATTTCTGTTACTAGATCTTTTAAAACATTTTAAAATCCCCTTCACTTCAGTTTGAATCTTGTAAGACTCAAGGACCCAAGGAAAGTGAGTCTCGTTCGCAAATATAACAATATTCCATAAAACACGAATTAATTAACGTGCGCTTGTTTGTAAATGTGAATATTACTTATAGGTGAGCTTAAAACGTCCTATTGTTGCTTAGCCTGCCATTGTGGTTAAGCTTTCCGTTTTTTTTTAGTTTTGTTTTTTAACCGGCCTTGTGGAAGCGAAAGCTTGGTTAGTTTGCTTCACAAATTGATACAAATAAAGGGGTAAAACACAAAGAATAGTTTAAAAGAGGTAATAATGTATACAGGAAATACTCTAGTGCGGTAAACCTAACTTCCAATAATAAATAATAGACTGAAATGTGCCTCTCCGCTTCGTGCCCTAAAGAAAATCCCTATGCGGCCTTCATCGTTTCGGCTACACTTGAGTTCGGGAATTTCGCAAATATCTGGAGCGGCAGGTCATGTATATTTTTGTCTTTTATTGTATCCCCTGACTTTTTGGCCTAGGCCGCTCCCTCGCGCGCACCCACGTGCCGCGCAGATGTGGCCCGCGCGCCCGCGCGCCCGTCACGTGCTCACCGCCGAGGGAGCGCGCGCTTCGGGCCCGTAATTAGAAACTCGCCGCAGGTATTTTGACCAGATGAAGAATGTCAGAAGGGGTATCCTCTCCGTAACAGCGAAGGCTAAGCACGCTGCCCAGTCGCAGGCTTCTGTCATCCATCAGCAAAGGGGCGAGTGTAAAGGATCCCTTTAAAATCACGAGCTGATTGGTACCCGAAACAGATGCGTTATATTAACTTTTACATTTACAGCATTTGGCAGACGCTCTTAGCCAGAGCGACTTGCACAAGTGCTTTAAGACTCTATAATGATTTTTTTCCCGTTACTGGCTCAATAAAACCCAAATACAGAATTTTCTTTTTTTTTTTTGCTCAGAGCTAATTACCAGAATAATGATGCCCAACTGATTAACAAATCATAAACTAAACGGGTATTGCAGTCGCAGGTACATAGCAGCATATATGTCATTTTGAATGATACTGTTATACTTAAAGTTTCCTGAAAGTTTTCAGTTCATTAAAAACTCCAGTCATACTTTTTAGTAATGGTGGCATCATTCTCCCGGGCCCCATGATAGAATGTGTTTGTCTGTGACAACTGACAGCTTAAGATGTGTGATTTAAGCTCATGCAGATATTTCAGGTAAGCATGTGTTATTGATGGGTTGATTATACCCATATGTAAAACATGTGTGCACCAATTTCACAATGTTATTGTAACACAACCTGTTACCATGTAGTTATGTTTGTGTAGCGCGAGCTGTTCTATCTCGATGGGATGAGTTCAGAAAACCCGGGCTAGAAGTTGCAGCTGGGATTCTGTACAGAACCGCAGTCTGCAAGGCAGCTGAATGGGTGACCTTTGACCTCTCCCTTTTGGGTTACGACCATCCCTGGGAGCTGTAGAGGTGGATCGTGATTGAAAACAGCCTCTGCTCAGTCCACACTGGTGTTTTTGTGTAAGGCTTTCTTTGTTACCCTCTGTAATGTTCCCTCAAAGCTCATTTGTCCACTAGCATTGCAGTAGATTCGAGCCCTAAAAATAGTGACTGTTACCTGCTTCTAAAAGTAGAAAGATAAAGGGAGGGGAGGATGAGTTTGAAGCTGACTTTGTGCCAGGATGAGGCATAGCGTGGCTGGTGATAGCTAAAAAATTTGCAGTCACGGTATGATAGCAAACGATAGCAAGTGGAGCATGCTGTGCGTATGGTTATGGTGGCGTTGTGTCCGAGGGACTCGTGAAAGGTAACACCCAGCCACCACCCCCAATCCCCCCTCCCATGCATTTCTGGCAAGGCGGCATGGTTGTGAATGTTGACTGTTTCCGGTCTTTACGCCTGTGTTTATGAGTCATAAATCCTGAACCTGGGGGGCATTTCACTGGCTATAGGACAATTCATGTTTACAAACGTGTATTGCTGGAATGACTAAGATGTGTTGAGCACACTTTGAAATGCAGATAAGATGGTGATGAAGCTTCCACCATAGCCCAGCACATGCAATCAGTTAGGCGGGCTACAGAGAAATTAATCTGAGCATTTTGGTCAATCAGTCCTCTTTGCTACAGTCAAATGAAATAGGCAGATGTTGCCATCTATGTGATTTAGTGTCATTCCCTGGAGGGAGAGCTAGAACCATCATGATTTTTTGCCTGCAGTTTCACCAGTAACCCCACCAGAAGCAAGATGGCTGTAAATCGCTACCTTTGAAGCTATGGCGAAAAGTACACGCAGCTCCAAATGTGAAAGCGGCATGTTTAATAAAGTGCACCTTACCGATGGATTAGATTTATATCCCAGACATTCCTCTGTATGCACGCATGGAGATGCCCCCTCAAGGTCTGAGCTCTGCAGGTCCGATTGCACCGTCTGTACGGGTTCACTCTAAATGAAGTGATTGGAGGTCAGAGGCACAGTTGAGTGGAGGTGCTTTGGGGGGAAATCTTACCTACTGTCCAAGTCTCTTGGCAGTACCTCTTTAGTCAAAGTTTTTTTGCCCCGTGCAGTTCTATATGTACAACATAGAGTGAAATGCTTATTCTGGCAGGTTGGCCAGCTGTGTTATAATTAGAGAAATTATAATCTAAAACAGTGTTTCCCAATCCAGTCCTCAGGGAGTCCACATTTTTGCTCCCTCCCAGCTCCCAGTCAAAGACTGGATTGGGAAACATGGATCTAAAAAAATTAATATATAAATAAAACAATTACCACGTCATTTAGTGGGATAGTGGGTGTAAATGTGCAGGAGAAATAGGTGAGTGACTGTACATTTATGTATCTTTGGCCGATAAAGCTGTGAGAGTTAATTGGATGTTTTGTGAATCTGCATGGCTGTGGATCTGCTAGAATTGTTTGCTGTATTTGAAAGCAGAACACTAGGTCGACAGAGAAGCGTGAGTTATCACTTTTAAATAGCTAACAGACATTAGGACAAAATAGACCATTATGCCCGAATTCTCAGAATAATAAACACTTGAGCCTGGTGTCTGTGCTGAAGGCCGTTCTCTGTGTTAATGATCCTGTTAATCACACTGGGATATCCTGAAAAAGAGGAAAGGTATCTTTCACAAGCAGTTTTTCACTGCTAATCCTTGGCGACTGTTAAATAATGATCTGGTCAGGGCACATGGGGGCACTTAACCAATAGAGGGAAGGGCTATACAGAGGCTATCAAACACCCACCTTCTCTCCAGCTGTGTTGGGCTGTACTTTGACCTGGGCCTTTTCTCATACCTCTTTGTGTCCGATTGTCATGTGTTGTAGCACCCAACTGCAGACAATATGGCTACACGAATACCTTATCCTCCTGGTGCAAACTTACATCTGTTCCCACTGATGTTTCCAAACCAACGGTTTTGCTCACAGATCTGTTTTAGTATTTTAAAGCTTCCGTCGTCGGATTACAGGTGAATGACCTCAGTGGAAATATAAAAGGCTTCGCCATGAGTGGTTTAGTTGATCAGCCCTCATTGCAGGTCAGAGTTAAGGGTTTGTTCTCAGAATAACACTGTGTACTCAGGCAGCGAATAAGAGAGAGATTTTTTGTTTCTTTTTTTGTAAAAGCAGAAATGTATCTCTGGTTCCTTCTTTGGATGTGGTCCAGGCAAATGTAAGGGGGACTAAATGGCAGTGCTGTGGTCTTTGTAAAATATCTGCAAGCCAAGGAAGAGAGCGTGCCAGCAGCTCTGTAACAATTCTTATATATAATGCACCGTGCTGCTAAAAAGAAATACAGTATACCCTTTGCCCAATGAAATCTGAAAAATGCGTGCAGAAATCAAGTCCTGATGTCATAAGCATCAGCAAGGGGTTTTGGGGATGACCTGGCTATACTTAAACACACACGCAGTGAAAAACAAACCCTTTGGTCTGTGCGGCCAACCTTCAAACTCTTCAACTTTTAAGTGGGATGGGGGTAGGCTTGCTTTTATTGCTCGAGTTAATATTGACGCCCAGCCAGCAAGCCTTTCACGGTCACTGGCAACCCTTAATGTTTGAGTATCAAGTTCTGTTGTGAGAAGTAGGGGACCACAGAGGAACGCTGCTTGGAGAGGTGTTGTCAAGATGTTATTGTCAGTCTTATAAGGACACTTTGTTCCCCTTGCAGAATGGTAAAGGAGACTGGACCCTTTTTGTGTTCTGGGGCACAAATCCGAAAGTGAACCCCCCACCTCAACTCCGCCCACCACCTCACCCCTAACTTCAGAGGTTGCCAGCAGCATTCAGAGTTGACCCAGCGTATGGTAGGAGGTTAGGAACGACCTAACGTTGTCTCTTCTCATGGTGTTCCCATGTGCTTCCTCTTAGTGTCCATTCAAAGACGTGGGGCTATTGAATCCAGATTTGAGAACGTTTATTTTGGTCTCCTGAAGGCGTACGGAGGCATGTATTGCCACAGGGATGTACTACTCTCCTCATGCTGTGGATGAAAGGGGCAGGGGGGGCTATGCGGCAGGGTGGGGAGCAGCCGAGTTTCGCAGGAATGACTGTCATAACAAATGCTGTTTATATGAAATTTGGGTGCTCTGCATTCATATATTCACCAACAGAGGGCACTCTGGGTCATATAAGTGGCATTAATTGACTCGGTAATGGGGTGTCTTTTGTAGCTGAATTATTACTCGTATAACTTGGAGGCCAGTATATCCTTTGGGGTTTGTCTTATCCACCATCGAGCACAGCTGTGACCAAACTCTGATCCTTGGTTGTGATCGTTTTAAAATGAAAACAAAGTACGGCTGGGAATGGCAGTTGACAGGCCGCACACTCGGTGCCAGAATATGGCCACAGTCAGGAATAAGGCATTTCAAACGGTGCATTTTGGGTTCGCGATTTGGCCCTCTGTTTGTCAAGTCTGAGGATAAATGCTGTAGTGGGGCTTCTGTTTCATCCTGCTTAAACCCTAGATGCTCTTACCCGTGCACCTGGGCTCCACTGCTTTCACACTCTGGGGTTCTTGACAGTGGCTTCCTGGGGGGGAGATGGAGCTGGGGGGTTGTTCTCTCTGCCCTCTCTCCACCCTCCCCACTCTGCCATTCCCAGACGACAGGTGGACTCTACCAGTCTGCTCTCAAAGCACTGCATTCCTCTTACAGGTTCGCTCAGTCCTTGCATTTTGAGTTTTTTTCCCCTTCTTGTTTTTCTGTCTTGCTACTGTGTGTGTGTGTGTGTGTGTGTGTGTGTGTGTGTGTGTTTTAAAAAGCTGGTGTCTGTGCCCTCACCCGCAAGGTGGGAGTGGATGTCATCATCGGCATTCCCACTTGAATAAAGAAATAGGATATTGCTCTATTTACTGTGTTTGGGGGGAGTGGAAATGGGGAAGGAAGTCTGCTTATTATTTTTGTGCATTTGTGAAATGACACAAGGTGACCCCCACCCCCGATAAGTTCGGTTAATGTACAGCAGTTTTTAACAAACGCCCCCACAGACACCATGAGCTGAATATTCCTTCCTGACTGATGGGAAGGTGTTGTGGGGAGCAGAGACAGACTGTCCTGACACCTGTAACTAAGTATAAATAAAATTTAGCCAGCATATGTCTGGCCGTGGTTCTACCTTGCCTTATAGAAGGTGGGTGATGTTGGAGAGGCAGCAGATGTGGGTAGCACAATGCCAGGCTGTGAGTCTGAACCTTCCACAAGATGTTGCTCGGGAAACCCTACAGCGGCACACTAACAAACCTAACCTGGAGGGCAGGCCTTTGCTGTTCCCTGTGGTGGACATTGGTATAGGTCCACCATATCCATAATGTCTCTCCTCGATCTCAGTAGCACCACCTCCAAGACTAGATGGAACCGCACAGTCGTGAGCCTCACGTGTGCACATTTACGAGGCTGTATCCAGCGGTCTGCTCTCCCGCGGTTCCTTTCAACTGCCCAGGAGGTGTCTGCTTCTGTGTCAGCCTGCAGGCACCATCTGGGGCGGCTCCCTTCCCATAGGTCAGCGCAGCAGTAGGGAGGCCCCAGGAAGGGTGCCCGGAATGATCTACTAACTGGAAAGGGGGGAGGAGGGGGTCTGGTATTGGTAACAGATGAGACAGGGGCTATGGTTCAGGGGAGGAGTGATGAGCCCCCCTGTCCCCCAGCTGTTCTGCTGTGTCGGTTAGTCTCAACCACGTTCTCCATGGCTGTCTTCTCTCCACACCCATACCCTGGTCTCCATCTCTGACTGACTCTTACACAATGACTCTTCCATGATGACTCTTACACGATGACTAGTCGCTTTCTTTGCCCATGTGTTTTCAGTGCTGCAGAGTCCTCCGGTCTCTCTGCGGTTTGAGACTCAAATCCCAGCCCATGTCTCGGAACCGAGTCGCCGATCCGGCTCTGAATTTGTTATTCTTTGACTTCCCCTGGTGATACAGTGTTTGTTTTTCTTTTTGTGTGAAACCTTCTCGTTGCCATTGATGTCGTGCTTTGCTCAACCCTGAGAAATGCTGCGCCTTACAGTTAAGCCATCCTGTAAGAGTGGTGATTGATGTAAGCTCTTAATTTTTCTTGTGAAGTGTAGAATGTCTGTCAGGAATTTACTACGAGTTTAGTACTGTGGGGGGGAAAAAAGAGGTATGTGAATAAAGTCTGTCGTTGGCCTAAAATTCCTCCCCATATCTTCTGCACTTGGGGAGTGGTGGTGAAATCTGGCTTCTGTCTCCACCCCGACGCGAAGTAGTGATGAATGACATACAAGGAGCCCTTTAGCATTTCGAACCGCGTTCCATTAGTTACGTTCAAAGGAAGCCGGATGCTCGTTAAGGGGTTGTTTTAAAGGGTCAGCTGTTACTACGCGTACATGTATGCAACTTTCTTTTGGGATTCGGGAGTGAGTCACATGGAGGTCAGGGGCGTGATGCAGAGATGGACCGTGGAAGTGTTGAGATTAGGCTTGTTCCACAGGCGTCCGTTCACTTCTGAAGGCCGTGAACGTGATAAGATAAAGCCAGGACATCCGCTGGGAGGGAGCGAGGAATTCTCTGGTCTGTGCTCTGGTAATGGTGTAGGGGCCAGCTGGGTCTCACGGTGGCTGGTTGCGTAATGCCAACTAGAAAGGAGGAACTTGAGGAGATAATCAATTTTAATATGTCAAGAGAGAAAAATCCTGTTTGGTGATGGTTGTTATTTGCTGAAAGGCCTTAGGTTGTGGGAAATTCCATTCAGGTTTGGAATTTGGTCTGCAGCTTCCCCATTTTCTGGGATACCTCCCAGTACTGGGGGCGGACAGTGGTACCCTCCTCGCGTGTCTCTCACACAGGCATCCATGTGTGGCGGCACAAGTATTTGTCTGTCCAGACCGGTTCGGACTGGCTGCTTCCGGCTGGAGGGAAATTCACCTCGTGGAGGCAAAATCAAGCACACATGTTTGAACGGCGTCTTGTTTTCAAAGCGCAGTCAGAGTGGAGTTAAGAAAACAGCTCCGTCGTGCAGTGGCAGTACTCAAAGTCTGAAGGCCGGGGCTCCCGGTGGGAATAGTAATCTCTTTCTCTCATCTGTTTTAAGGAGGGACTGTGGGGATATGAACATTCCCCATTTAATAAAATGGCTTTAAAGAGGCATTTTGTTACTAAATGTCTAGCTACTACTGCAACAGCCCTACAATGTTGTTATATTCCCCTCTCCCCTTCCCCAACACATAGGTTTAGCTAGCAGGACAGCTAACCAAATAGCTGTGTCCTAGAAACATCTTGTACGAGGTATAATATTGCATGCTAAGGGGTGCTATCAGCTATATTGAGGGACATTGCTGCATGCAGGTGTTTCCTCAGCCCCCGGACTGCACAAGGACACACGGGGGGGAGGGGGGGGGTCTTCTGGTAGTAATGACTGCTTAGCTAGCTTGTGTCCACTCTCATGGTATTATGGGAAGGGTGTTGCATGTCATTCCTGTGTGGTGATGCTAACCAGCATAGTAAAGTCAGTTGGTAACAAACGGCACCTTTTTACTTGCACAGTAGTTAGTTACTACATTGCAATAATAATACTTCTTTCAACAGTAATGAATATGGCTAAATCTGTGTAATATGAAACTATTTGTTGTATCTCATGGTATTCTGATAGGGGCTCGACAAAGGACATAATTGTTATATTTCTACGCATATCACTGGAGGCAAGTTTTCCTCCATTAATATGCAGAATATGATTAAGTTTGATGGGCACAAAGATTAAACAGTGTGTTCTGCCATGTGGGTTTGTGGAGATCTCCCCAGCTAGCTGTACATGTATCTCCTGTGGTAACTTCAGGCTCACACCAAGCCGGGGGTCCCGTGCAAAGCCACTCTACATCTGGAACGCCCTACGCTTGCTGCCTCTAAATGTCACCGGTGAAGTGTTTCTTTGGGAAAGTTGGTGCTAACAGAAGATAGAACTGGAGAGATCTATTCGAAAGTCGCTGCTGTTTTGTTACTTACCGCTATCCCATAATATACAGTGTTTTGGCCGAAGGCAGTACATTTTACCAGTAACATTGCAACCATGTCAATTTATGTTGGGCCCAGATAAAGGTATGATGTCTAGTTTGTTGGTGATTTTTTTTGGGTTTGTATTACACTTTTTATTGCTCAGCGTTTTTATTTTTTTAATAAAATCATTTCAACAGTCTGCTGTTAGTTTGGTGGAAGTTTTCTATAGCAGAGAACTGCTGTAACGTAGTGGGTATTTGTTTGTAAAGTTTTGATTCCAACTTCCGCATTTTCCTGAGTTGCAACAAATAAAGGCTGTTTTTACACTTATGACTGCGATCTTCAGGTTATGAACATCCCTCCTGCTGAAATGTAAACCCAGGAGCCTCGCCGAATGGTGAGCAGGATGTGCTTGCACATTTTTCCTGAAAGATGGCGCTGTGCTCCCTTGTGGGAAGGCAGATGAGGTAGTTTAGCCTCCCAGCCCCCACTGGTCTGCTTTTCTGTAAGCAGCATCGCAGTGTTGAGTTCAAGGCCAGCCGTCCTCAGCTGTTGTAAAGTCCGGCTCTTGGTACCAGGTGCAGAATGACTGGACTTGTACACAGAACTGACAATAGAAGTATGTAAATAGAAATTAAAATGTTTAGAAAGCTCCCGGGTCCAATCACTTACTCCTTCCCTTGTGTACTGCATCGGCTGGTTCTCCTGATCCTTGTATCTGAGCTCCAACCTGTGGCTACCATGCCAAGGTTCACCATGGCAACAGCGTTTCAGATCAATACGCTTTGCATTTACATTTTATAAGGGCCATAAATTTATAATCGACGATAGCATTGTTAGCATGCGCTTCTGGGGCTGAGGGTTGGAATTCCACCCGCATTTTTGGACTGTTGCGTGGTCTCTCCCGCAGCCTAAAGACTAGCAGTTATGTGAACTGACAGTGCCCAGCGTGTGGGATTGTGTGCGTGTTCATGCCCCGCGATGGGCCGGCATCCCTTCCAGGGTATTCCCCCAACTTTTTCTCTTTTGCCTGGGATAGACTCCAACTCCACCCCATGGCTCTGGACTAAGTAATCAATTAAATGATGGATGGATTTGATCCAAGACAAAATGACCATCCTGGCTGGGCACAAGTGCAAATAACATAAAAATTAAAGTGGGCATCTTTAGCATGCTATTGTTACATTACATCCTGTAACTAGATAACTAAATATCTCGAAAAAATAGCTAATCGGTGATGAATAGTACTAGTATTATGTCTAGCATTATATGTGATATCTGCTAAGAGTGCTGTGGGGGTTCTAGGCTAGAAGAAGGCTCAGCTCAGCAGTTTGGATAGCTGGAGGTAAACCGCTGCTCAGTGGAGTGCCTGGCCTTGGTATAGGGGCCAGATGGTCACAGATGTTTCACTTGGACATTCCAGGCCTCTTATTTGTGCTGAAAGTGACACACCTTGCGTGCATTCGCGTTTTGTTTCTATTTATTTTTTTGCCCTCCAAAGCCTTCGACTTTTCACCAGGTGATGGGAAATACTTTTCTCCTGACTGTCCGTAGCACAGTGGTTTCCATGACGATAGCGCCCCACCCTACCCTCTCATTACATTATGGCTTCCCTGCAAAGTCCAGAAAAAGGTCATGCCTAATAAAAGACTCTAAAAGAACACGGAGGACACGTGATGGAACACATTAGAGCGGCCGGTGTAGTCGCTCAAATCCCTGAATGTCCACAAATCTGTTACTGATACTGAGGCGTTGCGGTCTTATAATCTCATTTCGGTGCCTTGTGCTGTTTGCAGAGGCACATTTCTCTCTTTCCCAGGAAGGGAATGATTAAAAAATGTTGGAAATTGCATCGGTAGCATCAGTGAGAACTGATTGAGCAAAAGAAAAAAACCGTCTTTGTTTTGAGAACTTCTCAGTTTCAAAGCGTTGTCCCCCAGGGCCAGTCAGAGGTATTTTACCAGGAAATGGCTTATAAATCTGCCACTCGAAGGGTTTCTGCTCAAATTTTATGGCCCGCTTGGCTTCCTTGTTTGAATAGACCTTTGACGGCCTGGGGGGGGTGGGGTATAATGCTGACCACTGCATCATTTCCCCCATGGTGCATGGAGAGGCTTGGAGACACATGTTTGTTGTTGCTGCATCATAGCCGCACGTCCAGCTCTTGATCTGCCTTTCTCACATACTCTGGCATCCCTGCGCTGTGTTGGTATACCCTATACAGCTGGCCCACTTTTAGTATTTCAGATCAGAGCGGGAGGGATCCATCAGGAGTAGCACTCGTTGCCTTGTGAAACCGGTGTGACCTATTAACACTGTTACGGTCAGAGGGGGAGTACACATGTCCTAATGACAAATGGGCGCATCGGTAAAAATGTGTGTTGAGGTAATTAAGGACTGTCTTCCTGGGGCAGACTCTGCCACTGATGGCGAAATTCATCAGTGTGGACTGAAAAAATATCCTTTTAGACTGTGGATGGGTCACATGGACAAAGTGTGTGAAGCAGCTGGCATTACATCATGCTAATATACTAGATACAGCCACAGGAAGGGGCATGATGTTTTGACAGGGGCAACGCAGCCAGATGGAATATTCCAGACTGCCGTTTGGCTAGCTTGCCAACCCTGATCATTGTTGTGTGCTTTGTTCCTGTGTGAAGAATGTATCGAAAGTACATATCAAAACAGCCCTTTCACACTTTATAATATCTGTGTAATATTGTTGAAGGTGGGAGTATCAGGCCCTGGTTTGAGTTGTTGTAACAATTACCCTGGTGCCTCAAGGCAAATCAAAGAGCTTAGGCTACCTATCTCCACACTAATGATGATGGTTAAAGGGTTGCTCTGCTGCCAGTGTGAACGTCCAGGCTGTTGCCGGTCACCTTAAGGTCTGTCCCCAGATGCCGATGACCTGCAGAGTGAAAGTGAAGTGGGCGGGGCAGGTGTGGGAAACCCGAGAGGTTTGATTAACACGCCTCTAGTTTAAACCCAGGTTTTTCCCAGCGGAGTGGATCATAGTTCATTACCCTCACCATCAGTGTAATGTTCACGTGAAGTATTGCGATATCGGGTTCAGCCTGAAGATTTATGATTGGAGATGAGTCTAGATGGGGAGAGGGACGGGCTCCTCTGTAGACGTATGAGAGGTCAGGACACTTGATCTAATTGGGATTCAGTTTTCAGTTTTATTCCCCCTTCAGTCCCTCTGGAATTCTTCCCGCCTCACATGTGCATAATAAACGTCGTTTGTCAGACATTCCATGATAGACTTTCTGCTCTCACGTTACCATGGCGTTGTAGAGACTGAAGTCTTATATGGTGCCACCATCATGGTTTGGCTCAGTCTGCTCCTGTGCTGGAACCTCGTTGATATGTGACTAGGAGCAGACATAGTCGTAGCCCATAGGCTCAGTGGTTTTTAAATCTGTTTATTATTTAAAACCTCAGCAGCTTCTCTCCACTGAGAAATTTTAATTTTTAATTTCTTATCGACACTGCCAACTATGCATCCATTCTAAACAGTTTTTGTTTTGTTTCTGTGTTGACGCCCTTCCCCATAAAGCGTTTCAATACACCATAAATATGTATTTGACTGCTGAGCTTGAATAATAGGATGTAGCTGTGTCATGTGCTCCCGTGGTACGATTATGGGCTCTCTGTCTCAACGAAATGCCCTGGCGGGCCTGCGCTGACTCCAGATGACTCCTGCTGGCCTTGTGCGTCTCCATGCTGTCAACTCTCCTGTCCCATCTCCAGCAGCCGCGTCTAAACCCCCCCCCCACCTCCTCCAAAGGTCACGGCCAGCCGTGCCACATTTATATTCCGGGAGACGGTGGTACGCTTTCATTGGAGGTTGTTTGGGTATTGTTTAATCTCCTGGAGCTTGGCCCTGCATTATCTGGCTGAAACAGCCACCCGTGACCAGTGCAGAAAAGATGTGTGATCACTCACGATGCATGCGGGATCTACTCCAGAAGCTTCCATTCACTTGTCTGTTAGTATTCATCATGAGGAGTCCCCACATGCATCAACACACACACATATACACACAGACAGCCTTGCACAATTCGTATATTCCCATCATTGTGGGAACTCTCCACTCTGCCGTATCTGTGGGCAGAACCTTAACCATCAGGAACCAAACAAAATGCAAGACTTGGGCATTTGAGTTTTTTGATTGCATTCATGTATTTTTATAAAAAATTTGATTTATATTGTACGGATCTGAAAAATGTCCCCACAAGCTACAGTGTGCGGAACATTTGTGATAAATAAATAACCCCCCCACACACACACAAACAGGCACGTAACAGCCAGCAAGCCTGATCTCTGTGCTATCCGTACTTGTCGTTATTAAGCCTCAGCCTCCGCGGCGTGACTGGTCTTTCAAAGAGGCCCGAGGCCTTTCCTGACAGCGTCTTCAGGCTCAGCTGGAGCTTTGTGATTCAATCTGCTTCTGCTGAGACCTCAAGCTGCTAATCCCTAACCTCCAAAACGCGCCCCTTTTAGCGTCCTCAGATACCAATCTCAGGCATTCTTAACTCCGAAATCCTTCCAAAAAATGGAGAAATGCCGCATATCAATCTCTTCTGTCAGTTTCCCTAGTGAATATTGTACAATACGAATAAAAGATGCCAGCGGCCTCCCACATGACACCCACACACAAGAGCAGAAGCTGTCTTTCAAGGCCCTGAGATTCTCACGCCTTTTATTGTTGTGTATTTCCCCCCGTCAGGTGACTTTAGGCATGCTTTTCCATGGCAGACCGGCCGATGGCGCACATGAGCCCGGGCATACCCTCCCCTCTGAGTCGTCTGACAGATGGGTGGAGCGGCAGTTGACCTTACATCAAACAAAATCAACGGAATCAACATTGTTTAAGCAAAATTACGTAGTATCAGCCATAACCCCTGAGGTGATCCCTGTTTCTGTGCGCCACCTGTGCAGAGTCCCTAAGGTGACTGTTTTTTGTTTGTTCTGATCCCAGCCACTGTCCATGATTGGCTGACATAAATGCGACGCCATGTGGTTGGCCGGCAGGACTAATAATGCGTTTACCGGGCATGCTTTGCACAGCACCGCGCCTATCTGTAAATAGCGTAGGTTACTATGTGTATTATGTGTGCTGTGTAGTGTGTGTGCTGTGTAGTGTGTGTGCTGTGTATTATGTGTGCTGTATAGTGTGTGTGCTGTGTAGTGTGTGTGCTGTGTAGTGTGTGTGCTGCGCCAGCATGTAACCACGAGTGCGTTTTAAATTGTTTGCTTCCTTGCTTATGCTGCTGCTAGTATTAAAACAATAGTGGCTGTTAATAAAGAGAGTAGCATCCATTTTAAAAGAGCTGTCAGCTCCTTTATTATAATGACTGACGCACTCGCCACGATAACTTTTCTTTGTTCTCTGAATGTGGGTCTGCCGCATCGAAAACATTCCTGTCCCTCTAGGGTTGTAGCGTGACGAAGGATGAAGAAGGCGGCTTTGTTTTGAGTGTGCCACTGTTCTCATCGAACTCGATTATGATTTTGTTTCGCCCCTTATGTGGTTTGGAGTTGGGATGTACGGGTGATCGGACGACCGCGATACTGACTTGTGCTTTTTAAAGGTCTGGACAGGGCAGGGTGGAGACTGAAGATCCTTCTGCGTGTTTGTTCAGGGTGTGGACACAGAGGGACTCGACCCCAAGCATACTGGGTTGAGGGCCCACCGCGGGCTTGTGTTTGCATTGGCCTCGTGCTACCTTTGTGCTTGTTGTCTTTTCCCCTGTGAGCCGACCATATTGTAGCGATCAACACGTTGCCCCCTCCATCGTCAGGCTTGGGATGGGTCACCCTACCCATGATGATCAAATAAACTGTTCGGTTATTATGTAATGCGTTTGTTTAGTTTGCTTTGAAGCTCTCTGGCTGGGGTCCCTGTGATCTGCGGTGTCAACACTTTAACACCTACACTCATCTCTCTGCAAAAACTGAGCAGTCTGAGGGGGTTAAGGACTACACCCCCATTCTTTCTATTTCTAGAAGCGATTTATCCGCAAAGGCCGCACGCTTTATATCCATCGCCTCCCATGTTCTGCGGACATGCCGTACGCGCCATTAACTGCTGCATGGCTGCTAAAATTAGCTTGTTTTTACGTGAGGAGGAAAAGAGTGCCCACCACGCCCAGCTCAGGGGTTTCCACACTGCCCATCCAGGGGCTACAGCAAGTGAGCAGTACAAAAAGCGCGCAGTCACCTGTCTGTTCATTAATCAACAAACACTGTGTGCTGCTACTCCAAAACGTGTCATAAATCAGGTACACGAGCCATAAAGAAGCGTTGTGTATAAATGTGCCGTAGTCACTGGGGTTACCCAGCGTAAATGCTTTTCCTGCTGTGTTTTGGGTTACGTTTCTCAAGGATACGTCAGCCGGACGCTCGCAGCATTTACAGCTTTGACCTTTCGCTTATGAATCCATGTTCTTAACAGTTAGGATGCATGCTGCTTCAGAGGTATGAGGATTTCCGTAAACCACGATTATCAGACTGAGCCATTGCTGAGCTTGTGTTTTCATTCTATCGTATGATAGAATCCTGCCCCCGAAAAACAAAATAAAAAAAAATAAACAGTGGAGGGAAAAGGTTCACGTAGCTAGTGCCCAATGCCCCGTCGGTGTCTCCCCTCTCATAATGAACTTTACGTGAACTTGATGTTTTATTTCCTTTGCGAAAACAGACCCTAAAACAAAAAAGGGATATTAAAAATGAAAGATAACAGTGGGTTATATGTCCACCTTAAGAACACATGAAGGCAGTAGGTCTGTGGAGATCTCGTGGGGGTACAGAGGTATTTGCACCTTCAGCAGAACGTCCCATTTCACTGCACGGCTCACTACACCCCAACTCCAACGTGTCCCCGCTGGTCCTGTTTCTTCAGTCCTGTTGGAAGCTCCTCAGGAGAACAGGAGCCTTGTGAGAAAGGCTTCCTGTGTTTCGCTATTTTACATCACGGGGGGCACTCTCAAGGCCACACGTCTCTGATAAAGGAATAGCCATTGAAGGTGATAGCGATCGGGTTACTGCCGGAGAAGAAGAACCGTAAACCGTAAAATGTGCCTTGTTGTTTTAGGATATTTCATTCTGTGGCTTGGAGAACCATGAAATTATGATTTTATTTTTTTTTTTTCCCCTGGTTCCCTCCCGTTTTTATGTTTCAATGTGCAGCCACAGTGTTATTGCTATGGAAAATGCTGTTTTATTCTAAAATGGTGGTTGTTTTCTGAATTGCTGCAGGCTTATAATTCAAGTTGTTACAGACTACTGTTTGTTTGTCTGCTATCAAAGTGTCAAAGAGCACGTGATGTCTGAGGGCCAAGTTGTCGTGAAAGTTAAGCCAATGAGCTCTTCTGTTTATATCCTCCCCCTCATCCTTTGTGCATTGTGACCTATGACTGCTCCTCTTTTTAAGCCTTGATCATCTGTGTTTCCCAATCCGTTCCTCAGGGAACCCACAGACTGCGGACTGTTAAAGCAAAAACGTGGACTGGCTGTGAGTCCTTGAGGACCGGATTGGGAAACACTATTGTAGACGATTGGGATCCCATCGTCGTGTCCCCTGTATTTTCTGCCATAGCCTTCTGGATGGATGGGCTCAGCTGGTCACGGGTGCACCAGCATTGCTGGAATATCCTTCTTCTTCTTTCACGTGAGGCTTATTCAGGCAATCTTCTCTGCAGTCCTGATGCTTCATTTGGTCCTGACTAAGACTTTGTCTCCAGCAATCTCAGGTGTGCCACTGTCATGATTTATGCAGGCTCCAGTAAAATGAGCTGTTCCTGGGAATGCTACGCACTGGGCACTCTGCCATTACCCCCCCCCCCTCCCAAAGGCACCTAGCCAATAGGAGGAGGACCTGGCGTCCTCTCCCCAAGTCAGGTCCTGTCATTAATCCACAATGACCTCAGTCCTGGAGATTGTGTTCCCCTTCTTGCGCAGTCGCCGGTCATGGCCGGTTATCTATGAACCCCTTCATGTGGCTGGCTGGTTTTCTCGTCCCAAGTGAGTAAGATGTGCGCCTCCCTGAGATGATGGCAAGGGAGCTCTAGTGTGAAATGCTCCTCTGGATGGTCGCCAATATTGACAAGTAGCTGCCCACGCTGGCACACGCACTCACACGCAGACACACGTGCAGCGCTCATGGCTTCGGTCCCATCCGCTCAGGCTACATAACAGCACTGTATTCTCTCGTATTCACATGCTTGTCGGGGATTATACAAGAACTGCGCGGCCTCGGGGGGCAGTTAATCAAATTGGTTATTTGTAACGATAATTAGTATGCGGGCGCATATCTCTGTTCAAAGCAATAAATAAAGACCTGCTGACAGGATCAAATTCAGCGCCGTCAAAGATGGAGGGATGATAAATATGAGGGTGACGCAGCTGATATGGAGGAGAAAATGGGGACTGTCTTCTCCGCGTACCTCTGTCCATTGCTGATGTGGGGCCTGAGAAACCCTTTTGCCAAAAGCCGGACTCGCTGAAAGGGTACAGAGGGTCACCGGTGTACAATGGCAGAATTAAACCCTGCCTTGCTTTTCCGAGGAGGCCAGAGCCTTAAAACAAAAAATCTAGTTTTATTTTCAGATTGAGCTTCAGCTGGTGTGAGACCAGGGGAGAGGAAGCACCTGCATTTC
This sequence comes from Petrocephalus zakoni, assembly GCA_026774425.1. Taxonomy (NCBI): domain Eukaryota; kingdom Metazoa; phylum Chordata; class Actinopteri; order Osteoglossiformes; family Mormyridae; genus Petrocephalus; species Petrocephalus zakoni. Next base: position 4,202,504 of record JAODKN010000044.1, read on the forward strand.
TAATGAGACACTCTGTCAAACTTAATGGGGTATCGATGCAAACAGCTGTCGTAGAAACCAGATTCAGGTCTCCTGCTTCCCGATTGGGGGGAATTAGAGACGCAGAAGCTGACTGTAAGAGAGCCAATCAAAATGGACCCCTTATAAGACAACCCCAATACTCTGTGTGGGGGCAGTGCAGAGCAGAGGCCAAAACACATGATTACCAAAAGCACCAGTACACGCTGCGCTCTCCTGATTTTCAGGAGACATTTTCCCTGTGACATTTGTCGGTCTCGTTACCTACACATTAGGAAAGTTGGCATGTTCCAGGAAGAATATAATAATCCTGTCACCTTGTCAGGAAGTGCAAGATATTCACAGATGAAACTGAGTGTAGTATGCAATGGAAGTGCTTTCTTTCCTCTGTACTTAAATAGACTACAGAAAGTTGGCGTCCTAAAACAGATTAGCAGATTAACCTTCAAACATGTGAGATGCCTGTGAATGTTTCAAAGATTAAGACCACCAGGGAAAGTGGAGGGTTAATGTGGGGCTGGTAGGTCTACTTCCTAATACTAAAATATAAATATAACTAGCCATCCATACCACTGGAAGTCCTGGTCAGGGTCACAGTGAAACACGCCACCTAAATGCTTATAAATATATATGAAAGCATCCCCAAAAGATAGTGTTTTTGTTTCAATGTAAGTTAAGCACGCCTCAGTAATTTTAGTCCCTGACATACTTAAAGTGTAAGTTTTCTGCCCAATCTCATATTCCATGGGTGAATGGAGTTGTGTTTTTGAGACCACAGTAGTGTGTCTGTGCCATTTGAAAAAATGTGCCAGGCCTGGATTTAGTGGTGTGACATGTTTCCAGTTTAAATACTGAGCTCGTCTTCTGGTCGGTGTAAAATTCAGTGGGAGATCTTGTTTGGTTGAGCCCACGCTCATTCCAGAGTTATCGCTGAGGAAGTGAAGAGTTGAAAATGAAGTTGTTTGTATCCCTTGTGTTGAAGTTTTTCAATCCCCATATAACCAAGTATTCCCATACAGAATTGCCAAATTAAACTACTTATAAATTGCTCTTATTGTGAAATATCCCTTTCTTGTTTTTGTAATGAATTTAGAATAATAACAGTCTCTGCATTGGAGTTCCGAATAAAAATGTTATGTCTGGGCATGTAGGGATCGCTGAAGGTCAGCATATGGTTATTAACAACCTGTTTTACGGCTAGAAGAGGGGTCACCTTGTACAGCTTGGGATGAGAGTATGTTCTACTAAAACCTTGCATCAACACACTGTTTGTGTGTCTTTATTCAAAGTTCTATGACAAAATGGCGATATCTGTGTTCAACTGCACGACTCCCGTGAATCTGACCAGGCGAGGCGAAAGTAACTCCGTCACCATGACAACAGAAAGACGCAGGAATTGGCCGCGAGAATTTGTCACTGTAGTCTGGGCACACAGCTGACCCATGATGTTGGTGGAGACGGGCGCCGTCCGGTTGACCTGCTTTTCTCTGGTGAAGAAAAGGCTTCTCTCCTCCTCCAGGGTTTGTACCGTACCATTCTGGCACATTTCCTTTGCAGTTCTCACACCCCCAGGCAGGTGGTGCTCTCCTTCTCAGGCCCACCATGCTCCCTTCCCCACAATCTCCTGGCCTTGTCAGTAGCTCCGCCTTTGATATGCTCCTTCACAAAGCTGTAACCTTTCAAATAAAGAACATTGTGTTACTGCCCAGGGTTGCGTCCACTCCCCCCACCCCCACCCCCCACCAGCCGTAGTATATGAAGCATCTGCGTAATCCACTTGGAGCTGGCTAAGGAGAAGGCTGAAAGGCCTGTTGACGTTCTCTGCCTGTTCAGGAGCAGGGATGTATTGCACGTCGAGCTTGTTAGCAAGTGTTGGAAGTGTTTTTCTTTCCTTTTACCCATCTCATCCCTCGCTTTCTTTCTTTCCTTTTTTTCTCCCGTACTCTCTGAGTTCGATCAAAGTCCCCCGAGGCACAAAGTCATTTTGGCGGCACGGCGATTCCTGCGCCGACCTTCGCGGCTCCTTTCAGTGCCGAAACAAACACGTGAGGGGGTGCGCACGCTATTTTTAGCGGCATGCTGCTTAAGGAATCGAAAAGATGTGAACAAAGACTGCCATGGTCAGATTTCTTACATACAGACCCCTGAAAGTCAGCACATTTTAAAAACGTAACAGGACATACAGCTTTGCTCTCTAGTACTGTTAATTTATGCAGTTTTACAGTGGGTCACCCTGCTTTTAGTATTTGAGTATGTGACCCCCCCCCCACAAAGAATGTTTTTCTTTAAATGTTAAAAACGTTAGCTTTTATCCCATTATAAAAAAAGGCATTTGGCTGCTCCCCCATCTGCAAGGAAAGGAAATATTCTGCGCAGCTGTACTGAGCAGAATCTGCTTGCTTGTAGTAAACGTCTGGGGAATAATTATCATTAAACGACATCGTTGCCGCTGGTTGAGTAAGGTGAGGCCGCTCCTGGGAGGGAGATATCGCAATGCTGAATCTGACCCAAACGTTGCCAAACCTCCCTCTTGGATGAGGAAATTGCAAAAACAAGTGCCGGGTGCTTCTAAGGTGCAGGTGCAATGCAGATGTGCTAAATGATTGAGGTGGGGGTTAGGACTGGGGGAAGATGGGGCGTAGCAGCTAGGGGATTGGGAGAATTTACGAAGAAGGGTTTTGGAATGTATATCCATAAGAAAAATCACTTTCGTGAGCCCAGCAACTTAAAAATGCAGTAAAGGGTTAAAGATTGGAAGTCTGCACACCTGTACACTTGAGCAGGGTACTTACTAACCCTGAAAATACCTCAGTGTGTGATTTGGGTTGGATGGTAGGGTCTGCAGGTGGCCAGCGAATGCAGCCTTAGTGTGAGCTTTAGCATGGGCAGGGCAGGTTCCAGACACTCAAGGGAATCGCATGTGATGCTGGTATTCTTCCTCTTGGCCAATTAGAATGCCCGCCGCCCTTAATTAAATTCTGTTGCCTTGGTGACCATGGAACATGGACTGCCTTTGTCTTTCATTGATGGCTGTGTTTACTTCAGTCAGGTCTCCTTTTGGAAACTGATACCACTGCGATTATAGCCTGTCGCATTATTAATTTCCACTTAATATTCAGTTGATTTATCACTAACCATGTAGACCAGCTTCATACTTCTAACTTATAAAATTAATAAAATTGAGCCTAATCACATTAACTGCTAGATATTAAGTATTGTAGAGCTCAGCAAGTCTATAATTCAACACTGTGGGAGGGAAAAAAAAACCCACAATTCCATGCTGCCCATCCCCCTACTCTGGTTGTCATTAACAGTGCATTCCTTGATCCTGTCTCTTAGTATTTCTGCCTTCCTGCTTCGAGCCCGCCCACCCCATCGCACCACTAACCGCTGACCACAGGGGCGTGCTGATGAGCCTGTGGGCCTTGCCTCAGTGCCAAACCCCATATGGACTGGACCAGGCCGGATACATGTTGCTTTATTTACCAAAACCCCTCTACACATGACTGACTTATACACACAATCTCAGCAGGTACAGGATCAAACCGTGATGTCGTGGGGGAGCCCAGTGTTCCTGAAAGTGCCCCCTAATTTTAACTTGTACTGGTATTTAACCTGACTGGACGTTCTTACAATATGGCCGTCCAACCAGGCAGAGAGCCGCCGGATCCCCGATCTCCACCCCCACTCCCATAATTTTGTTAAAAAGCCTGCCTGAATTCTGCGGCTGGGTGCTGACGGTGGATGGAGAGTGAGGGAACAGCAGGCAGCTTTCACCAGGGGAGCTCAGCCAGACGCCCAGGGCCAAAGCTTACCTGTCATCAGCTTCATGGCTGCAGGCATTTCAAAGACCCTCGTCTCAAGACTCCCGACTCGCATATTTTTTCTGACACCATGACTCGCAGTGTTATCGGCAGCACAGTGAGTGGGGTGTGTGTGTACAGGGGAGTGATGGATAAATTAGGAAGATCTAATAGCCTTTAACATGGATCCCCAGCACCTGTAGCAATGTGTTCGGCCAGCTTATTCTATCCGTACCATCAGTGGCTGATGGTGTTCGGCTTGGCAGCCGGTAAATTCATTTGCCATCGCAGTAGGGCCAGACTGGAGACGGGGGTTGCAGCATCTGACGGATTTGCAAAATGAATCGCAATGCGGCCGACTGCTGAGGGTATGCGTTGGGTCCGCGTCGACGCGGCACGGCACTGAGCCTGACTGTTGCCTTGGCAACTCTCATCGAATCCCCTTTTGCCGGTGATGGGTAGTGTCTACATTTGTCTGCCCTCCCCGTCTTGCCAAATCCCGTTATCACTGCTGGATCACCCTATCGACTTGAACCTTCAACCTTTGTCATACTTTATCGTTGGTGTAGAAAGTACATGTATAAAGTCAAGCAATTAAAACTTTAAACTTTAACTCTGCTCCTATTTTTAATGTCTTGAGAGCTAACAAGGCGTGTCTTTTTATTTTTACTTTCGTTGGAATCTCAGCATTTGAAGGGCTTCCTGATTTTTTTTTTTGGTACCAATTAAGCATGAAACTTCTAATTCTGGTGTGAATGTTTGTGTCAGACATTGGCATCGAGGCTGTATAGTACATCAGCACAAATGGAACTTCTTCACCTTGACAGAATTTGAGAGAAATGTCTTCATTAGTCCCTCGACAAGTCTTGAATTGTTGACCAAAGTTGTCTGCCAGTAATTACAAGTGGCATCTCAGTCAGATCTTTTTAATCACCAGAGCTAATACTTGTATGGTGTCACTTTGTGACATGCTAGCTACTGCCCCCTGGTGGAAGAAAGTAATAATGGTCATCTGCATTTTTTTGGGTCCTTTTAAGTGTGCCCAGTGTTTATACTACATTTCCAGAAGAGGCATTTAACACTCCTTCTTTAAGTGTTACACCCTTAGTGTTGCCCTGTAAGGGCACTTGACTGAATGCTAAAATGCTAAAAATCAGCAGCGGGGAAATAGCTTGTTGATGTTGTGATGCTCCACTTGCCTGTTGCTGTAATACTTCTTTCCTTTTCTGGAATCCAGTTCAGAGCAATTTAGTTACGGGCTGCGTTTTGCAGCGTAGTGTTTTCCGAAAGTGGACGCTGGCAGTCTTTCTGTGTCACCATGTGGGCGGATTCTGCGTCGCCCGATAGCACGGCCATAACAGGAAGCCCTGACAGGTGGGGCTCGTTTTGAAGTCAAACCTCGCAATTAGCCTGGGTGACCAGCCAGGATTTATTTCCCTGCTATCTTCAAAGAATGCTGGTGATGTCATTTTCTGGACAAAAAAAAAAAACAATATAAATATAACCATGCTCACTCTGCTCAGTATCCCGTACACTGTGGCTTTGGGGTCATGTGCTTCGGGGGGGAGTGGAGTAAATGGTGGTGTTTTGCCAGATGTGTGGGTCAGCGTTCCCCCTGCCCCCCCCCCCCTTTGTCTGTGAGGAGATGCAGTAACTGGGTAGGGCCCGTGGCATAAAAACAAACAGTGATGGCCAGATTTTCCAGAAGCTCTGGAAAGTTCATTCCTTGTCTTTTATTAGGTCTGGGATTGATCATATTTTTTGGGGGGGTGGGGTGCAGAAGGGAGATTGTTGGTCTGGCAGCACACCTCAGAGTGGGGGCTGTACCATTTCTTTCAGTTTGGCAGGATGCTTCGATGATAATTTTTTTTTTTTCATTGCAGCTGAAATCCCATCGGCGCGGCGGTGCAATTGATAACACTGTTGCCTCACACCTCTGGGGCCAGGGTTCGAGTCTCCACCATAGCTCTAACTTACCCCTAGATGTGCATGTGTGAGTGAAAAATGACACTGAGCCGTTTGTGATGTGGTCTTTTTGTACCTTTCTTCAGTGCTGTTTTCTGTTCTGAATCGGTGCTTTTGATCTCTCTGTGTAAGCTTCCTCCCTGCACCCCTAGGCCTCGTCCCCTTTGCCCCTCCTCCCTGGACATCATCTTGTGACGTGTTCCTGACTGATGGTGTTTTAGTGGCTAATCCTCCAGCTCGGAGCTCAGGCGATAAGGACATCACCCTGGCAGCTCTCTGCTTCCTTTCGTCAAATGCTGATTAAGCTTTGACTCACCACCACACCAAGCCTCCGAGTTGGTCAAAACCCAGGATGACGCAGAACCCTTGGGGGGGGGGGGGGGGGGGGGGGGGGGGGGGGGGGGGGGGGGGGGGGGGGGGGGGGGGGGGGGGGGGGGGG
>JAODKN010000044.1:4209067-4226493 GCA_026774425.1 Petrocephalus zakoni
GTATGACGCAGAACCCTTACCCCCCCCCCCCAGGCCTCGCTTAGCTTAACACCAATCATTTCTGTTGAACGTAAACAAAAGCCAGCGACTCTGTATTGTCACACATGCTGCCCCTCCCCCCAGAGGATGGGACTGTTTGTTTTAATATTGAGTTAAAGCCCTGTGAAGGTCATTGCGATGAGTTCAGTCGCAGACGCGTGAAGGGTGTGGATTGTAACGTGGGGATGCTCCAGGAAGACATCCTCTACAGGAGGGCAGGTGAGGCCATGTGAGGCCACGAGGCAGGGCGGTTATGCTGGTTTGGGTCCGGAAGTGAACGAAGAGGCACACAAATACACGTGTGCAACAAGAATGGCAGCAGCGGCCACATTCACTTCAGTACAGTCACTCATCTTGGCATTAGTGTAACAACACCATGGCCTCTGGGTTACAGACAATGGCACAGTACATTTCTTCTAATCTCCACTGGAGCATTGTGGGTAATCCCTCCAGTGGCCGTCCACAGGCTAAACAAGCTTTATGGGTCAAATAGTGGCCTGCCGGGATTCACTCATCCTGTCTCTGAGGTGTGTAGTAGCCCCCCCCCCGGAGCCCAGGACCTGACATGTGTTGGGGGGAGTTCTTGATCAAACCATTTTAGCTTGTGTGGATGGGGGGCTGCGAAAACTCCAGCACATTTTCCTAATGGTCCTGCCCGCGCCAGCAATGGTTCATTTATCTCCATAACAACACCATAAATCTCTTTAAAATAACAGTTTAAATATGAGTCTGTATCCAATTAGTCATCTATTGCTCTGGTATGAAAGTGCAATGGCTGTTCAATTATTTAATACCCGAGCTGCAGAGCTGTGACTATGCAGCCCCACATCTGATCACCCGTGTCACTAGATTCCTCTCGAGGTCTGTGTGGTTATTGAAGGTACAGGAGACACCTATAAATTTTGGAACTCTTAAATTCTGAAGGGAATTATGGCTCAGATGTAGAGCCATGCATGAGAAACAGAAATGAGTTGTGGAGATGTTTTATTAGCATCTGATTCTGACTCACAGTTCAGTTGTCTCCCAGCCCCTAATCATGCCATTTGTTCATCATTCATTTGGACCTATTGCAATGTCACGGGGTAAATTCGGGCTTTCAAACTCCTTCCGATACTGCAGATTGCAATATTTGATATGTATTACTTCACGGCCTTTTACTGTAATGGTGACTAGCACAACTAAAATAGAGACAAATGCAAGGAGATGTTTCCCGACTTTTAACTGTACTGTATTCAGTAACAAACAGTGTTTACCTGAGCATGATCTCAGTGGTCTGACCTACTTCCTTTGCCCGTACAGTTACATCTCTGAGAGGAACCAGGGTCAGACTCTCCCTGGAGCAGGGTTTAAGGGCCTTGCTCAGGCTCACCCTGGGACTTAAACCAGCGACCTTCTGATCACAGGCACCATGGCTTAATCCACTGAGCCACACACCACCCGCCTGCCGTACACTTCCTGCCCCTGCCCTTGCGGAAGCTTTGGGGCACATTACATGCTCAGTTTCACTGTTCTTGAACAATTTTTTTTAATTCATTTATTTTCCTTTGCCTCAGAGAAAGGGTCCCTCGTGGCGGTCACCCTCTGCTGGGTGCTAGAAGCACATTCTTTCCAATCACACTGTGGCTCCGTCCCTGGTAACCGAATGAAGTCCGTTTGGCACATGCGCAGGCTGTAGGAAACCACACCTAACCCTCTGAGAACTTGCTTCAGCCAGCCTTTAAACCGTGAACAGCATCGATCAGCCCCGCATGTAATGCTACCAGTGCCTCTCAAATTACAGTGGGGGGGGGGATCCCATTGGCAGCGCCTCGCAGTTGGAGTAGCTCCTGAGGATAATCTGGGCCGTTCATCCTCCGTGTGAAATTAGGCGACGCCGGGGAGCTAAGCTCATTTCACGGCATTGTCTGGCGATGAATGGGCAGAGCGCGGCACGGCACTGTAATAGCTGCCGCTCGCCGTCGCCCCGCTGTTCCCCCCGCCAGCATGATTGCAGGCTTAGTAGCCCACAAGCTCCCCCAGCGAACGAGATGACAGCCACAGCGGCCTGCCGCAAGTTCTGCCTTTCAAGCAGAACTGGTCTGTGACGTCGAGCGGTCCCCCTTCGCAGGCCTTTGGTAATGATCGCTAATTCCCTGCCTGATTTTAATGATCGTTAACCACATGCCCATGCTGTACGTCACCTGCCTGGACTGTCCACGTAACCACCTGACTGCCACAGCTCTGGTTGGCTGTTTAGCTCGCCACCGCAGACCCCCTCAGGGTTGAGGCGTGCCGCTTTCCAGCTGTATAACAAGGGAAACAATACACGAGGCTAATTTTGACTCGCTGCAGGAATTAAACCGGGATATACTTCCAATTTGTAACCCTACCTTACAACAGTTAGAGGTCTGAAGGCTCTGGGGCACATCACTGATGAAGAACTGCCCCCAGCTGATCCAAAACCTTCTGATTCGGAAGTAGTAACAAGGGGTATGATTTTGTTGTACCTCTGTGAAAGACATGCACCATTAATTTAAACATCCAGCTGAAGCCATGCATGTCTCTGGATTAAAACTGCAGCAGCTCATCGCTACACATCTGATCACCCAGTCATTCGCTGCGGTGGTCGCCTTGGTGATCACGTTTGCTGACGTACAGGTCCTTTTCGAGGGATGGGGACTACAGAGTGCCTGACTCGTAGCACTTTTCGGTAATCTGTGGGAACATTTGATCAAGCAGAGCATGTCATGCGTGAAGGTATGTATGAAGCTGACCTGCCCTTTGCCTTTCATCTTCTCAGTCACAGGATACTCTCTGTCCACCAGGAACAACATAATTTATCTGGAAATCCCACTATTTGTTGAAGCTAGGTAATATATAGAAAATACGATGACCCAATTCACCAGGACCACCTGCTTGCTCATGTCCCTCATCCAGTGGATTGTTATACTTCTGTATTGATTTCCCCGAGCTGTTGGGCCGTCATGGCGAGTGATTGAGACGAATCAGACTTTGAGGAATGGGCAGGAGGCCGCCACACATAAACCCTGCAAACACTCTCCGCATTCATCAGCTGAAGCCCAGGAATGGAGCCCTGGTATTCCATTGGACTTGCAGTCCAACGGCCAGGCCCACAAACGCGATACGGTGCTCTCTCTAGGAGTCAGCAAAGGACAGAGATTACTGACTCCTCGCCAACCAGAGCCCCAAGGACAGCTGCCTGTGGAGTCATTGTCTGTTTAATAAACAGGCACTATAAGCTGGTTAAGTTACCCTAGTATGTAATTCTATCCTCATGAATAATTTCCATTACAGCATGACAGTGCTATAATGTGAAAGCCAAAGACGTATGCTCATTGAAAAAGGATATAATCGATTTTCATGGCATTTTCGATGCTCCGCCGTCCCACTAAAATCGTGTGAGATAAGTGCCTGGGAGCGAAATGTTTGTGTTTGGAGAAGATTGTTCATGAGATGCTAAAATGCTCTCCTGTGAATAATGCACTGGGTGCCTCGCCACACACTCCACATCACAGAATTGATTCTATTACCTCTCTGGTTACATAGTAAATATTTCTGCAGGAGCCCTAATTAGGATAAGAGTCAGCCACAGTTAATTAGCTAGTCCAGTTTCCCTCCTGATTCCCGCACTTCAGATTCCCAACCACCAGAAGCCCCTAAACTCCCTGAAGACTGCATGACCACCCCCCACCTGAATGTGGCTGCTTCCTGACATGCTTTCTGAGCAGCGGGCTGGTCTTCCCGCCGTAGGTGGTACGGCCCAGACAGAGGCTAATGAGCGACTTTCTCGACAAGCCCCCCCCCCCACCACCACCTCGAAGGGGAGCCTACTCCTTAAAGAGGCCCCACACCCTCAGCACCAGCTGAGCTCATCCAATTAGCACCTTTTCTGATTTTTTTAATCGCCATGGAAAGAGGGGCACTGGGGAGGGGGTGTGGTGCAAATGACACTTTGAAGGCAATCCGCTGATGTCGCGCTCACAGATGCTCTGCTTGTCCTGATGAAAAGCAATGCCAAAAAGCAATACTGGGACTTATCTCCCAGTATGCTGGTAGTCCCTGAAATTCCAGATGTTCCCTGTTTAAATTCCCAGTTGTAGTTTTAGGAATTCCATTCCTCCTTCTACATGCTAAAGTGGTCACCTCAGTAACTGCTGCATCGTTGGGGGGGGGGGGTCAGATCAGCACTACTTCTGCATTCCATTTACCTCTCGGAGGTTGGAAGTCACTGCTGGAAATGATGAATGACGTCACGCCCGAGTTCACCACGTTCCAGTACACGTTGGAAGGGCATTTTGCAATAACAGTTCTAGCCAGGTTCATTTTTAGCAATTGTTAGCAATGCCAGTTTGATAACAATGCATTGAGGTATTTTGTGCATACAAACACGGCAGCAACTCATCCACAGACAGTGGTTTGACAGTACCAATTTAATGAGACAATGAAATAAAATATAACTATTGATAAACCGTATAAAACTACAGCTTTAACTTCTGTTTATGAAGGGTGCAGCCGTCTTGAATTTTGAGGAAGAGGTTCCTCTGACTTTCTGGGTCAGAATTCTGACTCCAGGGGGCGGTCCACTTGAAATGTCCAACTTGGGACTCGGAATTTCTTACTTCCGAGTTCAAATGGAACACAGCAAAAGGTTCAATAGTGCACAGTGACTCACGCACAATAGGCGAGGGTTTAGTTACACACTCTGCACAAGCACATGTCATCTTAAACACTCGGACACTAAACACATTTACCCTTAAGCTGGCCTACTCATGGCTATCACCATGAGCCTGGTGCTTAATAATTAACTAAGGAATAGGACCCGGATGAATAATTAATTCGGGGTGGCCCCTATCATTGTCGAGGTGAATGTAAAAGGTGTGCTGCCAAACAGACATTAGCATGGATTATTCATTCATTCCTCTTTGTAGTATTAAGGTTTTCCCGTTTCAGTCAAATGGATTATAATTAAAAAATCCCTAGTTCGTTTATTACTATCCCAAAGTGTCACATGAAACGGCACGCAGACGCCGGTTCGCAGCCATGCAGCGTATTTATTTTTGTTTGCCGGTTCTACATTTAAAGATGGAGATGTCCCACGCCTTATTAGTCTGCCGATCCGACGTGATAAGGAAAAGTACCACTACTCGGCTCCACTGCCCATCTGCGCCCCCCAGCACCACACCCCCAAGGTTAACGATGCATTTACATCCGAGGTTAACTCAGTTCACCGGCGATGCGTTTCGAAAGATCGTCAACCAAACGAGCCAGTCTGTCACTCATTACAATTAATTGCAGATATTTTGTCATGCATCGCACCCTCCCTGTGGCATTTTAACATATGCATCGTATGTCACAAAGTCGTCCTCTAGCAGGACGTATGCTGCACGCAGTGAAGTCCGCAGTGGGTGTGTGTGTGTTACCGGCGAGCGACGGCACGGTCGCAAAGGAGCAAGATATGCATAATATCCCAGGTAAGTGACATCAGGCCGACATTGACGTAGGCAGATGTTGAATGGGGAGGGGAGAGATATGTTGTTAAATAATAAATCGTACTCGGGTCACGTGGGAGAGGCTCTGAATAATTCAGGACCTTTACATCACCCCTCGTCCTGGTTTTGTGTATGGCCATGCTTTACGCCTTCAGACGCAACGTTGGGAATGGATTTCCGTAAGGGTCCCGTTCTGCTTTAATCCCCCCCTTTTTTTAAAAAGCTCTTCCTCCTCTTTTTTCGTAGAGATCTAGCGTTTGTCCGTGAAAAATGGCGCATAGTGGTGCCTCCGCGGCTGGCTCGCCGTTTGCCGTCTGACACAGAAACGGAAATGCCCCGTCTCTGAGCATCACCTGCCTTTCGCTCTCGGTCTCCCCTGCGCCAGCCCGTCCGGGCGCTGCTGCTGTGGGATGCGGTAGTTCTCCGGCGCTGGGAGACAGGATTCAGCGCACCGATCGAGGTATTTACTGCTGCTTGTGCGAGTCCCGGTGCCGTACGGTGCATGTGCATACGCCTCTCCGTCTCTCTCTGCTCTGGTGCATTTCTCTCTCCACCCTGCAGCATCCAGAGCTGCGAACTACTCGCATTTTAAACGTCTGCCTTTAAGCCTCGGTGGATGGATGAGGTGAGCTGATGTTTGAAATGCACTGTCGTTTTCCCCTGATGCGAAGGAAGCCCTATGGAAAATGTGGGTTATTTAAAGTTACCTGCAAGAGCAAACTCTCAGGAGAACTACGGGGCGTGTAGAACCTGGGACACCTACAATTCGAAGCTTGCATTTAGCCTCGCAGAACCATGTGTGTGTATATACGCATACCTATATTATATATGTGCTCTCAATTGCTGAAATATAAACAGTTAAACTCATTAATGATGCTTAAAGGACATGGGAGTACCCAGTCACGGCGTCGATTGCATAAGTACGTGGGTAAATTTCTTTGAAATCATTTTGTCGATAACAAAGTGCAGTGGCCTCGGGCTGTATGCTTTTATCACCATTTGACCACATTCCCCGGTGTGTAGCCAGCAATGACACGGGAGGTAGTGCTGGATAGCGCCGATCGCTCGCTCTGCGCACCGCTGGCCGGTTGGTGATGTTGCTGTCCGCGGTGCTGAAATCCTGCTTCCTCATCCCTCCGTCTGAGATCGTTAGAAAATGGACACGGCACCGAATCTCTGTACTGTAAAATTACACCCCATCAGGCAGGGATCTAATTTCCCATACTCTGATTTATTTGATGTAGCATTCATTACTTAATCTGACTCAAGACTCTCGACACAAAAGATACCCTCCTGTAGCGCTGAATTATTAACATGCTCTTAAGGGACGTTGAAACGAGTAGTTAACGATGTCTCCGTTCTCCCCCCTCCCCTGCAATTACCGAATTACGGGTGCAGAGTTGCTAGCCCTTACTTCTAGGCGCTTGTCATACCGCTGATAGTTTGATTATTTCTGGTCGCCCGCAGAGGATCAGTAGATTAAAGTACAAAGCATTATGGTGGCTGAAAGTAGGCTGTCCGTGATTACGGAGATCTCTTCGTTAAGCACCCTGCTGCACAAAGGAGTAGGAAAGGGAACCTTTGAACCTAGTTTAATTCTAGTTCCTTGGCTGCCCATTATGAATCCTCACCTAAGGTGCTCTCGATTGATTTCTCCAGGTTTCTAATTCATTTTGCTATGAAGTGTCGGCTTGCTTCTCCTCCTCACCTGATTGCTTGAAAGCATGTGTTCCTTGGTAAAGTTAAGTCATTCAGTACTTAACTGGGCTTGGATCCCCGAGGGCGTCACCCTATCCGGGCATTATGGGTAGGAAATCTAAACAAAGAAGTTTAAAGATTTAGTTGGGCTTTAGTAGCATTATTGAGAAATATACAAAAATAGGTAAAAGGGGAGATTTTTTTAGAGCATTATTATGTTATACTTTTTCCTTGGCTTTTTTTGTTTAGCGTTGCATATGAATTGCTGCCAGCTTTGACAGATCTGGTCTCTTCCTGCCTCCCGGTCTAGCAGCTGCCAGGTTACAGGTCTCCCCCTAAGCGCCACGGCCCCCGGCGTACACAGAGCGCCGCACAAACACAGATGTTTCCTGTCCTTCCCGAGCGCCGCCGTCGTGCCCCTACCCGCGCCGTCTCTGGCACAAAGCCCGACCGAAGCCAACAGGCGCGCTTGACATATTGTGACAGAAGACTAGAGCCAGTGACGGTGAAGCTGACACTGGAAGTGAAGTCAGTGAGGGACTGGTATCTTGGGGGGGGGGGAGGCGGCTCCTAAGGACATCGATTCAATTAGGATGGGACATCATTTGGGTGCTAACAAACTACGACGTTCCAGCCTGAGTAATTGTAGTGGGCAAAAGGGGAGATGTTTAAATCGATAGGATTTATTTATTCTTCTATTGTGTATATTTATTTTGTCATTATATAACATATCCCGTCAATGGCAGCACCGGGCGGGGGCTGGACGTCAATGCTGGCCACCTGTTGGGCTGTAAAATTGTGAGATAATAGAGGCATGGATATCAAGCCAGGGAGGCTGTTGAAAGCAAAACAGAGAAAGAAAGAGAGAGAGAGAGAGAGAGTGTGCGTGTGTGACGATCCCTTTACCTGCGTTGCTGTCAGGCTGACTCACAGGCTGCTTTGTCGGCCAGCACGCAAAGAGCCCCCAAAGGCTGACGTCAATGCCCCGTCCTCAGATAAAGCCCTAATGCGATCAGAGTATTCTCATCAATCAATGGGCCGCCATGTCGCCACTGCTCACGTCTGAGGTGCCTAACACTCCCCGATTTCCCCCCCCGCCACACCCCCACCCACTAGCAGCACCTGGGCCCCTCGCTCACAGCAGATGTGCTCTCCTTTTCAAAATGCCCCAGTCTTGTGTTGCCCTTGAGAGGCCCTCAGGCCATCTGCTTATTTTAAACATTACACACACTTCCACATCGGAGAACAGCCCCGCCCTCACTGGGCTGCAGCCGCGTACGCAGCGGCCGGCCTGACGTTTTCGGGTTAGCTGAGCCGGCGAGGAGGCGCGGCCGGGACCCGGAGCTATGGGCAGTATTTTTGGGTTTTATTGTTGCTGCGTTCTGTCCCACATACAAACTGAATCGCCATTCATTGCTGAAAGGGGCGGGTCAGCATTAAAGTGATTGATGTGCTTTATACTGCCCCACAAAGGCAAAGCACGGTAACTGCACTGACACTGAAACTGAGAAAAATGGCCTCAAAGTCTTTCGACTGTCCGCCTGCAGGTGTGGGAGGTAGGTAAGTAATAGTGTACCTGTTACATTGTTAAATGTGGATTTATGAAGTGACTAAGATAATTTGTCACAAGATAAAACGGAGTCTAAGAGTCCTACGGAATCTCAGTGTTATGCTAATATGCAGTTATATACAGAGGTGTCAATTTCAGGTCCAGAAAGTATAAATCCAGACCAGGATTTTGGTTCAACCAATCAGTTGAGCACTCTGTGACTGTGATTCTTTATGCTCAACTGATTGGTTGAAACCAAATCTGGATTTTTACTTTCTGGACCTGAAATTGACACCTCTGGATATATATATATATTCTACATCTTAAAATACTATATATATATATACATATATATATATAGTATTTTAAGATGTAGAATAGCAAAATAACTCAGCTGAACATTTGGAATTATTTTCTGTTGTTTTAAAGGCAGAGGGTCATAGAGCTTGCGTATGGTTTATCTAATCTTATTTAAGGAGTCTCGTGATGGCCAGTAGGGATGGTCACATGATGCCGTTCAACAAATTTTTATTGGCTGCTGTTATTTCTTTTGCATTCTGCACTGTGAGGCGCCAGGAGGCCTGGTAGAAATGTGAGCCAAGGACGAAAGGAGGCTGTTTGGTCTGCTGACTTTTTCCAGTTAATTATAGCGTGTGTCCTGTTCCGCGGCCCCATACAGCATATTGGAGCGTGTCGGGTCCTAACGAGCGAATAACAGCTGATGATAGTCCGATTGTGTTTTTCTGTCACCACCCCATCCACCCGTAACAGTTACAATGTAACGGTGCTTAATTTCGCCAAGATTGCGTCCCTGGCAGAGATGAGCGTCAGCTCTGGCAGCCGTCTGCAGTCATGCCAGGCGGCGTGCGGGGTAATGCGCGTTTGTGTGATGGCTGACCGCCCTGGTGCCGGGGGGGGCCTGCGACTGGCGAGGTGTCACCAGTGGGGCAGTACAGGCTTCAGTCGGTCTCAGCACTTGTTTGTTTGTTGTTGATTTATGTCCAGTACGCTGTAACATTTCTAAGCAAAGTAACTGATTACTTTTAATTGGTTAAAACTGTTACTACAGACTTATTGTTTGTTATTATTAACTAATGCAAATTGGCTTATTTATAATGCTAAACGTTGGGGTGCTGAGGGTACATCTCTAGTCTATTTCGTGAAAGGAAAACATAATGTTACGTTGTTTATCTCGCAATGGCTCACAGGCGACTTTATGATTATTTCTCCAAAGAAACTGTCGTTGTTAGCTGTTGATAGCTACCAATGTTACGTAAGAATTGTCCACAGGCCATTCCGACTTTCAGCATCCTGAATTCAAAACATCTTCCTGCATCTACATTTATCTCTGTCTCGTCCTCGTTGTGGATGAGATGTGATGCCTGGGAGACCAGGGCCTGCCGTTTGCCCGCCTTGTGCTTCACATTTGCATCTTTACATGCGTAAGGGTCTGCATTGCTGCTTAGCTGTAAGATAAGGGGATCACAGCAGCAACGTGACTGCAGTTCAGGATCCTGCCGAACAATTTTCCATAATAGCTCTTCTAGAAACCATAGCTATCTCACTATGAGGCCTCTCACGATTATGTCCACGGGATGTAAATCCGTGGCTTAAGCTTTTCCTGTCCGTTACAGGGCCCCTGGTGGATGAATTAATTTCATTTTTATATAGTGCAAGTTGAATTAAATCGAGAGAAGGGGGTAATCCAGAAAACAACAGACGAGGAAAATAAAATTCTTTATATACCGTTTTCAGTAAAGGGACCTCCAAGGGCCAAGACCACCTGGCTTCAGCCTGGAGAACTTCAGCCCCCTCAGGCAATCTGTCCTTATGCAAACCAGGAACAGTTGTTGGAGAGATGTCAGCCCGGGTTTAGATTGCCTCCAAAACTGCTGTGGTCATCCTTGAAAAGTCCTAACTTTGTTTTAAGAGATGACTAAGGTAGTTTGTCTGTTTATATTGCAGCAAATGACTTCCACGAAGAGCAATTCACAAAGACCAATTAACGTTATTAAAATGTCAAATAGAAAAAACACCTCCGGCCATTTATCCAGTGTTCAGGCCAAAATTAATAAACTGATTCGGTGGTCAATTAGATTTGGCAGCCGGTTTGTCTTTGGATCTCAGTGACAGTGACATTTTCTGGTCTCGTTAGGAGAAAGTAGCTTGCTGCGTTTTCAGCATTTGTCAGAGTGCTCACATTTCCAGTGATTAAGCTGGCGACCGGCCGCGGAGGAAAGCGGCGTTCTGTAATGTGCCTTTGGACTGTCTGTTCCAAACTTATTAATGCACTTCAGAGTGTCTCTGCGAAGCCCCAGTAATTAGCACATCCTGTCCTCTGCCTAAAAAAAAGTTAAAGAGTTAAAAAGCTTCTAGCATATGTTTAACCTCCTGTCTCTGCTCAGCTGGACCTCTGTCACTGTGTGTCCCTACTGTCTCTGGTCGGCTGGCCCTCTGTCACTGTATGTGTCCCTCCTGTCTCTGCTCGACTGGCCCTGTGTCACTGTGTGTCCCTACTGTCTCTGCTCGACTGGCCCTCTGTCACTGTATGTGTCCCTCCTGTCTCTGCTCGACTGGCCCTCTGTCACTGTATGCGTCCCTCCTGTCTCTGCTCGACTGGCCCTCTGTCACTGTATGCGTCCCTTCTGTCTCTGCTCGGCTGGCCCTCTGTCACTGTATGTGTCCCTCCTGTCTCTGCTAGACTGGCCCTCTGTCACTGTATGTGTCCCTCCTGTCTCTGCTCGACTGGCCCTCTGTCACTGTATCTGTCCCTCCTGTCTCTGCTCAACTGGCCCTCTGTCACTGTATGCGTCCCTTCTGTCTCTGCTCGACTGGCCCTCTGTCACTGTATGCGTCCCTCCTGTCTCCTGCTAGACTGGCCCTCTGTCACTGTATGCGTCCCTCCTGTCTCCTGCTCGACTGGCCCTCTGTCACTGTATCTGTCCCTCCTGTCTCTGCTCGACTGGCCCTGAGTCCCTGTGTATGTCCCTCCGGTCTCTGCTCGACAGGCCCTGAGTCACTGTGTCACCCTCCTATGAATCACCAGTCTCTGATCTGTCTGTAATGTTAACACCGGCCTGTTGCCCACTGCAGATGTATTGGAAGGTCTCCACACTTCCCCATCCAGTCTAGTCAATGCTTGTATCTAAATAAACGCAGCTGGGTGTGACATTTTCTGTGGCTATTTTCACAGTTCAGCCATTAACGCTTATGGATGCCGCGTCAGAAGGCTCCTCTCCTCCGCACGGAGAGTCAGTCTGCTCGCTAATTACCCCGTCTTCTGAAGTTCATCCTGTGGTTTTCCTGGGCCTCCACCAGGTGCTTCTCTGCTTGTGGTACATTAAGTTCCACCCAGCATTAATAATGGCACTGGGTCCTTGCAGACCAGCTTCCAGCAGGGAGGCCCTATAAATGTCAATTTCTGCCAGCGTGCAAAAGGCTCAGGAATCAAATTACTCTTACATAGCATGCCGCACCCAGGCTTGCTCTAAACCTATAAAATAGAAAAGTGAACAAATTAAATTGCAGAGATCCTTTGGCCATGATTAGCTAAGTGGAAACAAATGAATTCAAATTGCAACATTCACCTGGATAAGCATAATATAAAATATGTCAATAACAAAATCATGATTGGGTAAAATTACTTTAAAAGGCTATGTGTAGCAGTCACTCCACTGGATACGCATTTGGCAGTATGGGGAAGAGATGATCAATAAATAAAATCATTTAATATAGTTACTGTTTTAGATAATGGTGAGTTTTCAGAGCACTGTTGTAAATGGCTACATGTTTTTGTTATGTTTTTATGAAGCCCCCATAATTAGGCCTTGGCGCCGACTGCCATAAATCTACATGCGATGCCAGCAGACCTATTAACTAATATACCTCATTTAATTCCCAGAGCACCTTCAGTGATGGACGACCCTTTCTGTGATCTATTAATAATGTCTCCCCTGAACAAGAACTTTCATTAATGGCGAAGGGGAAAAATGGCTTCCTTTATTGATCGGGGCCCAGTCCTGGATGTCGAATTAGGAAATTGATGCTGTGTCATAGGCCGGTCATACTTTTGAGTGAGAACAGGCACTGGCAGCAGACGTAATTCCGGTAAAGTTTGTGTCATGCTGTTTTTTGACTGAAAACTGTACAGACCGTGCTGGATTACATACACCAGTGTTGACATTTAGTGTCCCGTCAATTTCCCTGCTCTTTATGGAAATTACTTGATGCTCTTGGCCTGCCCAAGCTCCCCCTAAGCTCCTAAGACTTCCTGGACCTCCTTGAGAGTTTCAGTTGACCGCTTACGTCTGTGGAACGGAAAGGCCCACGATGGTGGCTTGAGCTGAATCTTGGGCCTACTGCCAGGAGCGAGTAGGGGGCTTGGCCTTGGACCTGACCAAAGATGAGAAGAACCATGAAGCATCACACTGTATCTAGATGCATTAACCTCTAGTTAACCTCTAACTTGGTCTGGGGCTGCTTCAGGCTCTATCTACTGCTGACCTTAATCAGGCCATAATTAGCTGATAGATCTTCCTGCTTATGTCTCAATCAGTGTTCCAGGTACCGGCCTGCACTTATTGTGTTATAGGGACAGCCGGTCCTGTGGTCAGAGAATTAAAGATAATGATGGAGAATTATATAAACAAAGCTGCTGTGTTGGGGGGGTGTTTATGACAATGTATTCGGATGAGTGGTAATTACCCCCTATGGTATCTGTCCGCACTCGGCCAATGGCACCCCTTTAGTGGGTAACCCCAGCAGTCTGAAACAAGACAGGAAGGAATGGAGGGAAAAGGGTGGAGGGGGTTTGAGAGAGAAGGGTAGAGGAGAAGGGTGGGGTGGCAGGTTAGGGTTGAGAGACATTTCCGGGTCAGGAGTTCCCACTGCCTCTGCTCCCCATCTACCTGCCATCAGCAGTCTGCGCCGACTCGCTGTGTTATTCTTTCAAAGAATTTTTAAGGGGTTTTTTTGTTCCTTGCCACTTTTTAGGTCTGGTTGTTTCTTTCCAGAATCATAATCTCCTTCAGAAGCACAAGGCTGAAATAAATATTTTTTCACCTCTGTGCCTTAATAAGTGGGGTCACTATAGCAACCAGACAATATGCTAATTTTTGTTTCCCTTGTGACAGCGTGCCACTCGTCTGGCCCCAGTGTTCATTCCGGGACCCCAGCCGCAGATGCCGCTAATTAACTGAAGAGTCGGCCGTCCTGGATTACACTGCCACATTTTACAGTTTGCATGTTATCGATTTTGCCTCCCGGCGGCGAGGGCTGTCCGACTGTGTCACGTGGAGAAGCAGGTGTCCATTAATCCCGCGATTAGCTCGTCTTCTGGTAGTTGTTACATGGGGCTTAGGCAGCTTGAGTATGGCAGCGTATAATTACTGAAACTCCAGCCTTGAGCACGTAAACACACGCGCACACACACACACACACACACACACACACAGGCGTGAGTGTCCGGTTAAGTGAACTGGCTAATGGTCCTTATACTGGGAGATGTTTGTCCAGCTATATGGTCCAGCCTTGGGTCAAGAAGAAAGCAGCGAGATGTTTTTAAAGACCACGTGTCTGTTTTTTCTGTCCCCACAGAGCGAGTCCCGCCTTGCATCATGTGGCTTGGAGCTGACTCAGATTTCCTGTGAGAGAGAGGCTCATTTCCCGACCCACACTCCCCCGCCTCCCGAGTCATACCTCCTCAGTCTCTTGGCCGCCAAAGAGGAGCCGTCGAATTCGGCCCCCATCACCCCCCGCAGGGAGACCCCCACGTTGCCGTTAACCATCCCTGAGACCGTTGGGCTGCCATGAGCGGGCTTTTCGCCAAACTGGACCCCAGGCGGATCCAGTGGGGGGCCACGTGGTACGCCTTCCAGTCCCGCCTCCTGCGTACCAAGCCCGTGGAGTCAATGCTGGATGGCTCCTCCGGCACTGGTGCCCACGGCACCAAGCTGGCCCGTGTGCTCACCACCGTGGACCTGGTGTCCCTCGGTGTGGGCAGCTGCGTAGGCACTGGCATGTATGTCGTCTCCGGGCTGGTTGCTAAGGAGATGGCAGGCCCCGGAGTCATTGTGTCCTTCATCATCGCTGCTGTGGCTTCAATCCTGTCAGGTGACACTTCCCTGTTCCAGCTGCACGCATGTGGACATGCTCGTCCAGGAACTCCAGCCTCTGTTATCACACATCATATTATCATTTTACTGTTAACTCTTTGTAAACACTGTGCATCCCCATGTGAATTTTATCACTGATGTTTTTAAAGAGAGAATAATCTGTTTTACTAACCTGGGGTGTAGACTACTCCAATTTGGAATGACTCTCCTCAGCACACACAGTGTATGATCAATAGGGCTCTTAAACAGCTCTCATTCTTAGTGATTTTTCATGTAAACACACCATTTGAGGACACCTTGCCACCCCCTCACAGGAGTGTGCTACGCTGAGTTTGGCGTGCGCGTGCCCAAGACGACGGGCTCCGCCTACACCTACAGCTACGTCACGGTGGGCGAGTTCGTGGC
Source organism: Petrocephalus zakoni (assembly GCA_026774425.1). NCBI lineage: Eukaryota > Metazoa > Chordata > Actinopteri > Osteoglossiformes > Mormyridae > Petrocephalus > Petrocephalus zakoni. Next base: position 4,224,361 of record JAODKN010000044.1, read on the forward strand.
CTTCTTCATCGGCTGGAACCTGATCCTCGAGTACCTGATCGGCACGGCGGCCGGTGCCAGCGCCCTCAGCAGCATGTTCGACTCGCTGGCCAACCACTCCATCAGCGGCTTCATGATTGACCACGTCGGCACGCTCAACGGCCTGGGTGAGTCACCTGGACACATCGCCGGGCTCCCATCCTGGAAAGATTACTCCTGTTTGCATCTCAGAACTACTTTAACCAATATTCATTTGTAGAAACTGGATGGCAGTGTATTGAACCGATTAAAAAGCTTATTAATCTAAGATGACTGTAATTAAACGATGCTCGTAAATATTACCAATGGGCGCTTTAACGGTGGCCGAATGGTCATGGTCATGGTCAGCACTGTTGCCTCACACCCCTGGACCAGGGTTCAAGCCTCCGCTCGGGCTCCATGTGTGGAGTTTGCATGTTATCATAAGAACTGGTTCCCCCCCACAATCCAAAAAGATGCTGATATTAATGGGAGTAACCAAATTGCTCATATGTGTGCTTGTGTGTCTGAATGGCGAACTGTGCCCTGTGATGGATTGGCGCCCCATCCTGGGTTGTTCCCTGCCTTGCGCCCATAGGCTCACACCCCAGTGACCCTGAATGGGATTAGTGGATGGATGGGAATGTGAAGTATCGGGATCCATTTCTGAATCCCCCAGATTGCTCTAGTCCTAAGGTTCAGTCCCAATCTCATTCTGCTGTAACTGTTGATAATGTTAATCATGCTTGATCATATCACAGACGGCACAGGGAGTTTTATCTCTCACAGATGGGCTCTTGCCCATATATATAATGTAATATACGATGTCAGTGTGAATAATGTAAGTGTTTTTCCCAGCGTGAGTTGTCTGCACTCAGCGCGTCCTCTTCAGACATCCCCTCTTCAGTCATCCACGCCTCCTTTCAGGCACAGGTGCATCGTCGTCGTGGAAACAGCCTCCGGTCCGAGTCCTCGTCCCCGAGGATGGACTGAGCAATAAAGGGTGGAGGCGTTTAGCATCGCTGGGCTTTTCACAGGATAGATGCGTTCGATGATGGAATGGCGGGGATTCACAGTGACACCTTAAATCACTGCTTTTCAGGAGCATTTGTTACTTAAGAGCATGCTGTCATGTTTCTGAATATAAAATACTCATTTTGACCATGTTTATCTTACACTGAAGCACTGGGCATCATCAGCGTCATCGGGGCTCAGGAAGAGAGGGATCTGCGCAGAACAGGCAGGCATATTTAAGTGTGTGTAAAGGGCATGCATTGTTTATAAAGAGGTGGGCTGTAGGCGGTAGAGGAGAAATGCAGAAGGAGATGGAGGAGGTGCACCATAGAATGCATGTGCACCGTGGGCAGTGTGAGGGAAAAGGGCTCGTGGGTGCCAAACACGCCTGGATGTCGGGTGACGAGTCAGGTGTGTGCATATATGGCAAAGCTAGGTAGTGACCTGGAGGTGTCTCCCTGGAACGTCTCTCGCTGGCCCCCATGTCTGTGATGAATGAAGGAATCAAGCTCTGTTCCAGTTAGGCTCTGTCATTGGTGGGGTAGGCTGGGGCGGAGGGGGGGGGGGTACAGGTTCACACAAAGGCTACCATTACTACAGTCACATCGTGCCCTCACCCCCCCGCACCGCCTGCAGGATATTACCCTTTGGTGGGGTAGAGTGCTGCCCTAAGCCATGTAATTCAGCAATGGAGGCTGAGCCCTGCCCGCAGACTCAATCATTATATGCTTGGGGCATACAGCTTTCAGATGGCCTTTGTGAAACGCAGACAGGCAACATGAGAGGGGATATTACATTCGTGCTGGGGGGACTTCATCAGCCATGCCTCTCCCCATTAACAGAGTTGATTTGGGGGGGGTCAGCAAAGCAAGCCTCTGCCTTTTTCAGGAATAGTACAGAAGTTTGAGAGTCCATCTGCCCCCACTGTACAGCCACAGCCGGCCTCCCCAGGCTAAAGCAAAAACTGGGGATCTGAGAGGCATTTCTGTGGGACCTCGGTGCTCTGCTCTGCGAGGGGAAAAGAGGGAGTGTGTGTGTGTGCGCATGTGTGTGTATGCGCAGGCACGCATGTGTGTGTGTGTGTGTGTGTGTGTGTGTGTGCGCATGTGTGTGTGTATGCGC
>JAODKN010000044.1:4232848-4246767 GCA_026774425.1 Petrocephalus zakoni
CCCCCCCCCCCCCCCCCCCCCCCCCCCCCCCCCCCCCCCCCCCCCCCCCCCCCCCCCCCCCCCCCCCCCGCCCAGAGCTGCCACAAATAGTAATTGGACTTTGCTTGCAATAGTGCCTTCATTTGTCAGTGTGTGCTTTTAACTTTTCCACTGTGCTGTCCGTGTTTTTAATTTATTTCTGTATTATTTTGTTATTGGACAGTTACTCCCTGTCGGGGAAGGCAACAGGGGGTCATCCCGGGTGTTTTTTCTGTCGGTTTTGTTGGCTATTTGTGTTGTTCCGGAGCCCGTTTCCTTGGTGCCGTCGTCAGTGGTGTCCCGCCCTGCGTCCCCCTGGCCTGGCTTCTGTCCCAGTGACCCGCTCCATCTTGGCCAAATGGATGGCTACACGTTGACTGTGCGACTCGACCGCGGTGCGACCCCATGGCCACCCGGCTTGTCTGTGTCTCTGCGGGGGAGGAGCGAGGAGAGGGAGGGGGGGTTGAAGCTGTGAGATTGTTTGCATGGATGTGGTGGGCTGTGGTGGTGGGGGTGCTGCATGAACAGGGAGCCCCTGTATGGCTTTTCGCTGAATGCTGCTTTCTGGAGTGCGCCGTCTTCTGTGTTCTGGTGTCTCCTCACCTTCTGACTTCTTCCGTGACTCAGGTGTTGTCAGGCAACTCTCTGGTACTCGCCCTGTTCTCTCTCACTGCCTCTCACTTGACCAGGTCCCACAAGACCCTCCCAAACGAGCCCCCCCGCAAACCCATCTTAGCAAAGGAAAACATCCCTGTTGAAATACGCTAAACTTAAACCACAATTCTGCTTCTGACCACCTTTCCATACCTTTGAGCATGGTCTGAGAACTTCTCGATTACACCACTCTGGATTTCCGCTAATCGCACGTGTTAGGGCAGGGTGCGTGTATGCATCATGGCTAACAATGTCAAAGGGGGGGACTCAAAATTTGACGCGGCCCCTTTAAGCCCTCCATATCCTGCTTAACCATGCTGGGTGACTCTTTGGGGACTCGTTTGTGATCTGTCTTGTTGCTATACGCTTTTTTTCCCCCTTTGTGGCAGTTTACTTAGCATGTCGGGATGTGCATGCCTGGAGCAGAATTGGTGTTGCGTTATTGCATGCATGGTGACTAAATCAATGCCGCTAAAATGTAGCAAGAGGTGGGGGAGATTGTTTTTGAGAACGGACCAGAGGTCCCCCCTATTTTGCAACAGTCTGTTTACAAAGTAAGCCAAAGTTTGCCATATTTTCTTTTTTCTTTTTTTTTTTTATTAGTGTACCTGAACAAAGTGACCATAGAATTTCAGTAGACTAGCTAATTAAAGGTGTGGTATAAAATAAATGAAAAATAAAGACGTATTTTTTTACAGGTGTTTAATGACTGCAGGTTGGATTCTTTCAACTTCACTGCCTCCGAGTGCATGTGGGGAGTGACCTCTGCATGGCAGTGAAAGCATATATTTTTAAAGTCTTTCTAAAATGACAAACCTCAGCCGAAGTCTATTCATTTCTATTATGAATAACAGAACCTAGATCTAGATACTGGTAGGAAATATTATAGTGGGGGGAAAGCTAAATTATATAAGTGAAAAGACCTATTTTATAAATATTTGTGCTGGGAAAAATTAACCAGATGTTGCCACTATTGCTTTTAAAGTCAGCTACTATTTGTTTTGTTTTTTTTTCCCGTCCTAGAAATCAAAATGTATTGTGTTAACCTCGTAAAGCTAGTTCTCCTGACAGAACCACTTACCTTTCGTTCGCAAAATGTTACAACTTGCTCCCCCTGCAGATTCGCCGTTTGTTTCTGCTGTATATTTTCGCATTTATGGCATGCAGTTGTATGTATTTTGTATTTGTTTTGCTATCGTTTTCACCATGTGTTTTTCCGCCCCTTTGGTGCACAGTGTACTGACATGTTGGTTATGCCTACGTGCAACAATGAAAGTTATTAACCGCAGATGCCTGTAGAGTGGCTTTTACTTTGTCGTTGTCTGACGGTATGCCATGTCTTACTACACTCCAAATAAATGTTTCGCCAAATGTGTACGTTTAGTGCAATGTGGCCACCAAAGCAGTTCTTACTCACATCTTGCATGAATGGGGCGGTTTGGATGCAACCGCAATACGCACTTCCCAAAGAAGACGAGCTTAATAGCTTAATGGCTGGTCTGGGCAGGTCAGCGATGCGAAATCCGCTGTGGAGGACCGCATCGGCAAGCTGTTTGGCCCGCTTCTCTTGGGTGACTGCGCTCTTCCCCGTTTGGACTACACCAGGCAGTGATCACGCACGATTACTTCACCCAGCCTGGCTCCCGAAGTCCCATTTCCTCCGACGAAATGGGCACCTTGAAAACCATCCATCCTTCTGCCAGAGCCCAGGCTGGCAGAATGAGGCGATGGTTCTGTGGCACAGAGCATGCTTGGTGCCACAGTAGTCATGCGTAAGTGCGTTTTCTCATCACTCCACAAACGTGGCATTCTGCCCCCCCCCCCCCCAAGCATCTCACAGCCACGGCAGGTGGGAATGGGGGTCAGGCATGACCCCTCCTGTCTTGGGCAAGAGCAACAGGGCTTCCAGTCATGCTGATTCGGGGCTCTTTATGCCACGGTTCGGGAGATCCAGAAATCCGTGGCATTGGGGTCTCTTTCTTCATCCTCCCTGGGTGAATCCTTGGAACAGAATGTGTCCAGATAAGGACTTTTTTCTGTCATCTTTTTTTTTTCTAGCCCACTGTATGCTTACAAACTACATTGTTTAAAAATTGCAGTGTGCACATAGTTGCCGGAGGCTGTGTGAGTTCAGCTCCTTCCTGTACAGTGGTACTTGGCAAAGTCGCCCCTTTCTTATCTATATTATTGTGGAGAAACCTTTTAAACATTAAAGAATTTTAATTATTGAGTTATAACCCTAGTTGTATATGTTTCAGTAATCTAGGCCCCAGATATTAGTTGTCTTCAGCGATATCACTGCAACTTTTTTTTCTAAATTGTCTATCCCAAAGATATACTGCGTCAACATTGCGTATAACCAAATGTTTGTTCTTTTAATTCTCATTTTGTTTTCGTTCCTGTGACTGACACCCATCCAAGTATGGACCGTGACCCTGTCATCCCTCGCCCTTAAGCTTTCCTCAGCTTAAATGCAGCACAGCTGTCAGAACTCCTTTACTGTGTTAGTTTCATATATAAGGGCCAGGAATTTGGCCCCAGCAGCTTACAAAATATGATAATTATAAATAATGCTGTTAATTTTGGCAGGAATGCCCCCCCCCCATCTTTTAATCATGGTATATTGACCCTGCACAATCAGCCACACAAACTGCTTTTGTTCTGTGAAAAACATTATTTTAATATATAATACATACAAACAGCATGTAACAAACAAAATGTTGCAACAATAAATAAAATACATTTTTTTTATGTTAGCGTTAGAAAACTGGTTCGTAACGTTAGACAACTACTGCAATTTGCTTTTAAGCAGCGCTGATACTAGGTGGCGCGATCACGGTCCACATCCTAACTGTACCCTGGAAATGTGGCGGTTCTCAGCATAGATGCCGCATAAATACTGACATTTTTTATTTCAAAGTATCCCCCCCAGAATATTTTTTGCACATTTTACTTTAAAATAGCTTTTGTTAGTTTTTATGTACTGTACCATGCTTAAATCTTCTTAGTGATAGGAGAAGTCCTGAAAAATGTTTTTTTTTTATTTTGTAGAGGTGCCACATTTGCTCACAGTACTGTTTGATCAGTAATTGGATCAGTAATGTCCAAGCGTTACAGTTTCGTAATTTTCAAGGAAACAATGAAGGAGGGAAAAAAAATCTCAAAAAATATACATTAATAACAAAAATGTACAGTATTTTAAAACAAAAATACTTTTTTTGGTAGGAGAACGATATGAAATGGATGTAAAAAATAGGAAATCTTTTAATGCTGTTCTCCTAAAGTGCCAGAGGCCTGTGGAAAGGCATTATGAGCTGGGTGTTCTGAGCGCCCCTAGCTTTGGCTGGATTCGCCGGCAGGATTTACTTGTAGAAGCCCATTTCTCAGTGTCTGAATCTCTGAAGTCCATGGTAGTACTCAGCTCAGCGTTGTCTGTTACCCAATGTGTTATATATTTATGTGTGTGTGTGGGGGTGTGGATTGGCAGAGCTGAGAACTTGAAAAATGCTATGTGTACAACTTTCGGAGGATGAGGTTGGTATCTGTGGGAGGGAGAGAGCGTTTGGAGAAGGCTGCTGCTGCTGCTGGGGGCCCAGTCGCTCACACATGGGCGCTCTTGGCGTGGTTGGCCGAGCCGGGTGGAGCACTGACTGCCCCCTGCTTGGAGTAGTAGAAGCGGTTCTCGTTGTACTGGGCCGGGGAGTCTGCGGAACAGCAGCTGATCATACAGCCGCCCAGGAGGCAGAAGGCCGAGCCCACCCAGCCGGCATAGAGCGAGAAACCGAAGGACATCAGCCCCTGCTCCTGGTGAGCGCCAATCGGGAACCAGACGGTGGACACGATGCCGCACAGCGCTGTGAAAACAGAGACCGCCGTTAGTCACGGCGTAGCGGAAGCAGGCCGTCATGTAGGACACCATCTCTGTGCTTCATTTGGAGGCCTGGAACAGATCAGGTAAAGTCTATGTCATCCTGCTTATATTTGAGCAGGGACCCCACCCCAATCACAAATACCCTACAGCAGTGTTTTTCAACCCAGTCCTCGAGGACCCCCAGACAGTCCGCTGTTTTGCTCCATTCTGGCTCCCTGCAGGGACAAAAATCTGGACCAGAGTGAGGAACCCTGCCCTAGAACACACACAGGCTTTGAGCTAATTAATTCAGTCCGGTAACCATTCAGATGTGAGAAATTCAGGACTGAGAATATGTTTCTTAAACTTAGATCTGGAAAATGATTATTGAGAATGTGGTGTCTGCAGATCTTGGGCTAGAGCCCCCCCCAACCGCACTTCCCGGCCCAGTCTAATAACTATACAGGCTACATATCCTCACATGAATGTAAACCACTTACCTACGAGCAGCACTAGGATGCCGCCGACTACGGATCGCCTGTTCTTGGCACTGTCGGGCTCGTTTCCCAGGTTAATGCACGGCATGGAGACCAGGACCAGGGCCACGGCAGGCAGCCCGAGGATGGAGGCGATGACCATGAGCGCGCGGGACGTCTGGATGTAGGCTGCGAGCGGGGCGCGCGACATGTCACCACGCGACCGCGCAACTACAGGCGCCCAGTAAATGATCGTTTTATCCGGTCTCTAAAACCCTTTTCTATAAAAGAGCATGAATCTCTTACGCTACCGCCAATGGACAACACATTTTGCTGCAACTTTTAACTTATCTATTCTGAAGACCGTAATCCAACACGGAATTACTGTCTTGTAATCAGAACGATAAACAATAACTTATTATGTTTGCAAGACGTAAACTGCGGATCCGCCCGTACTTGATTAATTGCTTGGTGAAGTGATTCAGTCATTCAACATACCTTTACAAACTAATTGGTTGACTTATTCAACAATTGTGTATATTTACATATAGTTCAATATTGGCAACAATGTGATGAGCGAAATTATCAGTCCCTAAATTCGAATTCAAGGCAAAGTGGAGAGTATAGTGAAATGTAACATAAGTGTAGGGGCGGTACGTCGGTAATTACCAGGCAAATCGAGGATCTGGGTGAGCGATATGCAGTGATACAGCGCCGTGGAGATGACACATTCCGCCCACAAGCCTTTGGCTCCCAGCTCGTCCATTTTCTTGCAGGTGTTCATGCCGTACTTGCAGGTGACGACCCAGTCATTGGTAGCCGTGGCGATGATTATCCCTATCCAGCCGATACAGCTGACCATAAAGCCGCAGAACTGCAAACAGCTGTTGGCCATGGCGAAGAGAATCTGCGGGTTCGCAGCCGTAAAGGTCGCAGGCTACTTATAATAAAATACCTAGGGTTAGGGAAAACAACGAAGTCTTGCGCAGAAATTCAAGCAAGCGTGCGTTATTATAGGTATCCGTATAATGTCCCTTTTAAAGTTAATCCAAAGAGCAGAATATCACAGCGAGCAGTTGTGGGAATCCATCTGTTTGTGACAGTATAACTGAAAATGTGAGGGTTATGGGATTGTCTCGGCTTATATACCCAGAGGAAAGCCCACGGAAACTTTGAGCCAATGGTGAGGACAGGAGCGCATGTAACGGTGCGTTTGACCCCCTGCCCGCCCCGCAGTTATCTGCCTCCTATGGGCCGTCCCATTGAGTCTCGTTTTAAGACAGTTCTTAATTCCTCTCGTCAACAGCCCCCCTGAACATATGTAAAACTAATAAACAAAAAGTATTTTTTGTAACATATGCAGCTTGATTCGTTTTAAATGGGACACACAAAGGCAGTGGTTACTAAACGGGTATTGCTAGTATAGCCTACGTAACTCGGACTTTATTTTCTAAGGCATTACTGCCATCTGGTGGCCAAATTCGCACACTGCAAACGAAATTTGCGCAACCGAGCCGGTTTTCGACGGTCGGTCATAAAAGCACAGACACCCGGAGATGTACCAATGATCTACTTTATTTTTCATACCTCACGGTTACTTTGGAGAACACTGCACTACTCTTCTATAAAACAAAAGTATAAATACAATTAAAACGTATTTGTGTTATACATTCAAATCTCAGAGGAGAGTACAATGTAGTAACATAGAACAATGTTTCGTTATATTAAAATTGTGCAAAACAGACACACAAGTGTGCAATTATAAGGTGCCATGATGAAAGTACAGAATCAGGCGTTTTCATCCTCTTCATACGTCTATAATAACAACTAATAGCCTTAGTCACGTTTGTATTCTCTAACAGAAAGCGTGGTGGTGGCAGGAACCAAACTAAGGTAAACTGGTATTTGACAACACACTCCTGAAAATACTTTCTCGGCAATCACTCAAAAACGATCCCCCCCCCCCTTCTGACGCTCCAAACAGGACAGGCGCCCCCATTCACACAGGCTTGGATACACTAATCCCACAAAAGCGTCATTTTCACGCACTTTTCAGGCTTAAGCTTAAGAGTCCTTAAGCTTTTACGTCCGACGCGGAACGTGAGAGAGGCGCGTTTCAGAGGCCGCAGCGGGACGGCGCGGTACCGGCGGCCGCCGCAGCGCCTTTCCGCCCCACCCTGACACACAGAGGCAAATGACTCAGAATAAGCAGTGCGACCGCATGCGGGCCAGTCAGGTGTGCTAGCAAAGAAAATGACTACAGTGAGACTTTAAGGTACTTCCGACAAAAAAGATACGTCTTTTTTATTATACTTTGAAAGCTTATATTTTTCTTTTTTTGTACAACGAACGCAATCGTACTGAGTACAGGTGGGGCCCGGAATGGATCAGCTCAGCTTGTAGGGCGACATCACTGGTAGGCCTACCTGACAGGGCTGCATAATACCCCTTGTACCAGCTGCTGGCCCGTCACATGCAGACCAATAAAACCTGCTTTTTCAGCTGCGAGTATAATGTCCCCTGTCGCCATGAACTATTTTCCCTATTTTCATGGACTGTTTTCTGTGTGATCCGCTTCCATTGTTTGCTTTTATAGACGAATGAGCGGAGAGAGACGGAGCTTTTTTATATATATATATTACAACCCCCCTGCCCTACATCGTTGCAAATTTAATTCTGTAAAAATTAGCAGCCACTGGTCCACAAAAATCATGTATAAGTATTTCGCCACAAATATTAATACACATCCTATTTATGGCATTTCATTCTGATCAGTTTTTCCCTCCGTGTGGCTATAGGCACGCATTTAACACAAAAAGCTATTTCAGCAATATCGCCTCAACTGATCCGACCCGGGCCGTTCTAAACAACTCAAAGTGAACCGCAAACATCTATCGAATAGATGCATGTCACGTCTTACACGGGAAACACAGTCTGGACAGCTTTGGCACTTCTAAATTAATCTGAGTGGTCGATTCGTGACTCCTTCATATCCATGATTTGAATTTAAATGAGATCATTTACTACTCATTTACTGATCATCTACTAAATGTATCGTATTAAATATAATATTAGCTTTTAAAAAGTTTCATAAAATTCACATGTACATGTAGAATTAATGCTAATCGTTAATATTAAATATTTCATATAGTTTTGTTTTATTTTAGTCATATCAGATAACCCCATCTTTCTACCAAATGTATAATTTTAAAGCTTATTGTTTTAATAATTGAATGTAAAGACAGTATTTGATATAAAAATTCAACTTCTCTCCCTGTGAAGGAAATTAGACAAAATGAAACAATAAAAACGTACTATGTTAACTATGCATTTCTGTTGGAAAAATGTATGGTAAAGCATATACATACCACATGATGTTGTATTTTTACAAATAGGCATTGTAGTCAGAGATTACAGTGTGAGCCACTGTCGCAGATTTTTTTTAAGAATGTGCACAAACTACCCTAAACCACACTGTACACACTTTAAACACGTGTGGAAGAGGGAGGAGCCTTTCATCCATGCTCACATGATGCAGACAGCAACAGAAAGTCTTATGTAGGTCTTAAGACTCCATATTGAAACAAAAGTTTTTTTCCTAAGTAATGTTATATTTACATACATAATTAAAACCATAAAAAATGTGATACGCTATAAATCGCTCGCTAACCTCTAAAATGTGCAGAATTGCCCTGGTTCTTACATACATTTTGAAATTAGAAAAATAATTTCTGAAAGGGAAAATGCATTTATCTTTACACTATTTTCTGCCGCGACACTGATAACCATGAGGTTCTTTCCGATGGTGGGGTCAGAAACATTACGTTTAGAAGGGGCAGAAGACAGGGGCAAATATTGTTTTCTTTTACGCTAGACTACATAACCATGTATTAATTTATTACAAATAGGATGTTGTATCTGCTGCCAAGGAAGCATGCTACATGTGAAGCATCTGGGGATATTTACAAGGGTAGCTATGAATTACATCTTTACAACGGCCCTGACAAATGGATTAACTCAACTGGGTTTTACAGCTTTAGGTCCTGGCCTCATTTTATCCCATAGCGACATTTGAAAACTTCTGAAGAAAGTGCACAAAATCACTTATGATGTGTTCATTATCAGGCAGACCTCGATCCTCAGAGCGACCACTGGAAAAGGTAAGTGTTTGATGGACAATCTTAAAATATTGTCAACACAATGCCTTTTGGTTTGAAAAACTGAAATATGGTTACATAGAATACATTATCATGTAAAACTGTTTTTAAATGGCATATCAGACAAAGGCTGACATATACATATTTTTTACAATTTTAATGGACTTCCGTTAAATGCTACTAATGATTGACTAGCTCTTGAGAACACTGTTTATTGCACTGCATTGTGGGTAACTGCCTGATGCAGCACATTAGATAAATGACTGGGAAGGTCTGACAGAAGAACAAACCTTGTTCTCTGAGGCAGAGCAGCAGACCAGCCAACTGGGACCAGGTCAAAGGTCATCCGTGCAAGCGCAGCGTCCAGCAGGGGGCAGTGCAAAATGGGTTGGCCTATCGCTAGGGCTCCTTCAAGGAATTGATGCGAGCGCAGATCTTGAGCGCCGGCCCCAGCTTGATGTTCATGGCGCCCATGAGGTGCTCCTCAGTGAGGAGTAGCAGGGCCTGCCCGTCGATCTCTTGCGAGCGGAACTCCTCGGCAATGTCCTGGCACCCTAAGGGGGTAGATGGGCAGAGAATCAAGCCACACGGGGCCACATGCAAGGAAGAAACTCTGTAAGAAATTTTGCCGTGTTATTACAACCTCCAGCCACTAGATGGAGGTGTGGCAGTTTCAGCACCGCTACATCTATTACCTGGCAAATTGTAGATGAAGCCCCAGACCTCCTCCACGCTCCACAGGGTGGGGTTAGAGGCCGGGACTGGCACCCCATCAGAGCCGTCCAAGGCCACGCTCGCCCTCAGACTCCGCTCCCGGTTGCGCTCCCGCTCTGTCTGTAGCCGCAGTCTTGTCGTCATGGGAACAGGAGGCTCCTCCTCCTCCTCGTCATCCTCCTCTTGTGATGGGTGGTGTTCGCCTCCGCTGCTGTACGGAGCTGCCACCTGTGGACAGGCAGACCCCGAGATACTGACATTGGAGCGTCCAGAGGCCCCTATGAAATGCGGGTGTGGCAGAAGAGGCCCCGGCCACTCACCTGCCGCAGGAACTGCTCCCGTGAGCCACCGTCGATGCGCCGGGGTGGGCGGCCCCGCCTCCCGTCCGTCCTCCGGGGCCAGCGTGCGGCTTTGTCCGCCTTCAGGAGTCCGATGCGTTTGGTGCAGCTGACGTTGAATCTGAGACCGGTGAGGGATGGATTGAGACCAGTAAGACCAGCTTCAATGGTGGGTTTCCAGAAGAACTTGATAACAGCTATATAATAGCTAATGCTAAAACATTATAACGTCACATTTAACGTTCATCAAGTCACACCAGGGATACTTTACAGGGGAGAAATTTAGGATGCTTCCATGGGGCCCAAAATCTGTAGTAGTGCCACTGCACCCCACCTCCCATAATTGACTTATTTTTTCAAATAGTTTTGTTTTTCGAGCCGACCTTCGGACGCAGGTCATGGAGCAGAACCTCTTGGACCTGAGGAACATGTGGGCGTAGCCCGTCTTGCCGCAGAACTCGCACTGCAGCACCTCCGGACGCTCCTCGGCCACACCTGCCGTGCGAGCGGGACAGGAGAAACGCCAGCACTTCATGCGGGGTCACGCCCTCCCCCGCAGGAGAAACGCCAGCATGTAATGCGGGGTCACGCCCTCCCCCGATGGCGGGGGCAGGGCACTCACCGTCCATGGCGTCGCCCGCGGCGGCCACGCTGATGACCTCATCTCCGTCCGAGTCGCTGGAGTTCTCTGGCTGCTCCGTGTCCATCAGGGTGTCGCTGGGCTGGGCGCCGTTAGCCTTTGTCTCTTGGGCCTCGGGTAGCGTGGCCTGCTGGTCGACCCCCAGTGAGGAGCGGCCCACCTGCAGCAAATGATCGGCGTGTATCCTGCAGCATCCTGAACTCCAACGCGGAGGCCGTCAATGACAAGATGGGTATCTGGGCTGATTTAACTCTGGAGTTCCTGGTCCTGTGATCTTAATCTCAGAACTCCCACATTTTTTTTGGGTTAGAACCACTGTACTTGAGCCAAATTCTTGCCAAATTTCGCTGCAACCAGTTTTAATGGCTACATTATTAATGACTGTGGCGGGCCGGCCTGCGCCTTGGGCTTTTGCCAATATACCGCAGCGGCAGCAAGTTTGTACCACACATGGCTCCCCCTTGTGGACATACCGGGAACGGCTCCAGCCCCTCTTGGATGACGAAGCCCTCAATGAGGTGTGTGAGGATGTGGGGTTTAACGATCGCCTGTGGGGGCTGGCTCTCAGGACCCCCTGGTAGGCTGGCTGGGGGGTGCTTGCTGGCACTTCTTACCACGGCCGGGAGGAGGGGAGGGGGGGAACGGTTGATATAAGGGGGGTCCCCGGAGGATCGTATCACAGAGGCGTTGCCGGTTGATGCTACGCAGGAGAAGCCAGAAACAGCTGGAGAAACAGGGGACAGATTCACTGCAATGGGCCTCCGCTACTCCACACTGGTAAAAGGCAAACAGCATCGGCCCGGCATTTTCAGTACCTGTGCAGTCATCTGAGTGGAGTGAGACATCGTTGCAGTGCCTCTCCAGGTCAGCAGATGGCGAGAGTGTCGGCGGCGTCGGGGTCCTGTTTCTCTGAGGACTGCTGAGTCGGTCCTCCCTGGTTTCCGCCGTGCAAACCCCCTCCACTTTGCAGAGCTGCTGGGCTGGCTATCCAGCATGCAACACAAAGCAAAATGTCACACGCGTGTAAGCTCAATATACCGATTGCATTCTAGAATAAGGAACTGCAATTTAATAAGGATGGGAGAACGTGAAAATCGTGTAATGTAGGAGGCGTCTTAATGGCACGTAAATAATCTGACATGTTGAGATGGGTGGTATGCACAAGAGGACCCATAATCCCACAGCTCTCTGATGGGTGTCATGTTAAACTGCGTTCCAGTTGAACTAGGCGCAGTTGAAGTTGGAAATTTCTGCGAGAAAGCCCCCTGAAGTCGGAATTCTGACTCAAAAAGTCGGAGGAATCTCGGCAACACCGACCACAGAATTCAAGATGGCTGCACCCATTATAAACAGAAGCTAAAGCTGTAGCTATACTGTTTATTAGCACTTATGTCGTATTTGTGTTTCATTAAATTGGTCATACACACATTACTGTCCAACCACTGTCCATCTGTGGATGTGTTGCTACAGCGTTTTTATGCACAAAATACCATGTAACTGGGGCCTGTTTCAGGAAGCAGGATTTCTTGTTTATCTGGATAACTTTGTCGGATTTAAGGTGGTCTGGGCGAAATGTAAGTGAACGAATATAAAGGCCGTTTAAACTGGGATTACCTTTAATCCGACAAGTTCTCCAGCTAAATAAGACACCCTGCTCTTTGAAATAGGTCCCTGGTATTGCTAAACGGCTTTCCGACTCGCTTTATTGGAACGTCGTAAACTCCAGCGTGACGTTATTCCCAGCCCTGACCTCCGTGGTAACTAGAAGGTAGCATTATGGTGGTTTCCCGCGTGGCCCAGAGAGACTCACCAGCGGGGCCTCCGCCGGAACGATCGGCTGCACCTTCAGGTCGACGGCGATGGTCTGCGGCGGCGGGAGATTCTGGAAGGGCATCTGGACCAGAGCCTCGGCCACCGGGAGCTCCTCCTCAGAGATCAGCATCTGGCCCGACTGCGCAGCCAGGGCCTGTACCGACTGCAGGGAGAGGCGCTGCAGCGAGGCGGGGGGCGGATGGGGCCGCAGAGGCGGCACTGGGGGCGGGGACACCTGGGTCAGGGGTACCTGGCTGGACATGGGTGTGGGAGGGAGAGGCTCCGGGTCGAGCTGTGAGGGGGCGGGCACCAGGACCGGCGGCTGGATGATGAGGGTAGGTGACTGGCAGGGGGGGGACTGGGCTGCCGCCGCGGACACGACCACCGTCTCCGGAAGCACGGGCTCGGAGTGAGCGGGTGGAGGGAGGCCGACTGTACTATGCTGCGATTGGACGGTCCCCGGGGTGGGCGTGTCCAGAGTGGTGACGGACAGGCCGTGTTGACAGGGCGGCGTCTCCTGCGCGGTGACCCGCAGGGCGATGTGCTGCACGTGCCGGTGGGAGGTGGCCGGCTGCTGGATAATAAGCTGGTGGTGCGCCCCCTTGTGGCCAGGCGTGCAGTGCAGCTGGTGCTTCACCAGTGACTGAGACTGAACTGCTGAGTACGGGCCTGAGGTGAAAAACAAGGGTCAGAAGTATGTTAAACACAGACAAAATGTCCTTTGTCTGGGCAGTTTTACTTATTTACCTAAGTCAGTGGTTCTGGTACTAGCCTAAACTGGAACAAACTGGGGGGCATATGACAGGTTAAGGGCTAGGAGGGTAACTTACTAGGTACTACGAGCTGATGGGCAGGTGCTAACCGGGAGACGTCGTTGCCACGGGTTTCGGTAGCGGGACCATCTGTGGTGGTGTCCGCCTGAGGGGCGTTCCCCAGGGGGCCCGTAGGGCTCTTGGGAAGGGGGGGCGCCAACATCTGCCCTTGTGTGGTGGTCTTGAGTGGGCCAGTGTGGGCTGCAGGCGTGCTGTCAGGGGGTTGGGTGCGGAGGGCCAAGCTCTGGACCTGAGTGTGGAGGAGATGGGGGTAGTATCAGCACCCCCTAGTGGGCGTCTGGCTTTAGCGATACTACTATCTGAGTCACACTCCTGACCGGACACCCTCGGGGCCCTCCCTGTAGGGGAGGCCACACACACCCACACACACCCACACACACACACGTGGCAGCAGCCCACCTGAGCGGAGGCGGAGGACACCACTGGG
>JAODKN010000044.1:4252449-4264142 GCA_026774425.1 Petrocephalus zakoni
CAGCATACACACCACCCAAGGGGCTACGTAAGGAATATTAACTAGTCGTTTCAGAGAGCACCCTTCTGCTTTGGGACCCGGGGTAAATGGTGATGGGCCTTTAAGAGAAGTACACGTTTCAGCTTGTTTTACTGTCGAATTATCATTTGGATATAAATACGCTTATGCCTCGTACCGTATTGGGGCGGATCTGGCTATAATCGGGAATAGGTGCTAACAGCATCCGAGAGACGCGGGTAAATCAGTGACTGGGGTATGCGGTAGGCCTCGCTCAGCTCTGTCGTACAGCAAGTGACGGCGATATTTAACCGAACCCTCAATACGTGTAAAGTACAAATTGTTGTAGACACTTCTACTTCGTCTTACATCCTATATATATATATACTTACTCGTTATTTAAAACCTAAGTTAGAATATTTTCAAGCAGATTATTCGCTATCCAGCAAACACGGGCCATTGATGTGGGCGATTCCCCGAATTCGTTCTCTTAGCACAGAGTTACAGATACACACATAACACAAAAATAAACTCTTTGAAACTTTCAGTAAATAAAGACGTGCACGTGAATACTTTCTGAAAAACCCCAATGGACTGAATACTATTTACGTTATTAAGTTTGAGGGCTGTAAATTATCAACGTGGATGTCCGCAAATGACGCGTATCAGACTTTATTTTGATAATCTACTATTCTTATTGACAATTACCAAAGCTCGCTCCCAGCTGACGTTTTCACAGTTTTAGCCGACTGTTCCAAGCCGGGACGGAGCATTTTGCCGCATTAGTTGTTTAACATTTTGTAAATAAATAAATATGTATTATTATCATCATCTGAAAGCAACATACATGAATTAATTTTTTAATTAGCCAATAATACGTGACGGCTTGTCGCCTCAACAGACCGTTTTGACACAAATGGTAAAAATTTTACAAAAATGTAGACAAACGCAACGTGTAAAAATAAATCTCAGTTCTTTTGCAAAAAATGAAACCTCTAAATTAGCTCAATTCATTCACAGTCGAAGTGACACAGAAACATATCCGTAATGTATAAAAATGTATACCTGGAGTGTTAATACAAATTAAGAAGATTAATAACATTTAGAAACAACATATATAAACCCAACAAACAAACCCACCCCAACCAGTGGGACAGCAGGGAGGGCAGAGAGAGAATCATTACAGACTGTTCATCAACTAAAGAAAAAGATGTACAATTACCCAGTTATCCAACATTTGAAATATGCAATAAGTATTTGTTTAAGGGTCCCAAATACGACGTTAGGAAGTTTTAAAATTCCTTTCCAAAAAATCCAGCTGAATAGGGATTCTCCTGCATTCAGTTCTGCTGGGAAATCAGACCAGAAGTAAAAACGGGAAGGTGATTTAAGTTCAGCAGAACCCTTTGGTGGCAAATACCTGCCTATTTTCATACCCACTTTTAACTGATTTAAACTTCTCTGTCCAAATTTAATTAGCTGTTTTTCAAACTGCTATGACAATTTCAGTCAGTCGGTTTTTGTTAACCTATCTACGAAAGCCAGTAACATTTTATGGCAACTTAATACACGGCCATTTCTATTGCGTTAGGCATAAATTATAATGATTAAAATTAAGGTGAACATTACATTACAGATTTACAAATGCAAGCCCCGCTGTAGGGCGAGTCATATATTTTTTTTATCTAAGCCGATGACATTTTCTTTTACATACATTTCTGAAATTACTTTTATTTGTCCTAAATTTCTCATTAAGATCTTATAATAATAATCACATCCTGACATTGATAGAATTATTTTATGCGGCAGAAAGGCTTCATCGGTTTAGTTCGTGACTATTGCCGACATTTCAGACAATTTCCGTTCCGAAATATAAAAAATGTAAGATAAAAATGTGTTACCAACAGGAGGCTTGCGTAATATCTGGAATGAGATGTAAAACGTATGCTTTGGGTTATATTAATGCACAAAAAGTTAGTCTGATGGCATCAAACTGTTCCTTTAAAAATGCGACTACAATGACAAAGACGCAACTCGAAAGCAAAAACAT
Source organism: Petrocephalus zakoni (assembly GCA_026774425.1). Classification (NCBI taxonomy): domain Eukaryota; kingdom Metazoa; phylum Chordata; class Actinopteri; order Osteoglossiformes; family Mormyridae; genus Petrocephalus; species Petrocephalus zakoni. The sequence goes on from JAODKN010000044.1 coordinate 4,254,497, forward strand.
AAATAGCAGACAGTTTTTTCAGCGAATAATGGTAAACTTTGGAAAGTTATTACTGGATGTCGCAAGCAGCCGGTGAGTTTAATTGCGTCTCGTAGAATGTTCTCACAACTGTGGAACTGAAAAACTCGCAGGATCAAAATTGTGATTAACAGGATTGCAAAGAAACTACTTGTGCGATTATATTTGGGAACTGCTGTCATGTAGCGGGAATCGAGCCTGAAACCTGTCAGCGGAATACAAGTTACGCTCTCCGGATTGTAAAGACAAGTGTGTGCCTATAAAATTAATATAGCACGAGTTTTATTATGCCTAAAGCACACGTATAATTGAACATTCCACAGAACAGAAAGGAAATATGACTTTTGTGGACATATACCATACCTCTTGCGAGCATTTGTGCCATTCCTAGTATAAATTCATCTTCCACATACTAATGATTTGTCCAATGAAAACAAGCGTGATTTAATCAATGGATATTATTATGTCTCATTTTTCTGAAGCATTTTTTCTGAACCGCCGCCATCACCCCCAGCCCCCCCATAAAAAAATCAAAAAACCCACCACACCCACCCCCGAACCAAAAAAAAAACGCCGGCTTACCATATTACTGAAATGTGTGTTCCTTAAAAGTAACACGGAAAAATACACATGGTTCTGACAGAACGATCTTTTCATTAGCTGCGCTGCTTGTATTTTAGCTGCTATATGAGACGTTGGAGATAGCTGGATTTCTGGGGTTGACATGCATTTTTCCCACCCTCTCGCGTACAAGCTCGAGGTGCTTTATATGCAGCTATATCATTGAATTGCCCGGGTATAAATACTGAAAATATTTTCTTTAGTATAAATATAGAAAAGCAACATAGATTCTCCTGACAGCTCTGAACACATCACCTCTGTCTTTCGAACGAATCATTTTGACTATGATGTCGCAATCCATGCACAAGCATCAAGTTTCTCTAGTATCCTCGTTACCTGTCTGGAAATAAAATTAACCATGACCCATCTTGAAATGACCGTACCACCGGTTCAGACTGTCACGGTCCCATCATGTTCTAATGCGTCAATCCTCTCTAAGATGGAGATAAAAACAAAACGTTACGTACAGTCGAAATGAAAGAACAGATACAGCACCACTTGGAGTGTAGGAGGACCACGCACAAGCAGACGGCTGCAAGTTTTTTCACGATTTTTTTTTTCCTCTTGTATCCTTTGGTATGATATGTTTTAATTAAAAATCTGCACGAAGTGACATTATTATGCCTTTTCCTATAAAATAAATAAAAATTGAATTTTTATTAATTGTAAAATACGGCTTTCGTGATTATCTGCACGGGCGTTGTAGTTTCACAAAACATTAAATATCGATTCAATATCTTACTTGGCTGATGACTAGATAATTAACCTTATTTATATAAGGGTATATTGGACATATATGCTCATTTAATATAACGGCATGAAATGATCTAATGTTCTAATAGCTAAAGACATGGGGTCTGTGCTAGAAGTTGTGAGATGTTGAATAATGTATACATTAATAGGCCTATATTTTAATGATCATTTAGTCAAATTATTGTATTACACGAATTCCGATGTTGCTATGGCTTGTATGGAAGTTTGTATTTGCTCTGTATCTTCATAGTGCAATACTGCATGCAACGCTTTAATCTACTTAAACATATCAAGAACGGTGCAAAACCACAACATAAAATGGCCCCTGCCAAATTACAGACCGATGCTTACTGTATATTTCCATATTTTAAGATAAAAATTATGAATGTGATATACTGAATGGAAGATTGAATTCATAGTCGTAGTTATAGAAGCAATTACAGCTGTTACATTTTCTCAGTCTAAAATTAATACATATAAAGAAACTAAACTCCCAACAAAATACCACAAAACCAACAGTAGTACTAGATTTGACCACTGCAGGGCAAGACGACGTTCTCTTGGACGGCTGATGATTAATGAGAATGGCTCTTAGGATCTACGTTAACTAACATTTTGATATTATTGAATATTATTACATGGAATGCATTGTTTTTGAATTCTCTTTCTCTGAAAACAGCCAACAAAAAAATAATTGAATAAATTATTGCGGTTTATTGAGAATACGTCAAAAATAGCTTGTCTAGTCATTTTTCACGTTTAATAAAGAATTTATATAAGACGACATATAAATGAAATAGTGTTTGCTAGTTTTCAAGGGATAGGCCTTCATCATTTTATCTGATAATAGTAGCCTATTGCCTTAGAAACACATTAAATATGATAATGTTCAAATAGGATGTTTCAAGCGGAGCCATCAATCCATTGAAATAAGAAATTCTTAGTTGGTTCATACAACCGAACGGGATTTTTTATCAGTTTTTCTCAAAAAAGTACCTATTTTGTATGTAATGTTTATATTTGATACTGCTTTGATGTGTTATGCGTAGATCTGCTCATCTTCGGTAAGATCTTTATAATAACCTTACGTTTGTGAATAACCCGCAGAAAACAATTTCACTAAGTAAATGATTGCCAACTCCTTTTAAACCGATTCTGACAATTCATTGTGCGAATGAGGGACTCGAGTTGAAATCTTTTTTTAATGCATAAGGCCCAGTGTTACGTCCTAAAACTCCAATACCCATAATTACAGCAAAGGAAAGAAACGCTTCTACTGTTCACGTTTTTTTCTACCCCGTTTGAAACTCTGATTGGCGTTTGTATTGTATATCACAGCCAATAGATGGACTCCTTATTGAATCGTTACACCATAGTTATTTTGGCGTGTCAGCCAAACAATAGGCTCTCGCATTCAACTGCAATTTATATACAGTAGATAATTTCGAACTTAGTATTTTCAACAGTAATTTAATCAAAACGGGAGAAATAAAGAAACAACCCGAAAGTGGGGCATTCTCGATTTACTTTGAATTAAACCAGATACAGTGTTTGTATTGGTATAATCGGAATGTTGGCGAGCCCACGCATATTACTTATATAGGGGTATCCTCTAAGCGGCTATATTTCTATATTTATTTTAATTTGTATACACACGGAAACGCGCGCTTCCCATCGTAATTGTAAAATATTTAAAAACAATCCCATATGTGGAAATGTATGTATTGGGGGAATTAGCTGTTTGATGGTTGATGCCCTCGGCATAGGTCCCCCCACAGGTAATGCGCTTAGACTCGCCCGTGTGGGGCCTCCGCAGTAGGGAGTGCTTGGAGCGCTTAGGAACCGAAAGTTACGTCCGGCTGCCGAGCGGAGCCGCAAACTTTGGGAAACATACTAACATTCCCCAGTCCCGTATTTTTGGGGGGGTTCGTCCTTCTGCCGGCAGAGAGCCGTCGGGGCGGAAAGGGGGGCTGCCCAGGGTAACCGTGTGCGGCGCTCGGCGTCCCGAATCTCATGATGCCTACGCTGCGGGACAGCACCATGTCCCACCCCGGCGAGAACCCTCACCAGGTCCGGGTGAAGGCTTACTACAAGGGGTGAGTGGGACGCGCCGAGCTCCGAGGCCGCGGCGCGTATGGGAAGCTGCCGGTGTGAGCGTTAGGGGGCCCGGCGGGCTTGGGGCGCCGCTGCCGCGTAGCCCGTTAGCGGCCCCGCGATGAATAGCTCCCGGCTTAAGGTGAGCTGGTTCGCCGCCAGGCAGAACCATCTGCAGGGGAGGCCGCCCCCCTTCTGCTGGAGATTAACCCAGTTGACGCTAGTTAGTGACGCTAGTTAGCCATCTTTCGCGGTGAGGTGCAGCCAGGCGCCTAGTTAGGCTGGTACCATAGACGTCCCTATGCCGCCCTCGTTGTTATGGGCCCGCGTTGCCATGGATACCGAGCCAGGCCTGGGTTTGCTCGGGCAGGAACGCGCCCTCGGCCGGCCGGACCCCGGCTTTGCGTGCCGGGCTGTGCCGTCCGGACGCGTGTCCGCGGCCCGCTTCCCGGCGCCGCCACGCCCATGTGCCGCCGGCGCTGGAATGGCCAGCGGCCCGGTTTCGTGTCGCGGCTCCGGGCGACTCGAAGAACGAGTCTCGCAGGTACGCAGGGCGACTCGGATGTCCCCGTATTACCCCCCCGTCCCGGGCAGGACATGTGAGCGGATTCTGAAGTAACCTCTGAGGAATGTCAGCTATGTAGGAATGTGTCATGGGGGGAGAAACTGAATATATATATATATAGATATACACACTGCCTATGTTATTATATCTCTCCCTGTTTTGATCATATCATAATGGCGTTTTTAAGTGTCAACTTACTAGTATTTACTCCTTTTCCACCAGCCGGTATGACTTTTGTTGACCTAAGGCCTGTGTTTAATGAACCTATGTAAGTTACTAATGGTAAATAATGCTCGTTAATGGTTTTAACATGGGCACAATTTCTTTGGATTAAAGCATCTGTTTTGTAACTGGCACCCTCCCCAGTGTGTGGACTTCACATATGAAGTTTTTCTTTAATGCACCATGCACCATTTTGCATATGACTTATGTACATGACGGGGTTTACATTCTTCCTGATAAACATGAAGGCGAGCAGATGTAACTCTGCCTGACCAGCGGGTCTAGCCGGCCTTGCGATACGTGCCGTGGGGGGAGTGCTGACCGGGGGCTGATGCTCGGCACAGCCTCCGCGTTCTCCTGCTGTCTGGCCGCCTTTCTTTGCGATGGATGGGTTCTGGTGTAAGTTTCTCGTAAGGCTCTTAGTGGTTTTGTTTTACCCGCTCTCACCCATGGCTAGTTGTGTGAATGTTGGCTAAGACATGACACCCATTGTGTAGTGTTAGATAACCGCAACTTCCTCTATTATGGATGTACTGCTCTAGAGGATGCTATTAAGGAGTGCTGCCACTCTCCTGCTGACCCAAATACACATTGACATGTTTTTTATTTTTGGCAATACTGAGTGCAGTACTGAGAAATTTGGATCTGGTCATGAATGTTCTGCATGAACCCCATAACAGTGCGTTCCCATGTAGTGGGTGTGGATTTGCAATGTCATGGTTGCTGGTTCAAGTCCCAAAGGCTGTGAGCCACAGCAAGATATTTAGCTTTCTAGCTAAGCAAATGTAAAAATGGAAGACATCAGTCTTATTTATTGTTTGTGAGATTCCACAGCTAATCCTCACGAGGCGTCAATCAGAGGAAAATGGAAGGAGAAGGCAGGAGTTTAACCACTTTGGTGTCCATGAAAGCTCAAAGGCCTGATGGTACAGTGGAAGGGGGGAAGGGGTGGCGGCCTGTTTGTCATCAGCGGGCCGTCAGTGCCTGGGGAGCCTGCCGAGAGACGGGGCTGGGGGTGGATAACTGCTGACAGGGTGAGATGCGAGGAGTGGCATGTGTGCATTTTCAGAGCAGCTCACTTTTCTGAACAGGTTAATAAAATATTATTCATGGTTGCTGGCCACATCCGTACATTTTATTTGCGTTGTGTATAGGCAGCCCTAGGCCTCACGGGGCAGTTTTTGTTCAGCTGAGTACTAAAGGTTGTCATTGAAGTAATTATTCACCTAATTGAACTCGTTTAGGCTTCTGTCTCATTGCGGAGGTTATTAGCAGGTTAAAAAGGGGGAGAGCCTGCTGTCTGAGATTATGGTGCATGGATGAATCTGCATTGCCCTGGGAATCATGCGTTTTTGCTGGTGCATCAAAGATCTCAGGCCTCCCCAGACCTAGGTGGCACTGCGGTCTGCTGAATGGGTGAGGGGCTTTCAGCACACACACACACACACACACACACCTTTATCAGTTGCACTCTCTCACATAATCCAGCTTGTTTGCTCACAGATAGCAAACCCCTCCCTCCCTTTACGTCCTACTGAGGCTGGTTTCCGGTCCACCGGCCTTAATCCTTCATCTGTGCCCCGCAGTGGTAGCAAACGTTTAGCTTCGTTTACCCGTAGGGTCCAAAGCTGGCAGTAGTGTCCAGACTGCCAAGGAGAGATAATGTAGTACCTGTCGGCTGGCTCAAAAGGAAGCGCACGTCATCAGCACGCGGGGGTCATCGCCGTGACATTTGCAGAGCGGCACGTGAACAATGTCAGTGCTTCACGCACGACCGCTGGCTCTACTGTAGCATTTTGTGTGGCTCGCTCACCGTGAATGAATTGAAAATGCAGATCAGCTAGATTTTCGGGGTGGGTTTTTTAGCTTATGGATTCGTAGTGTTCTCACTTCACACACACCCTTGCGACAGAATGGAGGGTAATCGCTGCGGGCGTCCCTGGGTAACGCACTGCAACCGTAGACCCATCTCCATGCTCGAGTTTTTTTTAAACAGTGGTAGGAGGTGCCAGGGAGGGAATTTCGTGCCTGTCAATGATTAATGAGAGCCGGGGGTTTTCAGTTCCGGGCCCAGATGGGCACCGTGCCAGCCACGACCGTCTGAAGTTTCTCATCTGCCTGTTTTTCATGGCAAGGAAGACGAGTGAGATTCCAGGCACATTCTCGGCTTGGCCTGGTTTGGGCCTGCCTGACTTCCTTGATTGTGTGTTCCCTTGATATTATAGGATGTTTCTAACTGAGGTCAATGTGGGGGGGGGGGGGTATTGCAGGCAGTACTGCGTATGGAATCTGCCTCAAGGTGTTGCTTTTGTTTTAAAGCCATCTGTCTGTCCTGCTGGTTCTCCTGTCTGCCAGATGTTTGCCTTTCCATTGGCGATTTCGGCTGCTGTGTATGGCAGTCTGTGCGCACCACAGTCATCAGCAATCAGGTGGAGCTCTGTGGTCATTATTAAGACTGATTGATTTTATACTTCACTATCAAATCGACCCTATGCCATAGCCTGATTTGTTTTGGATTTCTCAACTTGCTCCACTGAAACCCCAAGACTACATTTTTGTTCCCTCCCAGCTCTCAGCCAATCGAAAATGCCGAATACCTGGTAACGGAGCTGGGACGGAGCAAACGTGGACTGGCTGGGGGGTGGGGTGGTCCCCCAGGACAGGGTTGAGAGACACTGTTTTGGAAGACCACCGCATCATCATACAGGATTACACAAGGTTTTATTATCAGAATACTTCATATGTTTGGTTTGTTGTGCTTCACCGAAGAGGACAGTTTGTTCAGGTCAGGTTTCGCACTGGCGGTATGAGTGGCTCTCAGCCGAGGCTGCGGGAATGAGGCTGAGCCAAAGTCCTAACCGAAGCAGACAAGCTATCGATCGCGAGGTTGTGTCCGCGATAGCGGTGTTTACCGTGTGGGGAAGTGTCCCCAGTGGACCCGGCTTTGGAGAGGGGCATAGCTGTGGTGCTGGGGAAATCGCTGCGCTCTTAACAGGCCTTTGAGACTCTTTACCAGACCTGAGTGAGGAAGTCCAAACCACTGGGGAGAAAAAGATCAGAGCTGCATGCAGACCAGCTTGCCCGAGCTACCTATCTCATGGTGTCTCCCTCTCTATCATGGGACTCTGCCAGTGGGCACTGAGTTTGAGACTGGATTTTTTTTTCTAACCGATTTATGTTACTAGATACTTTACTGGTGACTAGTCTGGTCCCTTAGCAACGATGCTGCCTGCTGCCCGGGTGAAGTTCAGCGGCTGTCATTTTTGGCATTCGGTCCAGTTTAGCCCCTCCCATTTCCCTTTCCTCTCCCCAGAGACATCATGATCACCTACTTTGAGCCCACCATCTCCTACGACATGCTGTACAGCGAAGTGCGAGAGATGTGCTCCATGGACAACGACCAGCTCTTTACCATGAAGTGGATCGACGAGGAAGGTGTGTTGAGACCAAACAAGACCTTCCTTGCTGTGTCTTAGGTCTTTTTAATGGTGCAGGAGCTCACAGCCAGATTATTATTTTTGAAGTTGTGACGATGCAGAACCTTCAGTCTGAATCTCAGTAACCTTCAGTATAAAGTCCTCAATGAAAATGAAGATGCTGGCAGCCTGCCAGTTATCCTCTCATGTCAGAGTCCCCTTCCGGGGTGTGCTGCAGGCTCCAGAGTCCCTGGCTGCTTCATCCGCGTTTTAGCTCTAGGTCACAGGAGCAGGTAGTGAAGCGCTTAGCAAGCTGGGCTTGTGACCCAGAGGTCGCCCCCTGCAGGTGTACTCCAGACACGACAGATTGAAGGAAATGACAATAATGAGGGGTAACATTATTCTCCAGGTCTGCTGGAAGAAGGACATGGAAACTGCTTCTGTCTTGACACAGTCCTGTGTCGGCGAGAAGCATTATGGGATGGCTGAGCTGCTCTGTTTGTCTCCCAGGCGATCCCTGCACCGTGTCGTCGCAGCTGGAACTGGAGGAGGCCCTGCGGCTGTACGAGCTGAACAAGGACTCGGAGCTCATCATCCACGGTCAGCATGTGCCATCCGCGGCCAGGTTCTGCGTGGGAGTTGGGGGGGGTGGGGGTGTCGAAGGTCGCGGGTGACTCTGTGACGCCCCGGCTGCTAATTAGCACTGGAAGTAGCGAAGTCAGCGGGGTGCATGTGGGGGCGCGCGTGCGCGTCTCGTGTGACTGTAGCGGCACAGTCGTTGTCAAGCGCGTACCGGTCTCCGGTTCGCATGTCTGCGTTCCGGACGTCTCCGCGTGCGCAGCGCGAATTCCCTAAATGAGTGTGTTCCCTCCAGCATGGAGGGGTCATGGGCCAGGTGTGTGCGTAAATGGATGTGAGTGGCACTCCAGGTGTCCTTGGGAGATCTGGATCTCTGCCCCTTTAAATCTGCCTTCTGTCCCACGGTGCTCTTATTCTCACTTCTGCTTGCGTTCTTCTAAACCTTTAGTCTGCGGGGAAATTCAGCCACGTTCGGTCCACTTTCGACTTCTGGATGCCAGGCTGCCTAGGCTACATGATTGGCTGCAAATACTCCAGTTACAGTTAATACATTTACATCCTGGTATTTCATTATCGTTGACCTTTTTGTTCGTTGGCATGTGACCCAGGACACGCATCAGCTTGCTTTTGCCATCCTCATGCGTGGTTGGGGGGTATCATTGACACTTAGGGGGGTCCACGCCCTGCCCCGCCGTCCCTCCCTTGATCGGTTTTGTAATTTAATTGGCTAAGGAAGGGACTGGGCGTGACTCTGTTCCTGGCAACTCTGCCTGGGAGCCTGATTAGACTGCACAAAGGTCCCTTGGCATTTCAGAGATGGAATTGCATCTGTGCTTTCAAGCTTATAAACGGGGTCGTAAGGGAGAACAGGAGAAGGTCATGGGGTCTGTGGGAACCGCCGTTTTAAGAGGCCGTCTCGCTGGGCGGCACACCCGGACCCGGACGCGCTCGCGCCCCGCAGACACGCTACCCGCGACGGAAAGGGCCAGGAGCGCGGCTTCACGGGCCCTGCTGCATAGCGCTCCTTACTAGTGTGAGAGCGCGCTTAATGGCCGAGGCACTGACGTGCCCGTCTCTGTCCGCAGTGTTCCCCTGTATTCCTGAGAAGCCTGGCATGCCCTGCCCGGGGGAGGACAGTGAGTATGGGCCCCCCCTCGGCCCACTCTTCTTACTCTGCTTCTCTCTCTCACTCCCTCTCCCTCCCTCCCTCTTTTCTGCCTCGCTTCTTCCTTTGGAGCCTCCCGCCTCAGCATTCCTACATTCTGCCAGTACGTCGCTCTCTGCACCCCCGGGCCCCCGGGGCGGGCGGCCGCGCGCGCGGGGGGGGGGGGGGGGGGGGGGGGGGGGCGGCGGGGGGGGGGGGGGGGGGGGGGGGGGG
>JAODKN010000044.1:4268018-4278358 GCA_026774425.1 Petrocephalus zakoni
AACTGTAAACCAGCGGCAGTAGAAAACTGCAGAGCATGGACATGTTGGTTTTTTTTTTTTTCTTTTCATACGTTCATGTAAAAAGACAAATGGATATAAAATCGTCCAAAATTACGGAACTCATTATGGTGAAGAATATTTGTGATGGTGAGACTGAACAAATGGAAACGCGTCGCTCCGAGGAAGGTTGCCTGGTGAGACATCCCTGCAGGCCCCGGAACAAGCTACGCTCACCCTCAGGTCCACGCAGTACCTAAGAATGCATTCAGAGTCCAGACTGGCAGTCTGATATCAATACACTGCTTCTTCCTCCTGTGCTTTCTCCAGTAGGAGAGATCCGGTGGGTCGTGGTGGGATTCTCATCAAAGAATTAACCGGGGACTGTCAGCCAAGCGATGGTGGTATTAGCCTAAGAAGGCAGATATGCTATTACATACTAGTCTCCTTGTTTTACAGGTGCAATTTTCTCACACTTTCATGAAATTTGAACTGTTTTGTTAAGCGTCTCTCAAAGGCTTTTGTGTGTTTCCGGAGTAATTTCGGCTTTTGAACGTTAGAGAGAGAGCGATATATGAAACGTCAGTGATCCCCGACAAGCTGGCTGACTGCTGTGATCAGAATGATTATGCCAGTGCAGTCTGGTGTGTTTATTTTGCTTGCCGAGTTTTCCTAGTTTTCTTGTCACTTGGCTTGTGGTAAACAGGTGCCCCCCTGCCTCCCACACCTCCCCCCCCCAGCACTGAAGTGGAGCTGTGAGAATTAGGTGGAAGGGAGCATATATGTGACATGAGACCCAAGAGCAGTGCGGCTGTGCAGCAGAAACATGATATGTGGACAGTAATGGCAACTGGAACCCCACTGCGGCCCACATTTGTGTCTAGGGAGCTGAGCGCTGAGCTGCACAGACTGGCGCCTTGGTGTGACGTCCACTGGGGCCCTGGGCTTTGTTGGACGTGCCAAGGTGTACCAGGAATGAGTTGGTGACACACGCTGGAACGCACAGTCTGGGCCGGACAGACCAATCAGTACAGAGAGCCCAGATTGTGGGGCTCTGTCTGGAGTGGCACTGGAGCCACCGCTACCCCATACGTTTTTTATTTTTACATCATATTATGAAAAATGTGCTTCGGGAGTGAAACAATTTAGCTGAAGTGTCATCCCAGTCCCTGGGTGGGGTGTCTGTGCTTAGTGAACAAACAGTTCTGGGGTTTGGGATTGCGTAGCTCGGTTAGGGCGTGGTCCTTGACCAGGTGGCTGATGGTGCAGGCGTGGAAGGTGGTGATCAGGGCTAGCATGTGCTCAGAGCCCCCGTCTCCCTCTCCCCGAACCTTAAAAAACACCCAGCAGCTTGTGTGCTTCCTTTGAACGGCACGTAAGTGCTGGGTGCGGACAGACAAGTGGGAAGGTGCGTCGTCTGAGTGTCAGGTGTCGAAAGACGCCGAAAGCCAGACCGCCCTGAGTTAGCCGACGTGCTCAGCACACACTGCAAGTGCACATGAAAAAACCATTCCATTATACACCCTCAAAGACCAGGCGCCCAGTAGGAAATTTCAAGCCCTCCACCCCACCAACTCCCCAGTCTCAACTCTGCTGTTCACACTATGCCGTATTGTACACAAGAGTAATTTATTCCCAAACACTAGATCCCTGCCATTTTTTTATAGACTAAACACACCAGCCGATAATCATTTCTGAAATCTTCAGTACATTTCAACAATGATGCAAGTGTGCTCTGAAGTTCTGATGTTGGAACTTTTCTTAAAATTATACTAAAATTATTTAATGTATTAACTAAAAGATTTATATTCACTTTGTATATACAGTAGTCTAATATATTTAAACTGTTATTACAAATGATCTTTAAAAGGTTATATAGATAGGACCAGAAACGTCACAGGGGCAGCAAAGTCTAAATATTTTGCTTTTCATAAAGTCATCCATTACAATTATTATTATTTTTGTGGTTTTGCGAACCTCTGAAAGGTGAATTGTTTGTGTGGGAGGTTTTTTGCATGGATTAGCAAAAGAATGTTGCTTGGATGCATTTTTTTACTAAATTTTATTAAAGTAGATGGCGGCTCAGTAGACGATACTGCAGACTGAATGTTTGAGCGAGGCATTTGACTTACCTATTTTGTACACTACTCCGCAGACATTCAGTACGCCTCTTTTTAATGTTAAAACCCACGAACGAGCTTTGCACCTACCGGTAACTAATGTATTTGTACATGTTACTTTATGGGAGTCACAAGAGCTTGTTTGAAGAAGTTTAAAAAAAAGAAAAAAGAAAAAAGATCCTTTATTTTTTCCAAATAGCATATGCTGACGAGTCGTCTTTCTAAAGTGTACAGCAAGACACGCAACGCTCTATTGGTGTATCGCTGCGTTAGCGCCCTCTGCGCCCGCTGGAATTACACGAATGTGGAGTGAACAGCGGAGCGGCGCTGGCCTAAATAGCGACACCCAGTGGCGGATCACACTTACCGCGTCCTGGGACCGCTTCGCTCTGGGTGTCGGCTGACTCCCTCGCATCCTAGAGAGACGTTACCAAAACGAACCATTTTGTGGAGTCATTTGCAATTATAATATGAAATTATGTTATGAGGGGAAAGTCTATTATGTGAATACTGTAAAATTACTACATTTTGTTTACAACATTTAAGATTAATCAGTATTAGATATCCTCTCGACAATTACCTCTGTACCAGTTAGTTAAGTGCTGTTTTTTTATTTTACGTAGTATAGGATATTTGCATTCTTATTTCTGACTTTTATGTACTGGTCGAATAGTAAATTGCATTTTATACACAAGATATGCTATATATTCATTTCTCTGTAAACGGCATACACTCAACAGGAAAGATTATCCGGCTTTTGATATTTGTGGGAAGGTCTGCGATCTCTTCCCGCGACAGCCCTCTATAACCCTTGAATTACAGCAGTGTTACGACAATATACATGGCTGTGAAATGTGTACATACTTAATTACATGTTTAATGAACGCATTCAGTACAGTTCAGGCCTGCCACTGTAAGCAGACTTTTTAAGCCGACTAAAAACATGACGGTGCCAGCACTCGTTTTTTAAAATGTAACTTATGAAACATTTGAACATGTCACGCGCGACACCCCGCGTGCCGCGCTCTGCTCGCAGTGTGTTGGTACTAAACAGTCGCCCTACGCGAATCCTCCTTTCGCCTATGAATTATTTTGTATATGTTATATTTTACTATTGCCGTTTGACACATGGATGAATATCTGCTTACCCGGGCTCAGGCTGTTCGTCGTCATTAGTTGCCACACAAGATTTAAGAGAATACAATCTATTACTCTTTACGGCTTTGTAAACTTAAAAATATATAAATATATATTTACTATTCTAAAAACACGAAACGCAGTGTCTGTATCTGACCATTGCATACAATGTTGCCAATTCTATAAAATGTGATGAAACATTTTGTTTTTGCATTGCATGAAACGAGACACTGTTCTCCTACCTCACGTTGTGATATAAAAGGGTTTTATAAGCAGATGACGCTGCACCTCTAACCGTTTATCATAATTGATATTTACTAGCGATGCAATCTGTACATGCTTTAGCTAAGACCTCAGTTGTATGTAGTGTTTTTTTTTTTGGTCCCCGCCCCCTTCCCGGTTTTCAGCTCTTGTAAATATACCCGGAAAATATAGAAAATGTACTTGGATAAAATTCAAGTAAAGTTCTGTAGTGTCGAGACGTTGTATGTGTTTTTATTAATGCTACTCATTTTCTGCCATTTGGGAATACGCTGAACATTTTTGAAAACGAATAGAGTGATAACGCAAGAATTTGCGTGTACAGGTTATTTTTTTTTTCTTCAATAACGCCATTTTATTCTCTGCAGGCTCAGATTATTTTCACAATTTTATGTACCTTATGTGTGGCATACGGGGGGTAACTAACTCGTTTCAGGTAAACCTATAAATGATATATATAAATATTTGCGGATATCTTTATATGATTAGGACGCTGACAGATGGCGATTGCATATTGACTGAACATGGGCCGCGGACATTGCGGGGGGCTTTAACCTCTCTCACCGTGAAGAAGTGAGACACGGCCACCGGGTCATTCAGCACAACAGGATCTCCATGGCTTTGCTGCCGTTTGAACATACTGAGTCTAAGCACAACCTATTTTATTCACATCCGTGCTCTGTTTAATTTAATTCACTAGCAAGTATATGCACCGTATAATTCAAATTCGTTGTTTATCCGATGTTAAATATACACGTTTAACTCTGCTGTTTTCTTTTCGTGGAAAAGTCTGTAGCGCGTTTTTGAGGTTCATGTTTTTCCCCCACGATTAAAAATTCCGGGAACTAGGTGAAAAATAGAAAACAGGAACATATTTGCCCACAAGGTGGCAGAATAGAGAAGAAAATCTATAACTTGCATCTCGCCTTCCCAAGGAAAGTCTCTCTTCATGTTCTCAAAGAAGACACACCGGGCCCGGCTTCCACCCAATCACAAGGCTGGCCCATCCAGCCTCAATATTATATTTTTTATCATATATATGTACCGAGAGCTGGAGCCGAGCTTGAGACACACAAAAGTTAAGATATAAATCCAGCACGTTACTATGGCAACTGGCTTTCCTAATATTAATCAAAATGACCGAAATTAGAGTTCATGTGAATGTTAAAGAATCATGCTCCTTTTTTCCCAGGATGCAATGATGTGGTCTTGGTTGAGAAAGGGTGCAGTCTTATGATAATGTAGTACCACATACCATGAAGATATCACATTCTGCCCAGAAGAATCCATTCCTCACAACTGTGCATGCACTTCACGTTTGTATGCCTCAGCTCTCGAGGTAGCTCCAGGATAAACGTCATTAGGACAGACCATTGTCTTAACTTTCCCAGTGGATTTCACTCTCTTAATATGGCTGTGGAAAGTTGTACTTCGAGGCCAAATCATTGTTTGCAGTGAGGCCTGGAGAGTCAGTGACGTATCCGTATTGTTGATGGCACAACAGAAAACCCATATGGCATTTTCTGGGTTCTTCTGTTAACTGAGCCTTTTAGATTTTATTATTTATCTGCATCCAGAGAGGCAGTAAACAACTGCAGAGCATTTTGGATCCTTCTCCTCAGACCTCCTCGGGAATATGCTTACTGGGTCCCACCTCAACAAAATTCCCTATTTCAGCTGTGAAACTATGCCTCTGTGAGTCCTTGACTCACCATTAAAAAACAGAATGATTTACACAGAGGGATTGGATTTGGGGAAAGGTGGTACTTTACTTAATATTCCATTCTTGACCAAAAGTTAGATGAGTGAGTACAATGAAAGAATAAATATGAAGTAGATTCAGATTCAGAGTTGCAAAAGTTGCAGTTATCCTCAGTGTCAAAAATTCTACAAAAGAAAACATTGGATGGATATATAGTGTGCAAGACCTTGATATGTACTTCAGTAATCTTATTAGTAATACAGAATTTATATGGTAACAGACATGCTTTTGGCCATGAGATGTCAGAGAAGATAAAGTTCCAGAAGGATTTTCCTCTTGAAGAGAGTTTTCTTTTTCCATATAAAGCATTACGGTACGTATGTGTCTATTATTGCATTCAGAACTCAAAATATTAATGCCATTGAACAATAAAGGTGGTCTACTGTACCACTCTGTATTGCTTGATGGCCAAGGTGGCTTTTCATAAGCTGAGAAAGACCAGCAGGGATTGCTTTGAATACAGAATTGTATTCTTTACTAGAAATAGGAAAAGAATTGTGCAGTAGGAATTGCTCATACGTAGCTTACCAGTTCCCCCTTTTTATCAAAGCGGTCATTAATGAATATAAGTCCTTTATCAATCCAGTTTTGCTTAAAGATAGATTTGTTTCTAACAGCTATGTTTGATATTATTCAAGATAATAGTTTTGTGGGGTGAAAAATTGTGCAAGTAACGGAGTTTCCAGGAAAGCAGAGTGTGTTGATAGAATTTAGAGAGTTTCAAAGGAAGTTAGGTGACACTATAGTTACAGGTCAGTAAGAAATGCAGCCCACCTACTTTTTATGTTATGTGGGGTAAAGGACCAAATAGAATGAGGAGCCTTAAGACGTTCCTTAATCATTTCATTTTAAACATGTTATTCAAGTCAATGAAATTTAATAAATCAAAACCTGACCCTTTACTAGAACCTGAAAGTATATCCTTTTTTAAGAGGTGCCTTTTGTTTTTCCATATGAAATTAACAAGTAAATTGAGTCTTACACTAACCTTGAGATACCTTCAGCCTTGGTACTCTACCCAAGTACTCTACCCATAATAGACAGATCACGTTGAAGCCACGTATTCATTATGCTTTGAGCTTTATTAAGTCTGGGTATGAAGTTCATATATTGTCTAGAGGTCATATCTTCAGTTACATCAAAACCTAAGTATTTGATTGAGCTCTTTATCGGTATGCTACATACATACAAGAGCTCACATTTACTTATGTTCAAATGTAATCCCAAAGCATTAGAGAACATTTTAATCAATTCTATTGCTGGAGCTATCTGATGTTTATCTTTATGTACCTTATCTTTGAAATATAGACAAGCCTTTGATGTTAGTACTACTTAGAACCATTAATGAAAGGAATTCAACAGAAATCAAAAATAGAAAAGGCGAGATTGGACAGCCTTAACGGACTGATCTCTTAACAGAGAACCTTTTGCAGGTGGGTACAGCAATAAATTACTGATGATATCTTTGTATAACATTCTAACTATCTAAGTATTCCCCAAAACCCATTAGACCCAGAGCCTTATAGATAAACAGATGTTCTACTGTATCAAATGCTTTGTAAAAGTCAAGAAATACAACAAATGCCTTTGATTCAATATATTCAGAATAGTCAAGCAAGTCCAGAACTAATCTTATGTTATTCCTAATGTGAGTTTGTCATAAAGCCTGTTTGGCCTTCGTTAATAATTTCTCCTAGCTCTTTTTAAGACTCCTGGCAAGCACTAGTGCAAACAATTTGTAATCTACATTGAGAAAAGTAATAGGTCTCCAGTTTTCGACAATGAGGGGGTCTTTGTTTGGTTTGGGTATCAAGATAATTAATCCTTGTTTCATAGTTTCATTTCTCTGTTATCAATGCATTCTTCATACATGTTCATAAGGGGGGCTTCAATAATATCCCAAAAAAATGAGTAAAATTCGGTGGATAAACCATCCATCCCAGGAGATTTACCAGAGTTGAGACTGGTTTGTCACAATTTATTTTGAATTGAGTTGAAATGGAAGGGACAAATTCTTTGATATTATCTAACAATTTATCACAATGATTTGGATCAAAATCAGAATTATAGAGAGTGTTGTAAAGGGAGCTTACTTAGCCAGCTATATCCTTGGGGGTTGTGTTAATCTTATTTATTTTTAGAGCAGAGATACTATTTCTTTTCTTATTGCGTTTTTCAAGAGCAAAAAAATAACTTGAGTTCCTCTCACCATTTTCTAACCATCTCGCCCTTGAGCGTATGAAGGCTCCTTTAGCTGCCTCTATATATAGATCGTCCAATTCATTCTGAAATTGCATTAGCTTTGTTTGCTCTGAGTCCGACAGATTATTCTTTTTTAATAATGGTTCCAAATTCATTATAATTTCTCTTTCTTTGAGATCTTTGGCTTTTTTAATGTCTTTGCTACGACTAATAGCTATTATTCTGATTTTAAATGGAAAGAATTCCCACTTTTGAATGTTACTCATTAAAGTTCTATTAAAAATGTCCTGCGCTAATAACTTAACAGCTTCTTGAAAGGTCTTGTCTGTAATCAAGTTATTGTTCAGTTTCCAGTACCCACAAAGTTTTTGTTTTTTTTTCTTTGAGCTAGCTAGCTGAAAGATGATCAGTTTATGATCCGATAATGGAGCGTATGAGTGTGATACTTCGGACACATACTGTAGAATAGATGTGGAAGTTAACCACAGGTCTATTCTGGAATATTGTGTACGCCTGGCGTTACACCATGTGAATTCTTTGCTGTTAGGGTTATAGAAATGCTGTGTATCTGTTACTGAGATAAAGGGTAGGTTTGAAATATTGGTTTCGTGATGTTCGTTCTAGAATTCTATCTCTATCTGTTACTGAGATAAAGGGTAGGTTTGAAATATTGGTTTCGTGATGTTCATTCTCTTAAATCATTAGGAACATCATTGAAATCTCCGCCTGTAATCAGATTGGCGTTATGATGAGTTTTTTTTGTAAAAGAATAATCCTGGAATAAATCTGGGTGAACATGGTTTTGACCTGAGCAGCTCCGTTGTAACCATATATATTACACAGCATGAAAAAGGAGTTATCTATTTTAATTACAGAAATAATCCATCTACCTTCATCAGAGCTGATGGTTTCTAAGATATTACCTGAGAATCTGTTAAATAAAATAACAACACCTGCTGAGTGATTTAGAAATGATTAAATGGGTTTCTTGTAAAAAAGATGATATTGGCATGTGTTTTACGGGTAAAGAGAAATAATGCTTTTCTTTTGATGCCATTTCTTACCCCTCTGGCATTAAGTGAAATGATTTTGAGCAAATTAAACTTCAAGTTAGACATCATGTAAACAAGGAATAAACACAAGCAAACAAGCAAAAAGAGTGACGAAAGGGTTAACGCATGACGTGAACGAGAAGCTTGCTGCTGCAAATCTCAGGTGTGGAAGAACTTCTGAAAAGACCTGGGCACGGTGTTTAATCATAACTATACCGAGATACCTTTTAAGCAATAAGTCAAATTAAATTTTAAAGTTTAGCATTCTAGCTGTTCTTAGCTATTAAAGCAGAATCAATTTAACAATATGTCTTTCTGGTATGTCTCATCACAGACTACTCCTAGCAGAACGAGAGAAAGGGAGAATCCTGTACAGTTCATTAGATAGTCTGCCGTGATCATCTCTCCCTTAATGATCGCGTCAGGACCTCTGCAGGCTGCCTTCTCCCCCCTTTGCGTGCCTTATCAACAAGTGGCCAGAGTTTGTTCCTGCTCTGTCTCTCCCAAAATGTCAGATCTTCCGCAACACGGAGACCTTTATCCATTTACACTTTGGCCTTCATTGAAGCTCTCCGTATTTTCTGTCTGAAGGAATGTAGGGAAAACTGGATCAGCGCCGGCCGGGGAGTTCCGTCATTCCACTGGAATGTCGTCACGCCAACTGTTGCATCTGCCAAAAAAAACCATAAAAAACAAGAGACACACAGAACACAGGCAAGAAAACTGCTGAAATACCACAGAAGTCTGCCTAAGGTCTTGAGTAGATGTGTTCGTGTGGGAGGGAGGTGATTGTGCGTGCAGCTGCGTGCGTGTACGTGTAGAAATGTGCGTGTATGCATAGAAATGTAGATATGTCTGTATGTGGAAGTGGGATGTGTTTGTGTGAGTGTCTTTGTTTTGTGTGTATGCATCTGAGCGTGCATGTGTATGTATGGGTTCGCATGTGAGATGAAATTTTTTAGATGTTTTTACAATGAGGGTGAAGGGCCACAACGACACAGGCCCAGCACCCCCCCCCCCCAATGAAACCAAAGGGACTGCTGAGCTAATAGCGCATGAGCCCTGCCAGGGACAGGCTACGTCGGCACGGACCTACCATGGGATCCAGGGCACCGCAACCCTGGGAGTCACCCCCCCCCCCCCCACGGGTGTTGGATGTAGGAATGTGTGTGACACTAAAATGCAGTTAAAAATTGGGGGAACAAATGTGTAGTGGAACCACCACGACCAAAAGTCGTGGTCCACATCACATGTGCCCCAAGCCCTCAATGTATAAAGATGTAATTAAAATGGAGGGGAAGTTGCCAACGGGACCCGGCAGCTGCTGACTAAGCGGCCCGCCAGGATCTGCAAGGCCGTTCCACCCTCCAAAGCCCTGTTGTGTAAGGTGAGAAAGATATGGCGTAATTTCTGAGTTTCTCGTTGGAAGTCAGAGGAACCTCTGAAACCCCAACCTCAGAATTAAAGGTGGCTGCGTCATCAACAAAAGTGAAAGCTGTACTTATGTACTGTTTATTAGAACTTATGTCTCGCGTTTCATTAATCTGGTCATTCACACAGCACTATCCAACCACTATCTGTGGACGTATGCAAACTAGTGCATAATGCGTTATCAAATGATGTTAACTGTGAACCTGGCTGGAACTGGGGCCTGTTTCAGAAAGGAGGATTTCTTGTTTATCTGGATAACTCGTCGGATTTAGACTGGCCTGGCTAAATGTAAGTGAATGAAGATAAAGGGCATTTAAAGTGAGGTACTTTAAAGCCGACAAGTGATCCAGTTAAACAAGAAACCCTGCCATTTGAAAC
>JAODKN010000044.1:4291262-4304493 GCA_026774425.1 Petrocephalus zakoni
ACAAGAAGAAGATAAAGAAAAGCCACTTTTATACAGCACCTTTCAAAACACAACATAAATAGGAGGTCAGATTAGAAAAGGGTGGGTGGGTGGCACAGTGGTGTAGTGGTTAAGGCTGTCGCCTCAGACCCATGGGACCACGGTTCAAATCCCACACCAGGCCAAGATGCAAAGCCTTGAGGGGTGCTGCACTAAGTAAACAATGCTTTTATACAGCACTTTTCAAAACAATTTACAGAAGCAATAAGAAGCCCTTTATGATCTAAGACCACAGGACAGCATAACCTGCTGGCCTTACCAACATCTCTTCCAACAGTTTCCCAGTTTGGTCTCCCATCCAGGCCCAAACCTGCTTAGCTTCAGACAGAGCATCTAGTCTGAGCAGCAGGTGCTATGGCAGCTGACAGCCTGCAACCCAAACACACAACACTTGATTCATTCCACTATAGATGCAGTTAGCTATAGGGGATAAATAGGAGGTCAGATTAGAAAGGAGGAGAGTGGCAGCAGTGGTGTTCTGGGTAAGTCTGTCACCTCACACCCCCAGGACCAGCGTTCAAGTCTCCACCAGGGCTCCATGCACAAAGCCTGAAGGAAGGATAAATGAAAGCAGCTTTTATATAGCACCTTTCCAAACACTGGCCAGAAGCAATAAGAGGCCCTTTCATGATCTGAGACCACAGGACAGGATAACCTGCTGGCCATACCAACCTCTTCCAGCAGCAACCCAGTTGGTCTCACATCCAAGTCCTGACCAAGCCCAAACTCACTTGGCATCAGATGAATTAGCTAATCTGAACCACAGATGGCATGGCTGCTGATGTGGTTGGTTGGTTTCTTTCATTTTATATCTCCTAGGAGAACAGCCTAGCCTCTAGCACCCAGAGCCACCTATGCGTGTTTCCTTGGGTGTGCACACTTGTATTATTTAGTGCATGCTAAGTTTGCATTTAGTTACTTTCAGGTGCCCAGTCTAAAATGACTTTAGTAGCTGAGTATTTTGCTTAACATGGCTGGTTTAGGTTACTGCTATACTTGGTTTAATGGTCAAAGCAGAGAGACCAGGTCCTGCCCCTCAGCCCACTGTAAACCCACACATGCCCCCCGCCAGGTGTGATCGTGTCCACCCCCACGGGCAGCACGGCCTACGCTGCCGCAGCGGGAGCCTCCATGATCCACCCCAACGTGCCTGCCATCATGGTCACGCCCATCTGCCCGCACTCACTGTCCTTTCGGCCCATCGTGGTACCTGCTGGCGTGGAACTCATGGTGAGATGGCGAACGTGTGCTGGGAGACTGCTGAGGGCTTACTTTTTGATTTAACAGAGAAAGACGGAGTCTTTTGTTTTTGCAGATAACTTTGTCCCCAGATGCCCGGAACACAGCCTGGGTGTCCTTTGATGGCAGGAAGAGGCAAGAGATCCAGCATGGAGATAGGTATTTCCAGTCAGAACCAGTCCTAGCGGTTGTGCCACACGCGGCAAGTTGAAGACACCGATTTCTTAAGAGACTAATCTAGCCACCTATGCCGCCTATCAGATTGGCCGGCCCAGGTAGTAGTACACAAACACCTGGGACTCGTAACTCGAGCCGTTCTGATTAATGTCCTGTGAAATGTTCTTGCTCGTTGAAAACACCTCACCCCTACAGCATTAAGATAACGACGTCCTGCTATCCCGTGCCGTCTATCTGCTGCCACGATCTGGTGTACGACTGGTTTGAAAGCCTCGCCGAGTGTCTGCACTGGAACGTCCGGAAGAAGCAGGCACAGCTGATCGACATCACGGACGACTCCGATACGGAGAACTGAGCCCCGCCCACTCTCCTCAACACTAGCTTGCCTACCTAGCCGTCTACCGTGAACAAAAAGGTCCCAGATCAGTGAATTCTCAGGAGAGGATTCACCACTTGGTGAGTGTTACCTCAATCTCATAATGGTCCAAGTGAGGTTGACTGAACAGGACCATCGCGGTCAATTTAGCAACAGCGTCGTTCCTAAGGTTCATTACCGTTAAAATTAAACCCAAAACAAGAACTGTTCATCACTACAACATGTCCTTTGGTAATTAATAAAGATGAGATGTTTATGCTGATATTTTGGTGTGACAAGTCTTGATGAGGTATGACCCCGACATCTACTTGAACACTCAACCTGTTAGTAAATATTAACATATTATTAACTGGATCAATACAAAAAAAAAACGCCGTCTGCTTGCTATACATTTATTGCAATGAAAAGATACAGATATACTTTCAAGATAGACAATTATTTAAATTATATTCCAGTAACCTCAAAAGACCATCCTCAATTTTATATCGATCCAAATATGGACATCTAAATGGCTGTAGAAGTTTTGACTGGATAACGGTTAAGGTGTAGTCCTTTCATAGATGGATAAGCAGCTATATTTTACAATATACTGATAATGTGCGACACTCAAATACAATTTGAGATTTTAAAACTAATTCTGCCAATGCCTACAATATAGCTACCGGCACCTTTCTCTCAGAAAGACTAGCAGTGACCAGGGGTGACAGAAAATGCACTTATCCGGTCGAAACAGATGAAGCAGGCCAAGCAATAGTCAGGGCAGAGGACGGCGCCATTAAGGGGCTTACATGACGACGACAGGCTGGTTGGTCCTTCCTCTCAGTGACAGACGAGCGAGAGACTTGGCTATCTGAGTTTAGAGATTTCTCACGGTGGTCTTCGTACACAAGGAACCAGGCAACAAGCGTGCCGCTTTTGTGACAGCGCTTTCCTGGCGCAGCATTTCTTTGACATCCAGTGCTACAGGATAAAGGAAAGGGGTAAAAGGTGGTACAGGCCAGCCGCTTCCCCAGCAAAGTGATGCACTCCATACAGCCAGCCAGCACCATCAGACTGAAGTGTTAAAGTTTACCTATGCAGGTCAGGTGACTTGAAAGGGAGGGGAAAAAACACAATGTAGCTATATAGATACAAAAGTAAATTATAAATCCAAATTATATTCTTACGTTATATATATTTTAAATGTCAATTCCCTTGAGTAAACTCACCAGTGGTTATTAAGAGATTACTGCAGATAGTTCAAAAAGAAACTTCAGGAAAATAAAGGGTGAACGTTATAAGGTGGTTCTACAGTCTTGAAATGGTTAGGATTTATTAATATTGACATAGTCAAACCTTGCATATAAACGATGTATTCACAGGTTTTTTTTTTCCTTCGTTTTTTTTTTCTTTTCTTTAAATCACTAACACTATGGTGCAGGAGTCCCTTAAAATATAGTAGCCAAGAAAAACAACGCGAAACGTACGAACAGGACAATACTGGACCATAATCCTCAGAAGCAGGTTCACTCGCCAGCGGGTTAGTTCACGTGGTGTCGCGCACGGGGAGTCTGACAAACTGCACAGGTACAGCCGGCAATAAACGGCGACGGATCACAGATGGGCTACACTGACACCTAGAGGAGATCACAGGTCTTGCATCACAAAATCTGCTCACTTGCAACACGGGTATATTAGGGATCTCCGCTCAGCTTTCTCTTGACTTCAGTATAGGAAATTGGGGACTAACAGTGATTTTTAAAACCAAGTGCTACTTACAATAAATGTAATTACGCAACTGTATGAAAACAGCAATTTGAACCTTGTAAAAACCACCTGTTTGGCACAGAGTTAACATATATATGCCATTATGCGTTTGCTCCAACATTGTGGTTGGAAAAAGAGGCATTACATTTTACTTAACTGCACTACCTCAGCACAAATCCCCACATCTTTAGCCGTGTCAGTTATGTCGCCGAGGTCCAGGGCTTTGCCTGCCGAACCAAAAAGGAAACAAAAAATGAGGCGTCTAAAGCCATAGCCATCTTGTGAAAAGCCTTCCGGACAGAAAGGCAGCAGGGGTGAGAGGTCATACACATTTCTAATTATTCTGCCACAGCCTAAAAGTCTTCTGAAGACCGTTGTACCTATAACAAAACATGGAAACCCGGAATTCTTAAACATTCATGCAGGCTCGTCAGCAATACAGGACAGAAAAGACTGTGATCCATTAAATGACCGCCCTTTAACATGTATCACCCTCAGGGATCACACAGACTTTGGTCCTCCCAAATAAGCTTCCTATAGAGTTTTTTGTAGTTTGGGTTTTGTGTGAAGCCCACACATTTAACAGGTTAACAAAAACACAAACTGCAAAGTTAGCCCTGCCGCCCAGTAACCCTGGTCCTTGACGCCTGCAGCGTTTACTGGTTTCTGAGTCGCTAATGAACTTGTATACAGAACCAAGATGATGCGGGAAATGAGGAAAACCACCAATCAACAGGTAACTGCCTTAAGGTGGGTTAAAAACAGAATCTTAAAACAGGAACTGTCCCTGAACCCAAAAATCGGGGAAAGGGACTTTGGGGATAAAACCGAACGAAGGGTTTCCATTTTTTTTCTTATACAGTGGGGAAACTCAGAACCTCAGTGTTTTCCGTTTTAGAGAATTTGTCTTTGCACCCAATGAAAATTAGGATCCCTGTTTGCATTCTTTGTGGAAGATCTTAACCGAAACAAAAATGAGCGCCTCTCTGCGGCAAGGTAGAAGTTTCAGTCCTGCTAGAGTGTAGGAGTTTCTCACTTATGTTTATGTTTCACCAGGTGAGGGCTTGGCCTCGCTCTCTCCTTCTTCCTCCTCCTCATACTCCCCTTCCTCCTCCTCCTCTTCCTCCTCTGTGTGCTGTTCCAGCTCCTCTCTGGTGATCATTTCAAAGTCGTTGCCGTTGCTGTGCTGCGACCCCTCGTCCTCTCGCCTGTCACTGTCCGTGTCCCCGCCCTGGCCCTCGCCCCCCGAACCCTTCGCCTCCTCGCCATCTTCCTCCTCCTCCTCCTCCTCGTCTCCATTGCCGACCTTCTTCTCTCCGTCTGACCTCTCTTCACTGTCCGATTTCTCCTTGGCTGCGGGCTCCAGCGCCTCCGCCTTGCTCTTCTCAGACGCACCCTTTTTGCCGTCGGCCCGGGGGCCCTTGTACTCGTGCGTGTAGAGCGGCCTAAAGGAATCTATGAAGCCCACGTCTGCAGTCAGGTTCGGCAGGAACCAGAAGTGATGGCGCCCTCCGGTGACCACCCAGATGATCAGGAACAAGATGCAGCGGGCTGAGGACAGAGTGCAGGAGAGGGTCAACAAACAACTGGGCAGCGCTGGACTGTGGCCTCCTGAGTTTTAACAACTCAGTCAGCAGCATTTAAAAAAAAAAAAAAAAAGTCATCTAGGAAAATTGTACCATTATCAATTTAATCAATTATTAAATCCACTGACTATAAAGACACTAAGGTAGAGACTACATAACAGCCAGTCATGGTAACATCTGGGAGCATGAAGGAAACATGCTTAAGAAACCGCCGAATGTCGCATTAAACGCTGCACGTCAGGCGGGTCACCTTTTCGCAGCCGGATGAAAATGGGGCTCCTTTTGGTCAGGGTATTTTCACCCACATGGCGTGACAGTATGAAAACCGCATGCAACGAGAGCATCCCCAGACGGGACACCTACCCACGGCTAGCAGGAGGATGCTGGCGACGAAGCAGCCGGCCGCCACGCTCAGGTAGTACACGGCAACGCGCATCTCTGTAGGCCAGAGCGGGAAGAGCGTGGCCGCGATGACGGCGATGACTGCGCCCGCGCGCGCGTGCGAGAGAGAGAGAGAGAGAGAGAACGGACTCAACGCGGATTCTTCCATAAATACTTTAGCTAAAGTAATGTTCTGTGGATCAGATTGAATTGTTTGATTATGTCACTATGTCCTTGTTAGGAAAATAATACCTAGAATAAGGCCCATAGCGAATGTCTTGAAATGTACCGGGTCATAAATCCAAACGTACACCTGTAAGCAGGACAGAAGGCAAAGAACCAAACGAATAATTATGACATGGCATGAACATCGACACGGTAATGGATTCAACTTTGCATTTAGCCGTTTAGCTGAAACCTCTACCCCCACCATTCAATTCCTCCCCTGAATGCAGCTGTGATTCTGACTTCTGTGTTCTCGTTCTACTTAAATGCCACATGAGCTGTGGTCCTACAGGGCACAGATTTTACCAGGGGTGCTCCAGCTCAGATGAAAATGTATTTGAACAAATTAAGTTCAATAAAATTAAAAAAATATACTGTTATGCTTGAAAATGTGGCTTGTGTATTTATTGTCCATTGTCTCTGGATGAATGGCTGGTCCTGCTCTAGATCTACCTGTACCACAGAGCAAAAAGGTACACACAAAAAGGGAGGCGAATGTCAGCCATAACTCAGTCACTAATCAGTATTACTCATTAGTAAGTTCTGATGCACAGGGGTTAAACCCTTCCCCAAGCCCCCCAGCTGGCTACACATGTACAGATGTTTTGGGAGATCACACTTTCAGCAGCACAGGGCCCAGTCGCCCCCCCACTCCTCACCAACCTCATTCCCGTCCAGGAACACCTGGTCCTCATGTGGCTCCAGCTTGAACTTCTTCTTTGTGTCCTTCTTCTTCTTGGGAGTCCCGGGGCTCTCCTCCTACACGGACGGACAAAGGGACAGGTGAGCCGTGCAGAGAGCACATCTCGCCAGCAGGTGTCAGTGTAAGCCAGGGGCCGCCAGCACAAGGGCCCACAGCTTAACACGGAAACCTTGCTCGCAGGTTTAAACTGCAGATCTCCACTTCAGCCAACATATCCATCCATCCACCCACTTATCCTGGTTTGTGTGGCATATCCAGGCAGCACAGGGCAGGAAGTATCCATTGCATAATAATTAAAATCTGCAAACCAAAATGAGATGGACAAACACTAACGTACCGTTTTCTCCTTTTTCGACTCTGCCGCTTCGGACTCCTTCTTCTTCTCCTTTTTGCCTCTTTTATCCTCCTCCTTTCCGCTTTCGGCCTTCGCCTTCTCTCTCTCCTTCTCTTTATCCTTCTCTTTCTCCTTCTCCTTCTTGGTGTCCTTCTCTGGCTTCTTCTTCATCACTTTCAGGGCCCGGTGGAAAAACTGCTTCTTCAGGAGCCTGAGACGAAGACCGAGGAAGAGTTTTCAGCTAAATATAGGCGCGCCGTTAAGAACAAATGGGAACCAAGCTTAATAAAATAGGCTCCCAGCGAGGAGACGCAAGCTCCCCCTTTTCAAACAACCAGCTGGCGCTTTCATACATTTCCTTTGATCTGCATGGGCATGCGGCACACAGCGCTGCAAACTGTCACGTGCATGACAGGCACAAATGCAGACGTGATGCTGCTGATTTTAATCCCCTACGATATATAGCGCTTTGTTTGTGGCATTTCATACAGAGGCTTCCCGTTTCAACTGCATCACTCGATTGAATCTCCCCGTTGCTCAAATTTGCTCAAAATGTAGAAAAAAGAAAAAACAGCAGCTGGCTAAGTGCTCTTAGTGATTTGAGGCTTTTCATGTTACTAGGCAACAAAAAAGTAAGAGTCACCCCTCTAACCTTTAACACGCATCTGTAAATATGCATTTGCTCTCTAAGTGCAGAATGCTTTCATTTCCTGTACAGGACATACGGGTGACTCGCCTGCAGGGGGCGCTAGCCAGAGGACACAGGTAACTCGCCTGCAGGGGGCGCTAGCCAGAGGACACACAGGTAACTTGCCTGCAGGGGGCGCTAGCCAGAGGACACACAGGTAACTCGCCTGGAGGGGGCACTAGCCAGTGGACACACAGGTAACTCGCCTGCAGGGGGCGCTAGCCAGAGGACACACAGGTAACTCGCCTGCAGGGGGCACTAGCCAGAGGACATACCGGTAACTCGCCTGCAGGGGGCGCTAGCCAGAGGACACACAGGTAACTCGCCTGCAGGGGGCACTAGCCAGAGGGGCAAGCCCACCTGTTGCAGTAGTCGACCACGGACTCCCTGGTAGTGAAGATGGCGTCTTCGCCCTTCTTGGCTTTGGCCCACTTGGAGTCCAAGAGACAGTCCACCGCTTTTGAGGCTGTGAGGGGGAAGAGATGTTCGGCTGTTTCCAATAAAATGACCTCAGCACTGAACAGCTTAAGAAAACTGGTGTTAATATTCATGATCACAGGGTCTCTTGTTCGCCTTTATCCAGTGGCTGTCCCGGGATCGGACCCAGCCCACGACAGCAGAAGGGGAAGCAGGAATTGATCTTAGAACCATACAGTTTGGGTACAAAGTCAAGCAGAGACTCTGCTCTTACATGCCTGAATGAAATGAAGTGATCCTTTATGTGCCATCTGCACAAATATGAGTGCAGGTACACTGGAGATGTTTCTTCTGGCATGTCTCATCTTATTCTCCTTTGAGACATGCACACAAACATACCTACAGCTCAGAGTGAAGTTTGGGGGCCAGGGACAGGATCAGCCATTTATCCGCCACCCCTCAGGGGGTTAAGGGCCTTGCCCAAGGGCCCAACGGAGACTATTCTGCAGAGGCGGGGCGAACCAGCGAGCTCCTGATCAGACAGATTTAACCCGCTGAGCAACACACCACCCCAGAAGAAACATATTACAGAAGCAGAGACTCTAAACCCAGTCTCAGAGAAGTGAGGCAATAGCGCTAAACCACTGGGCCACCGCGCAGCCCATAAAACTGAAGGAGGCACCCTGAAGACCCTGCCGTCCGAACACACAAAAAGACGAACCATAAGCAAAGCCATCCCAGGTGTGGGGCGAGAACAAACTAATTCCCTCTGAGTCACATAAATGAAAAAGCCAGAGCGAAAGACACTGCTAATAGCAAGCGAGAGTGCTTAAGCTAATTTAAGCTATGCCAGGACGCCACACGGCTTCATCACAGCAAGCGGGACACGAGTGCCAGGGGCGCAGAGCACGCACCAATGAAGTACTCCACCCGGTGTCCCATCATGTTGGTGGACTTGGTGGGGCAGTTGAAGCGCAGATACTTGGCCACCGCCTTCTCCTCCTTGGTGGGCTCACTGACCTCCTGCAGGAGACGACACACACATACCCAGGAATTAATGGTGTGATCACCCCAGGTCCTGGAAGGAGTTCACACGAAAACACAGCTGCCGGGGGTCGACCCTCTGCAGGACTGAACTGGTCTACAGAAACCGCTGAAGGATAACGAGGACTTTAAAGAATGTGTCATGGTAAGGCTTTGAAACTGCATACCTTCGGTCATACTGCAGGTGTGCACGCCCATCCTGGCAGTATACCCATAACAAAGCAATAAAAAGTGCAGGGAAGCACTGCACTTCAAAAATGATTCACTAGTTAATCATGACACTTAAAAAATGCTTCAGCTAACTACAAAGACTAGCATTGCACGTCGGGGGCAATAAAACATTGGGAAAAAAAACTAATGGTAAGACGACACATGACAGGCACGGCGGTGAGGGGCTGATGGTTCGGATGGAGCATTTGTGGACGTAGCTACGTGACAAAACAAACCTCATTCCCTCAAAGGAAAAGAACATGTCGTGTATATAAAACAATACATCTTTGTGAAAGTAAGTGGGGTGTAGCTACCATCCATCAATCTATCCAAAAAATGGGAGTCTTGTTCCT
This sequence comes from Petrocephalus zakoni, assembly GCA_026774425.1. Classification (NCBI taxonomy): domain Eukaryota; kingdom Metazoa; phylum Chordata; class Actinopteri; order Osteoglossiformes; family Mormyridae; genus Petrocephalus; species Petrocephalus zakoni. The sequence goes on from JAODKN010000044.1 coordinate 4,300,781, forward strand.
CGCTTGTGGCTCTCCTCAACGCAGAAACCAGGTTGCGTTTCCCGCTGTCCCAGTCAGCCCATCAGAAGCGCCCTGTGGCCCTTACAGTGACCGCCTTACCACACCTCTCCTGTTGCCCCCCTTCAGGTTCTGCACACCACGATCAGTGAGGAGACTAGTCTCCAACAAGAGAAGACAAGCCACCACAGCAAATTGAGCGGCCATGTCCAAACACCCTATGTGGTGGTTAAACAGCGATGCTGCGATTGAATAAGCTAATTAATCAATACTACAGAAAATGAGATGCACTGTTTACAAGCCCCTTTATACCATTCGCGTCCCACCCGCACTCTTATTTAAATCTATTTAGCTCGTATTTACCTTATCATATTTGCATGGCCAAATATAGTGCGCATGCAAAAACACTCTTAAAAACCAGTCTTATCTGACTTGTAATGTAAGCAACAAAATGACACAACGGGGAGCTTGTGTAAATCACCCAGTAGCTTTCCTTTCCAAGTCAATGCGCAGACCATTTGTTCCAAACCGGCAGTTTTTGTTTTGTTTAACTTGCTTGCCTGACAGTTTTATCCAAAGCTTTCCTGGAGCTTCTGGTTTTCCCCCAAACACACAGGCTTCCTGCAGCATACTGGTCTTTGGCACACGGCAGTTTACACATTAGCGTCATGCATTTCTGAACATTGGACCACTGGTATTTGATGTGGTCACACGGGCCAACTGCAAAGCTGGCAAGAGGCAGCACCTCCGGTAAACATCACCCCGTTTCTAATTCCAAGCTGCTTGCACACACCAACCTCGCTAACACGCTATGACGAAAGCTACAGCTTCCTGATCCGGCCTGATATTGATGAAATGACACAGACATCGCCAACAAGAGAGATAAACAGAAGGTCATGAGTCCACAGGATGATATTCCTGCCTGGGCCAAAATGTCAGCCATGTCATCAAGAACAACTGAAGGCTCAGTGCTCCCAGTGGCCCTGGGAAAGATCACCATGCTTTTCCTTACAGTGGCTTTGAATCAGTCTACCAGTCAGATTGTCAGTTGTGCAAGTCACCACCACAGACACAGTTACCCAGCGCCAACCATTCAATTTCAAATAAATGTTCGCTGCAAGTAACTATATTTCAGCAGTATGTCTGCACTGCACCTAAACCATAAAAAAATATATAAAACTTTGTAACTTTGACTAATTCTAACCCTTTCTTAACCAGATATACAGAGCTTTGTGCCACTAATATCAATAGCCACAAATCCTATGTATTTCACTGAAAGGCAACCCTAAAACGCATACCTCAAAATACACAAAACGACTGCACAGTCCACAGCTACAGTATGGCTTTGGAACCGAGCTCGCAGTGTCTCAGCTGTGCGACTCCCCGGTTACAGGCGGCTGGTCCCCGCCAAGCAGCAGCATGTCAGACCCGGTGCAGACATCCCGCCTGCTCATATATAATGCGCTGTCATGCAGGTACCTCTCAGGGCGCCTGTTTAATCCGCAAACGCGATGCATACATGCCGCATGTACCGGGCTTGGCGTCCGGGTCCGGGTCCGCCAGTGATTACAGTTACGTATCTAAGCAGGGGAAAGGTGCCCCCCCCTGTAGTGTGTATAGCCCGCAGATTAGGGCGCCGCCGCGTCACACCTGCCGCTGCCGGCCGAGGGACACGCAGGCAGGTGGGGGATTACCCAGCCGCAGGCCGGCGGAGGGCGGGAGGAACTCGCCAAGTCGCCGCAAAAGCGCGCTAGCCGCTAGCCGGCTAGCTATGCACTTCCTGCAGGCGAGGAAACGCCCCGGCCGGCGCGGCCCGGCGCCCCTCACACCCGCCCTCCGCGACGCTCCCGACGCGCGGATCCTCCGGCGCCGGCACCGCCCGGGCCGCCGCGCCCGGCTTTTCCCCCGCGACTACCTGGATTCGCTTCTTGTGCCTCCTGCGCTCCGCCATGTTGATCCAGCTCCGTGTCGGTGTGACGTGGAGACAACGCGAGAGAAGAGCGCGAGAACGGGAGCCCGACGTCACGGAGCCACGCCCCCACGACGCGGGCAGCGGAGGCGCGTCAAATGCACGTTATAATAGACACAGAAATTTAATATTGACTTTAATATTGAGTGTTACCTTTCATTGGTTGGTGTAGAGATTCATATACAAATGTGTAGCCCTGATCAACGAGGTGCGTAAAGCTGTAATTATATATTTTTTCTGTATTATACATATTTTCCCCTGTCCCATGATGTGCAGCGTGCACAGAGATGGGAAGACTGGATGGGAAGTCAGTGGTCGTTTATAGGGTAGACTAGGCCTAAATGAGCTGACTGACCATTTTTACAGCTACTCAAAAGCACACACAATTCAAGATTACTTCATAATAAAGGTACAGAAACAACAGTCTTGGGAAACTATTTATAAAATTACAGTGAAGTCACAAATATAGTATGCATGTAAAATCCATCCAGTGCACACAAACTGAGTCAGCTTGTGAGTTCATCCTTGAATGGAAAAATACTTCTGTGTTTTTCAGTGGACACTTTATGCAGCAGAAGTTTGATGGAGATTGGTGTTGACCCCTATCAAAGGGCTCACACACCATCATTCTTTATTAAAACATGAACTTGTGCCCCTGGTTGGAGCTGTTTGGCCAAAGTAAAACATTTCAGCTGAATTTGCATCAGTTTCATTGACCTCTTGACTTGGGGTGGAGCTTAGTAATAAAGTAGAATGTAACACAAAGGGAAAATGGCATGTTTGTTAGTAGGGTTTTTTTCCTGTTGACTCGGGGCTTCAGATGTTCTCATTCAAAATAGGGGGAGGGGGATTGTCTGGCCCCAGCATGGATTCCTGAGGCTTGACACTCTCCAAGTCCCTGGGGCAGGGGCTTCCCAGCATGTCCATGCTGTTGCAGTTCAGTGGGGAACTGATCTCAGCAGACTGGTCTCCTGTCTTTTCTGAAGTGGCCTGCAGGGCGGCGCCAGCTGTGAGAGGCAGGTTCATTGCATAGAACATACTGCCCAACCGCCGAGACACCTGCAAGTGGGGGTGGGTAAAAACAGTGCAATTCGTGGGAAAAATGTAAGCATTTTGTTTTGAGCTATAAGAATTAGTGTAATTATATAATACTTTACAGATTATAGCTATGGATAAACACATGTGTGCAGTGGGATTTTCTGTGCACCAGAGTTCAAGAGATGTTTAAAATGACTCTCTGCTCAGACCTGAGATCGTATCTTCAGGGCAGGTCCAAGCTTCAAGCCCATGGTGTCTAGGAGGTGGTCCTCTGTGAGTAGTGGCAGGGTCTCTCCATCAATCATGTGGTCCTTGAATGTCTGTAGAGAACAGCTATGTTACTGTGAAAATCCCCTGACTGGGAACCCCTTGGTGAAGCCTTCTTTTGTTTGTGGCCGGAAAGGCTGACTCAAGCACAAACCTGAGCGTACTCTGAGCAGCTGGGTATGTTGTTGATGAAATTGTAAACATCATCCACCGTCCACTTTCGAAGGTCCTCGACTGATGACATTACTTCGCTGTTGAGAAAACTATGAGGTCCTGATTAAAAAAAAAAGGGAGGGAAAATGTTACTAAACAGCAGTGCTTCCCAATCCTGTCCTTGGGGACACACAGACAATCCACACTGGACAAAAACATTTACCGACTATGGGTCCAAGTCGAGTCTGAAGCCCATCCCACAAACCACAGGACACAATATAGGGGAAGA
>JAODKN010000044.1:4331106-4341997 GCA_026774425.1 Petrocephalus zakoni
AAAAAATTAAGTAGCCACACATCTTACGTGGCCCAAGCATGTGTGACTATTAACAGTAAAGACCCTCTTTGGGACCATTGTTCTCCGTTATAAAACAAGGCACCATTACCATGGAAACAATTATTTTCAGCCTCTCTTTCCGTTATACCATAAACTTATAAGTTTAAGCTCAAGCTCTCTAAAAAGAAGCAGGAAGTAGGCCTGCTGGTTGGCGCCCTGCCCACCCTTTGTAGTTTTACAGGCCTGCCCCCAGCGGGTTACCAAATATATACATGCAACCCCACACGTTCAAAGCTTTTTAATGTAGTGCTTGAAGATTCATTTGCTGTAGGAGCCAATTAGCCAGGTAAGGGATTTTCCTCATTTTAAAACATATGGTGACTGATAACTGTGTCCCCCTTCTCCCCCCACAATTTATTGGTGTCCTTTGTAGAGACCCTTTGGGCCGGTCCGGTCGGGAAGCATCTCGGGGATGGAGATGGTAAATATGACCCGTTGCCTTGCCTTCGGGCCAAGGAGCGATTTGTTGCTGCAAGGCGATACTTTTCACCTATTGCAATGAACCAGCACCACACTTTGAAGTTGACACGGATTCTTCCTGCGGTTCTTAGCAGGAGACGTCGCCAGTGAGGGACAAGCCTCCACGGAAGCCGTGTCAGGGAATCCCATCCGCAGGAGGAGGAGCGCCAATTCCCCGGACTTCTGGACTTGGTACAAATTCTTCATGGATTCCGGGAATCAGCAGGGAGTGAGTCCTCCGTCTGTCCAGTAATGTAACCTCAGACACCAAGATTAAAGCTTATAGGAGCTTCGGATGATCAAGATTTGTTAGTCTCCAGTTTTTTCCCTGATGAAGTCCTTATGGCTTGTTCTCAAGCTTCCATTGGTGCTGCATGCCTTTCATCTCCTACTGCATCCTCCTTCCTCCCAGGTGCAGGACCTCGACCGCCTTTACCAGGTCTACCTGCAGAACCAGCACCGCCTAGACGGGGGTCGCTCTTTCGCTCACTACCTGCAGCATCTGCGGGCCATCTACAGATCCTGCTCCGAGTCGGACGACCCCGACTGCGTCCGGGAGCACACCAGCAAACCCACGGCCCAGATGGTGATGCCCTGGGTGGCCCCGTTGGCGGCTTGTAACCCGTATCTCGACCCCTACTGCCTGGGCGGTGCGGCCCCCGGGACCGCGGGCCGAGAGGCCGCAGCCAGAGGAGCCATGCCGCTCTACATGCCTGCCTTCCCACTGTCTGCCAAAGCTCCGGCCGCCTACTACTCCTCCCCAATCCTGCACCCCTACCTCACCGCCCAGCAGCAGGAAGATCTGCTGCGTGTCTGCAACCCCTCCGACGTCGAGTGCCTGCATTACCACCTGCGGGCCAACTATGGCTACACACCAGTTGCCAGTCCATTCCTGTCCTACGCTCAGACGCCGTCGGGGTTGTACCACCTGTACCCGACGTGCGATCCCGATCGCGACCCTTTCTGCCTTCCGCCTCCGTCCCAGCCGGCAAGGAACCCTGGGGAGGGAGCCCCCGCCTCCAGCGTGGCCTGTGACCCTCAGTACGACCCCCACTGTCTTCTCACCATGCCGGCAGCGCTCAGCTGGATGGGCCAGCTACAGAGACCCGGGCACAGGCTGGGCATCAGGGGGAAGACCAAGGAGGGCTATGACTGCTATATGCTCTACGACAAGAACTGCTACCCGCTGGGCACTGAGCCTGGGTGCCACCCCTACGACCCGACCTGCAGGAAGCCGCCCCAGCCCGCCAGCCTCATCGCGGGCGCCAGGTCCGCGGGCGACGTGATGGAGCCCCACCCCGACTGCGACCCCGAGTATGACTATAACTGCCGGCTGCGTCGGTACCAGCCCAGACCCGACAGCAGAGCCACGCAGGAGCAGAAGGACGAGCCGGACCATGGGGAAGCCAGGCGAGAAGTCCAGAATGATGGCCCATTCCAGGGAGGACCCGCGGAGTACGACTCAGACCGCCACCCCGCCCAAACCTTCAGGGAGTTCCTGCAGGAGCACGCTCATCAGTAACACCCGATACGGGGGTTCCTGCATCTGTTAGCCTCTATTCGGGAAACAGAACAAGACATCGGGGGAACTGAGTGATTTCTCGTGTGATTCCAGCACATGCATGCAACAACTGAAATAAACTTTCCCCGAATTCCCTCATTATGCCTTTATAGGCCAAGCTCACACAAGAAAGTGTCTGTGTGAAATCGTTACATTGCTCTGAAATTATGCCATTTATTCCCATAATTTCTGTTTTAAACACAATGGGTGATATACTTAACATTTGGTTCAATCAGACATTACTCTTATTTTTTAACTTCTGTTTTGTTGTTTATTTCCCTGAATGTCAGGTATTAATTCCATGTTTTTTTTTCTTATATTTGATTCCTTACCCACTGTGCCTCAAAATTATGTCAGTTGAAAATGTGGTAGGATTCCCTTTTGAAATAAAGAACTGTAGAAACACAACTAAATTTCCCTGCTTATTTATAAAAATATCTGGATCAGGCCAGTATCTGCAGCACTCCTGGCTGACCACCAGCTCAGCTGTGCGCCCGGCTACCTGCATTCCATAAGCCCGCTTTCGGGTTTGGGCAGACCGGCACTGGTTTGCCTTGCCATCCTCCTGGACCAGAGTGTAACGTAACCGATTCCAAAAGCACTAGGTGCATTCTTTGAAGGTCATTTCACAAGACGGGAGAAACTGGCCACATTTGATTTATTCAGTATAAATAATCATGCTGTACAAATGAAGACACACACACACAAACACACTGAGATTAGAGAGAAGTGTCTCAGTATTTGAGCAGTTCACTGGGCCAGCGTAACACGAAGGTGAAAAGTCTGCAGTCGGACTCTTCCAGAAGGTTCTAATCTTTAACCCTAATGAGAAATGGCTTTGGAAAAGCCTGCTGTACATTTAAAAGTCAAGGTTCTGTATACAAGACATTTTTCCTCCTGGTCTGTCTGTCTGGTATAGAGCCTCTCACACAGAGCTCAGGAAAGCCTGACCTGACCCCCCCCATGAGCAGAGGCTGAAATGGGGCAGAGAGTGTGGAGCACCAGCCTTCTGCAGGTCTGGGGCAGCAGAGTAACAAGGAGACCTGGGGCCCCAGACAGCAGCCTCCACACAGGGATTATAGGGGAACGGCCTCGTACCACACGCGCACGCACACACACGTACAGCACTGCACTCTACACAAACATACACACAGGAGTACAGCACTGCACTTGTACAGATACAGGAATAGCCTGTATACATATGCCCATATTCATATGCAGAGGCCAGGCTAACCAAATAGACCTGAGCGTGCACACACACACACACACACACACACACACACACAAGCTGAAACAGAGCTGCACTTTTCTCTATACGGAGCCGTTTAAGTCACACTGGAAGCACATAAAGGCATCGTAAAAGACGATAAACCGCGCATGGTTAACATAACGCACGCGTTCTCATTCAGGGGTCTGTAGAAGCACACAGCCAAGGCGCCAAAACGGATAGTTTGGTACTTTTAGTGAGCGTCCAAAAATGAGATCGTCGTAGGGATGCATCTCAACCGACACGCAAGTATAGAAAATCCCGGTCAGACCGGATATGTCAATGTGTGGTTGGGGTTATTCCCACAAATTACGGAAAATGCGTGAGTCGAGAAATCTTATCACAGATAATTGGAATGCATGTTAAAAAAGCTCATAAAAGTAGGCCGTCATCAGTAAAATACTGCAGCGCATAGCTTAGAAATAAAAACCCAGCGTGAGCATCGCCGGTGGGACCGGTGGGACCGGGGTGCTGCCATCGGCCAGTGGCGCAGCGCAGCGCACAGCCCCGGCCGGGAGCCGCGCCTCTCAGTCCGGCCGCTAATGACAGCCTTTCCCCCGCGAACATGTGCGAGCGGACGCGAATATGCGGTGATCACAGGTGTCGCCTCGTAAATCCTGCCCGCGGATTTGTGCGGACCTGCGAACTCAAATGTTGTATTTTTCTTGCCCAAGTCGCAATAACTGCCAATGACAGAGTTACAGATAAGGCAGAAATAAACGTGGTATTAGTCGGTGGGCACCACCAACATGCAAATCAAATTATATATAATAGTAGCAGAAAAATGCAACCAGTGAGGGACATACATATATATATATAATAACGAGGTTATATAACAAGCTATACATCACTTTAGGTGGCTATTATCCATCTATAAGCTCCATTAACATTCTATGTGATAGGCAGCTATATTTCAGGCCTTATATATTGAGTGAGGTCATCAGCAGGCCTGAGAGTTCTTAATTAAGCTTAATTTGCTGTGAGGGGAACCACTTCAATTCGTTTAATTAGTTTAATTATTAGGTGAGCTGTTTCCTCAGTGTCAATGTAGGCCTACTACATATGTGTAGCTGTTTCTGTATTGTTTACTCTGTTATTTGATTCTCTCTAAAACTGAAAAGAAAAATCTACTTTTGAATTGCCTTTTTTTAGCTAAGGGGGAATTATCACTGCATTACTTTAATTATGTAAAACGACATTCACACTTAATTGTTTGTAAAGGGAAGAAAATGTTAATGTCCTAAGCTGATGTCTGAAAAAGCACAACGATGGCCAATAATCTATAGCAAATGTCAAAGGTACTTATTTGAAAAAAAAATAAAACAAATAAGAATAGAAAAATACATGCAGTATCAAAGATTGAAACCCATCTATTTTAAGTACTAAAATCAATTCTTTGCAAACTCATACTGAGCAAAAACGACATAATCAACTAGCAAAATTAAATATAAAATAAAAATATGTTAAATGACGAGAAAATCTAATAATTTCTGGAATAACTAAATATGAATTATGATAATTGTATATACAAGAAAATAAAATTGCATAGGGTAGATATGTTATTAATAGTTAAAAATGCATAATAAACATATTTAGATTTGTAGCATTTAATAATGTAATCTAATATGGTAATATCATATTTAACTAAGAGGCTTCACTGTACGAGCGTTTACAGAAAATGGGTGGATGTATGGACTTCATGGGATTGTTATTCACTGCCCTGTAAATCTTTGATTTGCTGCCACCTACCATAAAAAATGGGAAATGCAATGATCCTTTTCGAGAACCCTCTCTCTGCACACTATAGGCAGGCAGGATTGGACCTCCACCCCGCCCACATCCATCCCAGCTAACTTATGTCGGCAAGTAAAACATCTCAGTATAATTCCAGAGCAATTTATTATTTTGTTGTCAGTGTTTCTACGAGACACACGAATGTCCCCCGAAAAAATACGCAAAGGTTCTACTGTAGGACGCGTGTGGTTCTATGTGGTTGTATGTAGTTCTTGTGCTGCTAGTCACATTTCCATCACTAGCTAACTGTCTAACCAACTAACAATCCAAATTTTGACTAGGTAAAGAACTTCTTGCTGATACAAACTCAAAGTACTACTTTGCATACTTCATATGGGTTTCCAGGTTCAAGGAGGCAAGTTATTAGCTACCTAGCAATGCCACTGTGGTACTGTCCATATACTGGCATAAATCAAGTGGCGCAAAGTGCTTTTTGAACAATTGACAGGCTCGTGAGGTGATGGACAATACACCGTGTCGGATGTCCAACCACGCCTTTCTGCAGGTCGCGGTCAGACATACTTGTCATTTTGTGATATCCATGGCTGTGTTTAATTAAGTGTAATCTAGACACAATAGATGCAGGAACATTCTAGAAATATTAATCTTAGCAGGGAGGCGATGACAGGGACACCCTTTCCATGCTCGGGATCGCAGTACCACCCCTGGGGGCGTGTCATTTGGTGCGGAAATGTGGTGTGCCACATTAAGACCAGCACTGGACCCAGGGTGGAGTCTTCCTGCATCGCTACACCATGAAGCATAGAGGGTTAGGTTACATCGATTCCTATTTCTGTCGTACCCCAAATAGACACCCTGGCACGCTTATCAAAGCGTTGTTACAGAATTTAGAAAAATGTAAGTTTATTGGGTCACCTATGCAAACAGGAGCTCTGAACTGACATAATCTGTATGTCACACAACCACAGTGATAGAACATGGTTTAGTATCATGATTTACATCTTTAATGATGATGACAACTGGGAATATGCTATTAATAAAGAAGATGAGGGCAGCAACTGGTGGGCTGGGAGATGTCCAGGAGATGGTCATGCAGTGTCACATTAGCACTGGAGGCCATGGACACACGTGTTTGGGGGAGATCACGGATAAGTGTGAGCCAGTTTGGATGATATGAAAGAATTTCAGTGCTTTGTCACAGTAGCTGCCAATGTGATGCATTACAAATACATCTATTTTTCAAGTAATTTGAAACATTAAGCTTTACGCTAATTTCTGAAATAGAAATTTTATATCGTTAATTTTATTTATTCATAACACTTGGAGGACAGTGATTAAATTGTTTATTATATTCATTTCGAAACATAATATGTACAAGGTACATGAACCACTCACAGTCAGATAAGTGACATCAGCCAGTTTGTTCTTTGTCAGATCGTTAAAGTATGATCATAAACGGAGCAATTGTACCACTTTTAGCATTTCTTTTTCCTGGCGCTAAGACGTCATGTTAGTGGGGAAAGATTCATACAGCATTTAGATACACTGTGGCCTTGGAATCAGATGTCCACAAGAAATTATAATATGTAACAAACAAAATCATGCACAAATATAGTTCAGTGGTAAATTCAAGAATTTCTTCCCATGATAAAATCAAAAATATAAAACAGGCTACATGCTTCTTTTGTATAAGTAGACACTTAAACATATGACAGTTATATAAGGCACGTCTTTTATGAGGTGCAATAGATGTCATTCGCTTCAGCATTCTTTATGGGCCCACATCTCTCTCTGTGAGTTAATATCCCGACCTACATCAATGGCACCCACGATGGACCATCCTCGGTTTAGCGTCTTCGGTCTGCCACTGGGGTATCGGGGTAGAGGAGGAACCCCGAGAAGGTGGAGTCGTTGGTGTTGTCGGCGTAGATCCCGGTGAACTCTTCCTCCCCGTAGACCTGCAGCCAGACCTCGTCCCCAACGTCCAGGTGAAGCACTATGGAGCCCGAGGCCTGGTCCAGGTCATTCTCCTGGAACTGGTCATAGGTGAACATGATCGTCTTGTCGTTCTTGTACAGGCTGACCCTGGCGTCTTTGGGGTAGACCGTCAGGTGGTATGTGAAGAAGTAGGCGCCGGGCAGCACGCAGCGGAACTTGCCGCTGACGTCGTCGTAGTGCCGCTGCTCGTTGTGGAAGAACTTGGTGAAGCGGATGGGCACGTTGGCGGCGCGCACGGGCCCGGTGAGGCCCACGCTGAAGGCCGAGCGGTAGACCAGGGCGCTGTCCCCACGCTCTCCCTTCATCCCTGGTGTGCCCGGAAAACCACGAGGCCCCCTGGGGCCTTCGGCGCCTGTCTCACCTGGGTCACCCTTCTCCCCAGGCTCACCTGTGTAACATAAGAGGAGCCGGCTCATTTCTGGCCCACCCCGGGTAAGGTAAAGGCCTCTGACATTCGTACCCCTTACCCATATCTCCTTTATCACCCTTTGCACCGTCATGCCCATCTCTGCCGTCTCTTCCCGGGTGCCCGCTGTGCCCTGGCGTGCCTGGCACCCCGCCCATCCACTTGGAGCAAGGTTGCCTGTCATCAGCTGCAGGTGCTTCAGGCTCCCCAAAGTCCTCGGGCTCCTCCTGGGCCAAAACGGCGCCCCACCTCCCTACCAGCAGCAGGCCGAAGACCAGAGCCCACAGGATGCGTGCCATGACCACCCGACTGCAGATGAAATGGAGGTTCTCAATACCACACAGCCACCTGCTCCGTATCCGTACTCCATACTCCACGATTATATCCAGAGGTGGATAGTTCGGGTCCAGAAAGTAAAAATCCAGACCAAGATTTTGTTTCAACCAACCAGTCAAATATAGGGTCACAGTCACAGTGTAGGTTAAACCAGACACATCAAGTGACAAGTTAGATCCATTCTGATTCTGATCAGTTGTTATTTTCTATACTGACAGAAAACACCGGGATCTTCATTAGAGATTCTGGCCTTATTAGATTAGACATTAGATATTTCATCTGTGACTTTGGTTTCAGTAATTATGATATTACTGTTATTAAACCAAAGAATGTTACAGATGTTATATTACTTTAAATTATGGTTCCATCCATTCATGCATCTTCTAACCACTTATCCTGGTCAGCAGCATTGATTACTTGAATGATGGTGTTAATTACTGGCTCAGATGCGGCTAATTAAGTAAGTCACCAGGATCAGGATTAGAATAATTTGCTGTACCAGTGATTCAACAGTAATTCGTCTTGCTAAGTGTATTTATAACTCTGACAAATCTGCGTAGCTATTTAATGCAACTGGCTCGTAACGGTCTAAATGTCAATATCCGAAAATGTTTTTATTTTAGTTTCATATCTGCATGCATTGATACTTGGGCTGAAATTCAATATATTGGTACGCGAAGCAGTACTAAGTGGCGCTTTTATTTGTAAGGGAAATTAAATACAGCAGTTTAATTAAAGTTATCCTTAGCTCATTTTAATACAGGACATGAATGAAATGATCCAGTAAGGCGATTTAATATTGAGGACATACGATAACCGTGGGAGGCAGTGCACGGGTTCTGTCCAGAGTCAGTGAGCTACTCCACTCACAGAATACCCATTTTTGGGTATCCAGGTAAATCCGACTGCTCATTAAAATTTATTGAAAAGCCACTACAGAGAAACAGAGTGGCAAAAGGATTTGCAAACATTACAAATCTGTGCCAAACTGGCAACCAGGCATAAAAAAGCTGCGTTTCTCAGCGCCAGGATTTTAATTTAGTTGGATGCTGTCTGTCAGCAAGTTTCCAGTCACTTTTAATTTAGTTTCTTTCCAAAATAGTCACTGCAAATGTGTCAGACAGTAGTGATGATATGGGATGGAGCTTGCCGGGAAAGTGGAGAGGAGGAAGTGTGCTCCTTACCTTGGTCGGACCTTCGTCTCGGGCTGAAGGGCGCTGTAGGACTGCCGGACGCGAGCAGCGGTCTGTCACCCGTGGCAGCCAGACACCGTGTGTGTGTCCTCGCAGTCCATGCGTAACTCAATTCCCCGACTGTCTTCCATCCTATATTTATCCCTGCTGAAACACATTTGCAGTTCCACTGTGTCCCTCTGCTATTCAAAGCCGTCCGAGTCCTCTGCTGGCTATTCTCCTTTCATGCCCATAACCCATGCAGCCGGCGCCATGCGGAGATTTCGTGCCACTTTTCAGCTTGAGCCCAAAAGTTATCAATTCACAGTTTTGCCGCAAATTAAGTTGTTACTCAAAAGAGTAACAGCCCCACTAATCTAATGCATCCATCCATTCATCTGGGTGACAGATGAATGGATGGATGGATGAATGGATGAATGGATGGATGGATGGATGAATGGATGGATGGATGGATGGATACAGCACACCTGAGTGCTTCAGTCAAATGACCAAATAATAAAATACTAATTCACCGTTATTGTAAAACTGTTATTATAACAATAACACTGTCTTCTTATATTACATTATATTGTATTATGTTTTTGTGTCGCTAAACAAAATGTATGTTCACCTGAGTAGATTCACCCTGATTTATATGAATACCTAGCACGACTGATGCAGCGTCCTTAAATACACTCTAGTAATACAGTGAATCCAGAAGGGGGCAGCATTTATCAAAGTAAGTAGGTTGTGGTTTCCGCTGTAATGATATTGTCAAGAACATTGATATACGGTTTTCCGGATGGGGGATTTGTTTCGCGCTTAAATATATTACAGTAATTTATTACCACAAATTGCCGCTTTGTGTTATAACAGTGAGAACCAGTTGTGAAAAACAGTAGAAAACTAACGAAAAGACTCATTACCACAGTTCACTAAATAATTCAAGAGGTGCATACATGCATTTGGAAAAATGTAAACCTCTCCTAGCTGTAATACCAATTAAGGATATATAATATACATTCCACATTATATATCTAATTCCCTGACAACACTGGTTTTACCTGGATTTAGAACTTAAAACTGGGTAATAATTTGGGTAATAAACCAAAGGGGAAAGACGGTCTTTACTGATTTACTGATACACAGGGTATCAGTAAATCAAGATGGATTTATTCAGATGCCTATCCAGGAGGTGCAGAACCTGGTGCATTTCAAAATCCAAATGGAATGGACTGAACTCATAAAGGCCCAATGTGCAATGAATGCAGCTGTCTCCCCGCAAAACCGGAATCAATAAAGCCAAGGATAGCCAAATTCTGTGGCGGTCACATAATTATGATTAGACTATAAAACTCAAGGATGAACATATCTTGAAACCCATGGCAACCCAACCAATAATCTGGAGGCAGGCAGGTTATAAATCAACCTCAAGTCTACAGGCAGACAGGCAGACCACTTTCACCAATGTGAAAATAAATCATATTTTTATTGGAACCCTCACATGTCTTAAGTGCTTATTTACCCTTGGTTTCCTAAATAATACACCCAAATTAAAATAAATGAATTTTAACTTAATAAAATTAATATGACTGCCTTTTGACGAAAATGGCATTTTGTATTGAGCTGCAGGGAATGTAAAAATAACTTCATTCGATGTGGCGGTAAGCAAGACGGCGGCATTCAGCAGCGCAGCGGCTTCTCAGCTACCGGCGGCCGGCGGTAAGCATGACGGCGGCATGCAGCAGCGCAGCGGCTTCTCAGCTACCGGCGGCCGGCGGTAAGCAAGACGGCGGCATGCAGCAGCGCAGCGGCTTCTCAGCTACCGGCGGCCGGCGGTAAGCATGACGGCGGCATGCAGCAGCGCAGCGGCTTCT
>JAODKN010000044.1:4358864-4373788 GCA_026774425.1 Petrocephalus zakoni
CTATCGCCATATGCACTCACCTAAGAGGGCATTGGCAAAGCCGTACCAAACACACCCAAGCTCCCCAATGAGCCACCGTCCCTGCGTGCTGGCAGCGAAGCTGAATGGGGTCCCCACGACGCACACCAGGAGGTCGCTGACGGAGATGTTGACCAGCAGCAGGTTGATCGGCGACCGCAGCACTTTGTAGCGGCAGAAGAGTACCAGGACGAGAAAGTTGTTAAGAAAGCCGAAGATCCCGATGAACCCCAGGCAGATCGCAACTGTCAGGTGTCCGGTGGGGCTCAAGGTCCGCCGTGTGGTTTCCAGGTGCGCGTCGGTGCCACCGGCGCACAGCGCGCCGTCAGCACCGGGACAGCCGCCAAGGCTCACGTTAGGTACGGTCATGGCAAAGCGGGTCTGGCAGAAGGAAAAGCCGATTGCGGAGACAAACGGAGCGTGCGTTTTGTAGGGAATCGGCGTGGTATTGCAATCCACTGGTTACTTGCTGCTTTTAAGGGTGTCACCAAATATCAATATCAAACAGTCACAGTGTATTGCGTGAACTTTTCCAGGTTATCCACAGTTCGTGAGCTGAACGGACCGGAAAGGTTAATGTGACTGTGCTCCACCGCGTGGCAGAAAAACGCACCTCTGCTTTCTCGCCTATTACTTGTGGACACGGCCCTGTTTTATCTCTCATTATTTTTCAGCACAGCACCGGCTCTCGGGTTTGGCATGCCGAATCGGTCTCAGTCTTTAAATCTTGACTGTTACTTAAGTGTAGCTTACCTGCAACTTAAGAAGTGACACACCGTAACTATGACTGTCGGTGCTGCTGTACATGCGACTTTGATACACGGTGCTTGTACCTAAATGGTTGGCCTTCTTTCCACGTGCCCGAACGAGTCCCGGTTCAGTCCCGTGGAAATGTGACATCATGGATGTAACTTACATAGGGCTGCAGCCGTCAGTCCGCGACCCCATACAGGCTGACACGGAGAACTGACTTTTTATGCAGTTTGGCTTTGACTTTGTCCGCAGTTTACATTAAACTAGCCCGTTCTCTCTTTTTCTTTAATGTTAGCATGCCCCCAGGTTTGGGAGGGGTTGACCCTGGTTCTTTTTTGGTTCCGCCCGTCTTGTTATCTGGCTTTCTCTTTAATTTCTTTACCTTCCCTTCTCCCTGTTTTTGAATTGTTCTATATAAATGATACAGAAATGTACCATAACACGCTCACGTGAAGCACCTTGTGAAAAGCACTATATAAGAATAAATTGAACTGAACTGAAGCCGACACACTGTCATTATAATTAGTGAATTCTATTCCACTATCCACGGTTCTCACCTCTACTATCACTTATAGGCCTACATTTACAAAAAAATAATAAATCCCATATTTTACTCTTTTGGAACGCTGGCCTTTTTATTCCTTATGACTGGAAAAAGTTTGCTGAATCCTAGAGATAAGAAATACAATAATCTACTCATAGCCAATTCTAGGGGAAGAACTGAGGACACCCCATCATTCAAGCAGAACCAGGGCCAGCTCCACAAAGCTGCCCGCACTCGTGATGCAGGGGGCAGGGACTCTACAAGGTTACAGGAATGCAGCATCAATCACCCTGTAGTTAGTGATGCAATAGGATCGCTTTCATCGTTTTGCATTCAGTGCAAGTTTTATGAAAAACAATGGCTTCTGATTTTGGGCAAGGTTTGGCCCTTTCTTAGTGTAATGAAGCACTGACCAGTAAGGAGACCAAATGGATCGAACAGGAAGGTACCGGAACAGGTGTAAATCCCTGCCGTGACACCTCCATAAAAAGGCAAGGACAATGTCTGCAATGTTTAATGTGCCTCGCTGTCTGTCGGTCTGGACAACAGCACCTGCTAAATGTGTAATTGTTTATGCGAATGTGGGCTGCCCAAGGAGCCGCCCGCTTTCTGACATTGTATCACACTGTTGGTGACATTGTTTATAGTGCAGTAGCGGGAATCATCCGCCAATTACCTCGCGCTCTCCCTTAATTAAGGTGAAATCACAGTATATATTATGATAAACCCTTAGACTTAAGTAATCATTATTGATGTGGGACAGGTTTCCTCAGCTTCTTCCCAAAATACTATCCATGCTCCACTCAAAGCTCAGCAGGCTTGCTGACCATGCTGCTGATACTGCTCCCAGCTGCATCGAGGAGTAATAAAGTCTTGCTGCTGGTTGTTGTAAAGCCTGCAGCTGACTCTAATATAATATTATATATTTATATAATACAAACATACAACTCAAAAATACATCTTGTATATATGTAAGTGATAAAAGCAAGTTACAAAACTAAGTAATGATATATAAGATTAGAGTTGCAAAGTAATGGAACTGAGAGCCAATAGTAAGCAGAATCTTTATTCTCGGTGGGTCAAGGGACAAGCCATGATTTATTATACTTCTCTGCAGCTATGGGTCTGCACAGCTCTATGGAATCCGTGCACCATATATAATTATTTCAGGGTGGATTTGTGGTGCTGGGGGAGGATCAGAAAGACCCAGAGGAGTGATGCTCTCTCCATCCTGCCCTCCCTTCTCCCCCCAACCAAATTAATGAAGACGGGTCACCCACAATATGCCTAAACTCAGTGATTGGGGTATGACTCACACCTCACAATATCATTTGAATAATATGCGTAATTAGTTCTCAGGTAATCACTATCATGGACGAAGTGCCACATCCACTAAAGAAGTCTGCCTCAGGCTGCAGTGGTGGTTAAAGAAATGGACTAATAATATTAATAATAATAATTCTTCTCTCCTCCCCCACCTCCTCTGTGAAGGGCAGCCACCTCATGTAGCACCCAGGGAGCTAGGGGTCAAGGGCCTTGCTCAAGAACCAGCGACCTTTTGACCACAGGCACAGAGGCGTAACCCACTGTGACACACTCTGCCCCCACTGTTATACTAACCTTCTCCAAGACATGTAACCTGAATTGCTCCAGTAAAATACACAGCCGTAGAAGTGGCAAAAGAATCCATGTTTAAAAATGAAGTCACAGCCTTCACGTTGAAACTGCGATGTGCGCCCCCTGGAGGGCATCATGGTGGCTACATAGAATTAACCCATTGGCTTCTGTTCAAATCAACTGAGGTGGTGATGGAAGATCAGTGGACGGGGTCTTTGCTAATCAGGAAAGTTCCACTTCCTGAACTGGAATTGATTTTTAACATTTTATGACTGTTCTATGACTTCAGGAACCACCACCCCCAAACCTAACTTAAACTTTTTCTACAAAATGAAAACAATTGGAGATTGAACTTTTTGGCCAGTCACGCTCGCATGCAAATTTCCCAAGCCCATTTCATTGCACGCTCTCGCCGAGTCTCACTGCAGCTGGACAAGTGAAAATGAGTAACACCACAACAGAAGGTAACCATGACTACAGTGATTCATAATTCAGCCTGAATGGATCTGTTGGAGTGGTTGATGCGGTGGGAGGTGTGGCTTCAGCTTCAGCATTCTGATTGGCCATCTGAAGCAGACAAAGACATCCTGTGTCCTGCAGTGACTTTGGAATGATGACGTGTGAATGGCAGACCTGTGACTGGTCGGTCTGCTCATTCTTAAGTACCTACTGTCATTGGATACGGGATTTATATATTTGCCCTTATTTATTTATCATTATTAATTTATCCTTATTAATCTTCCAGCCATGGCTGTGACTTGTTCTATTTCTCTATTATGAGGGAGCAAAATTTGAAATGTTTTTCCTAGAAAAAATGTTAAGTTGCTTGGCATTCACTGAATTCACACTTATATTTATATTATTATATAATTGTTATATAATATATCTAATTTTATGAAAAGCAGAACTGCTGATAACTTCAGTGCCAGAATGAATATTGTCTGTGCTTTTATTCTTATCATGTATTATTAAAGAAGGATCATTTACAAATCACTCACTGTTAAGTTTCACTTTGCTGTTGACCCGTGAGACGCCATTTAATGTGATGAACCTGCACCTTAATTGAAGAACGGTTCCTCGCAGACTCCTGGTAAGAGGTTATTGATGCTCCATAAGAGAAACACGCATACTTAGACACACACACACCTTCTACATCCAGTACGTGGATTGAGTCCAGGCCCATTGCTAGACACAGGCCAGGGAGCTCAGAAGAGCTGCATGATAACATTCGTTAAATCGCTGATAGCAGTCAATCAGTCTCCAGTATCGGCACCATTCACTGCTGTCACAAACGGCCTGGAAATCAGCAGGACCTGCCACCAAGGGGGAGGATACATGGCTCCGCGCTGCATGTGGATTACAGGTGTCATACACTGCCAGAGGCCCAGAATCCTATGCCCTGAGGGCAATGGTAGAACTACATGTAAGAACTACATGTAAGGTTACAACTATGCCATCTGCCTTCACACATTTTGCTCTATGAGCCCTTCTGCTATGTTCAGGATACAGAGGCTCTCAAAAAAGGGGCTCTGAAACCTGCTACAGCCTGCACTGAGGCAGACTCCACCCCCACGACATCGCTTATCTTAGGCCACGCCTCCCGAGCACCAGTCCCACTGTCAGAGGGGATGCAAGCATATGGGACAAAAGCTGGCATATACAATAAAGAAGCCTTCTGAAGCCACAAATGAAAGATTAATATTAATGTCACCGGAAATGTCAGATCACACCTCCAAGGTTATCAGAAAAGCAGGATGAAGCTCACAAGAGGCATTAAACAAGCTTTTTGGGAAGTACACATTCAGCATATAAGTTAACCCCATTCCTTACTTTCCCAAATACATACATTTTTCAGCCCTCTCAAGATTTGGAGAAGACTCTCTTAAAACTCTAACTCCAGCCTCTGCCTACCTGGCAATGATTGAGTCCATATCCAAATGGCAACCTCATTTTGCTGATGTTGTTAAAGTTTCTAATGACATCTTTTCAGTCCCCAGTAAAACTGTGTCATCAGATGTCTTGGTAAGCAGTGTAGCGTCTTGTAAAACTCACCAAGGGTGTCACGTGGGCCCCAAGCAGCACTGGTGGGAAATGAATTAACTCACCCTCTGTTATAGGCAAAACATAACAAGACTCAAGTCAAATGAAGAGGGCTTTCTTCTAAGTCTAAAGGTTTTTCATTAGGCAGATGCCACTGAACAAATTTTCCCACAATGCACTCTGGCAACTTGGGATTTTCATAGTCAAAAGAAAATATTTAGGCATTTAGGCAGAGGAAAAAAATATGCAATTAGGAAATGAAAATGAGCAGTAACAATATCTCTGGGATCACCTACTCTGGCAGGGTGACATTTGAAATTCCCTATTTATTCCGCCCGTTTGATGATAAAAGTTGGCGTGTATTTTCAGATGAATGTTGTCTCGTCTGACAACCCAACCATTGGATGAGGCGATAATATTTGACATTATGTGGACCAATGAAAGTCTCCTTGTCTGTTTGTTCTGTTCAAATGCAGCACTGTTCTAGAAGTAAAAGGTTAATTACTTTTTAAAATAAAAATTAAAAGGTTAATTAAAAAATCCAGGGCTCATTATCACTGATAATGCAAAATATAGACCACTTGAACTTCTGGTAGAGACAGTTGAATCAAATTGGATTTACTCACTAAACCACGGTTTAAATTTAAAAAATTGAGAATTGTCCATAATGGATCATTTTTAAAATAATTATCAAAAATGAACAATACAAATATACAAAAATGACAAAGCAGGCAACCACCATAGTATCAGTTCAGGAAGGAAGGAGAATCCATAAGAACAGGATGTAAGGAGAAGGTGGAGCCTCCCTGGTTTCTGGGCAACCAAGGGATCATCACCTCGATGCCTCAGACACCCTCGACGGCCTCCTCACTGAGCCGCCGTTAGAGAAGGAGCTGCTTTTAGCGAGGAGATACATGCAGGTACGCCCAGCTGAGAGATGAAAGCCTCGTACCAAGCAGTTTAGAGTGACCAGAATTTCCCAGATTCAGTGGTGTGTCGGCCCAACATGCACAGCGGCAGGTGGACAACACGCCGCCAGGTTGGCGAGAGAGGCTTAAGGTGGGCGAGGGTGGAGAAACCCTGGGTACTTGACAGTTACGCACAGCGAGTAAGGATGGGATGTATAGATACTGTGGAAGCCAGCTGGTCTTTAGCCAGCAAAATTGCATTGAATAACTACAGAAAGACGACCTACCGTCAGTGAGCCTCGCTATAGCCTAGGGCCTTGTTTTTAATTCTCTTGTTTGTCTTTGATGGCAAAAATAGTAGCTTTTTTGCAGGGGCCTCCTAGCCATGTCAGCCCATGGCCTGCTAGACCTCACACAAGAATTAGTAGACCTTGTCAGTACTGGGCCTTTGTGAACTGGTTTGTTTGTATTGGCACACACTGTTCCTCCTTCCTTGTATGCTGATTTTCCCAGCAGGCTCTGCTGCGTGCACATCGACACAAACTCCGGGTCCAACATCTGCCTTTCCATTCACCTATAGCTCATTGTTTCTGCTGGACTTGATTCTTCATAAAAGCAGCATTTAGCATGACCAATTGGAAAATTATCAATATTAATACAATATTAATAGTGGTATAAAGGTAGAAAATGTGCCTTGTGATGGACTTGCATCCCATCGGGTATGTACTCCAATGCTGTGGTATAGGAGATGGTATAGCTCTAGACCCTCCTGTGACCCCAACCAGGATGAATGGTTGGATAATGGGTGGAATTTTTGTAGAACCCATGAAAAAGGCACCAGAAAACAATGTTAAATGATTTCAAATGGGTTATTTTGGACATGTAAGGTCATTGCTCATTGCACACCAAGATTATGCAGAATCATTCCCTGGTGAGTACTGCTGACCTATGCTGCTACCTAAGAGCCCCTTTTGAGACCAGTTAAGGAGTCGTACAGAGTCTTAAAACACTCGCAAACCGTCAAGGATTTTTTTCCCCGTGGCTGCTGGTGCACTTGACAGTCTCCCTCTACCGAACCCACAGATGAGTTTGGTAAGCTTCACAACAGTGACACCTATCGACCTAATACTGTTATAGCAAACTCCTATCTTGTGTGAAAAGGTAGTATCTTTGTAGCAACTTTTCAGCTCTGGGAAACTGTGTAATTCATTGCAATGGTGTGATTTCAGATGAGGAATCGAATGTGCCTCCCTACAGCTCTCACTAAACTAACAATGACATAGAGAAAAGGGAGCGCATGTTCATGCATAAAGTGGTTAAATGGTTTGACTCGCAAAGAACGCAGCCTACGAAGGCTATGCCTTCATAGACTGCGTCCTTCTATGTATGTGAAACACCAGACAAGCACCGACCATAAAAACATTTAAAAAATAGTACCTTTTTAATAAAAAATACAAATTTGAGATCGGCAGCAAGGTGTCTCACAAACGACACCCGGAAAAACGAAACTCACTTGTACAAACATTCAGAACAAAACAGACGACAGCAAGACAGACGAGCTGGCTGGGTCAGGCACACAGAACCGCGGATCAATTTGCGCATGTGGAGAGACGGTTTGGGTCCAAATAGCACCGCAGATACTCGGGGGTAAACGGGGGGGGGGGTGTTGGTGACCACAAGCTGCACTGTAGGACGGCTACGTCACAAACACACCCGAACTCGAAGTCTAGTTTACGCCAAGCAAAGGAACGGCTCTGCAGTACCGAACACGGGTTAGCGGAATACGGCCAGTAGGGGGCGACAGACGTCAACCACCCACTGAAGGGGCGCTATGCACAAAACACCTGGTGAACGCTCCTTCACCACCAACCACTGCTGCCCTCAGCGTCCGTCCTCACCCACACCCGAGGCGGGGTGGAGGACACTAAAACGTACGCTATTTTGGCACACAGCCACTGCAGAGGACGTCTGGTGGAGGGTGTGGGGCAGCAGACACGCAAGCGCGCGCGCACACACACACACACAGCTGCTACGGAGACGGCTTCGGCATGCATGCTATAGTTTAATACTGTGTGCACATAGCAGAGCTATTTCTATGGAAATGCCAGCGGGCTAAAACTAGCACCCAACCGCTTTTAATCTCGTACGGTTTCTACATTTAAAATAAAACTCACCAAAAAAAGTAACCCGAAATGCCTGGTGAGTAAAGGTATTAGTAACTCCGACCGCAAAGCGCGACCATTTAGAGATGGTTAACACTGCTACTTTTGGGGAAACGTCGTCGGCGCGGTCAGGTTTGATTGCTGTAGCTACACTGTATTGCTGCGCCGTGGATTTCCGATGCCTTTGGACGCGTTAAAACGAGACCTGTGCCACTTCGGAGTGTTTCCCATGAATGCCCACTAGGTGGCGACAGTGAGCTTAAGTGCCGGAGGGAGCAACTGTGCTGCAGACTTTCCTGTGAATTCCAGCTCTTTCACAAAATCATCTGCAATCAAACAATCCGGATCCATACAACAGAAATATTTGATGCAAATATATAAACTCAAAAATTAATTATAGTCATATAATATATCTCTTCGTAAATTTTTCTCCTATGTATCACAAAAAAAAATGTCCATATAAAAGAATAATCGTGAACGCCTAGGCGGAAGTTTCACTTTCACTCCATAAGGTTATTTTACAGGACTCAATACTGGACTGGTTGACCATTAAACTTGCAGAAAATGACCCAAAAGACCCAGAAGAGGGTTCCAGTTCTACTGCTGGTTGATGCTTGTCATTTCACCTCTCCAGCAGTCCAGAGCAGCGGCATCGAGGTCTGAAGACGGAGGTGTGTGGGAGTTGGGGGGGGGGGGGGTCCTGAAGGGGATCCTGGCTGGGCTTGACAAAGAAAAAAAAGTGCGGCCGGGAAATGGCGAGGTCCTTGCTTCCAAAGTGGCATTCCATCACCGCCTGTGAAAGACAGAGGAGTGATGGCCCAAGTACTTTGCCATTGCTGGACTAAACCGGTACTAACTGGTGTGAACAACTTTTACGACCCTGAAGGAAGCTGGCTTTCCTTTGACGTTTAGCTGCTGGAGCTGCCTTTTGTGGGACCTACTGGATTCTGTTTGGCTCGCCACGCTTCTGATGTTCATTTAGCGGTAACAGAGATACATGTACTGTAGGGGTCTGCTGATGAACCTTGGTGTGGACCAACAAACCACTAAATGAATTTTGCTGTGGGAGGGGGCTGTACCTCTGCCTCACAGAGCTGTATGGGTCCAGTAGCTGGGTGCTGGCCCGCTCCAGGTTCCAGTCATGCATCTCTAGGATCTTAAGACACTCTGCACGGGATTTCATCCCCAAGCAGAACAGCTGCTCCACCTGCGAGAAAGACAGGAATTTGGGGGTGAGCTGAAGACTGAGGACGTCCCACCGCCCCGCATTTGGCGGTCTACCGGAGCCTGCTGTCCGTATTAATTCCTAAAACTAAAATACCTGCAATCCTCCAACCATTCGTTTAACCGACAGTTCAGTCAAGGGTAATTAAATATGAAGCTGGGTCACCAAGACCTGGACCATAGATACCGGGTTTCCCCAAAGCGGAGTGGAACGGAACCTCGCGCCAGGAGCTCACCTTCAGGTAGTTCACAGCCTTCTGCACGTTCCAGCCGTGGTTCTGCAGGGCCGTCTGGCACTCCTCCACTGTGACTCCGTGCACAGCGTCCTGCACCTAAGCAGAGGCGGAACAGCCAATCAGATCGCGCCATCAAGTCCACACGCGGGTGCGTGTGTACGTGTCTGCCTACTTGACGCGGGGCTATCCTTACAACATAAATGCTTCTGAGCAATTTTAGGAATATAAAAAGCAATTAAGGAGTTGGTCAAGGAAGACTGTCAAGTAAGTAAGAGTAAGATGCTTTATTGTCATTGTATAAGTACAAGGAGATTTCGTTTGAACTAAATTAAAAACTTTACAATAAAATACAGATATGTATAAAAAATACATTATGTACATATATAAACAAACACACACACACATTGAATGAGGTACTGCTACGCTGGTACCATGTCCTCATGACTGAGTGTGTATAAGGTGCAGTGCATGCGTATTCCACATTCCAATTATACAGTAATTTGAATATGCAATATGTACAGAACATACAGTAGTTGAACATTTAAATATGGACATTGCATCACATTGTTGAACATGTTCTAGGTCAGTGGTGTGAGTTCAGAAGTGTCATGGCTGTGGGGTAAAAGCTGCCGGGTTGTGCGGGGGGTCTGTAGCATGTACCAGATGGCGGGGGTGGAAACAGTTTGTGTCAATGTGTGCTGACCGGGGAAATCAATACTAGGGAAATCCTAGTACTTCCTTCAGTGAGGTGTACGGCAGGCAGCAGTGGGGCACTCACCAGCCGCACCCGGTCCACGCTGTTGCCCCCTTCCTGGCCTCCGGCTTGCCAGTCCCCAGACCCCCGTGACAGGCTGGAGGACAGCTTCGAGGCCGGCTTGCAGGCCAGCCCGCTGTTGTTGTTGGAGGAGAAGTTGGCCTTGATGTCTGCCGGCGGGCTCGCCAAGGTCGGCTGCACCATGGGCCGCACGGTGGCCGTGTGGGCCGCTCGCCGGTCCTCCGCGCCCTCCGCCTCCCGGAAGAACTTCTCGTACCGGTCCAGGTAGGGGGGCCGCTCTGGCAGGAGGTAGTAATGAGTGCTGCTGGCTTTCCTTCCGTCACGTACGATGGGCAGGATGCAGGGGGCTCTGGACATGTCCCTGCCCTGTGCCTGGATCACCTTGGGGGAGGCGTACTTGGGGTCCGAGGCAAAGCTCTGGGTTGTGGGCATGAGCTTGCTGGGGGAGGTAGAGAGGTAGGAGCAGAGGCTGGAACGCTGCTGTGGAGAACCGACGAGGAGGCCCATGGGGCTGGGGGTGCGTGAGCCAGGCTGGGACAGGGGATCCCGGGGAGGGATCTGAGGGGGCCGCTCCCGTTCCTCCTCACCCCCAGAGGCTGGAGAGAGGTCCCCAGACCAGCGGCCCTGCTCGCCACGCTTAGTAGGGCGTGGCGGGATGGGAACCCGGGGAGGAATCTGGGGTTTATCCTCTGAAAATGAAAGGAAGATCTGGCGGTGCACCCCCTCCTGGCCTGGAGGACTTGGCGAGCACGGCATGGAGGCCGTGCTTACCGGCACCTTCAACCTCCTCATGCACTCCTGCTGCAGCTCCTGAAAGATCTCCGCCGACTGGGAGAAGTTGCTACTTTGACTCCTGTTACAGGGGAGGAAGAGGTTGTCCTCCACGTGCAGTTTTCCCATGTCCGAATCAGTGGGCGGGGCTTCCACTGGCACGTCGTCTTGCCCCGCCCACTGCTCCGCCTCCAATTTTTGTTCCGGCCTCCCCTGCTGCTCCAGCTCATTGATGGAGCTCACCTCGATATCCTCCTCGTCCTGGGCCACGTCATCGTAGGCCGGAGGCGGAGGTAGCGGTCGTGCGTCCCAGTCCACCACAGGGGTGGGGTGCAGGGGCCGGGGTAGAGACCGCGAGGGACTCTGAGGGGGGGTCTTGTCCAGAATGGAGTAAGCCTCCAAGGTCAGCCTGGCCAAGCTCGGGAATTGCATCTCCACGACAGGAGAAGGCGATGGTGTGGCTGAATGGATCTCCTCCCCAAAGTCTATGAGGGACACCTCGCTGGAGGTGCTGCCCGGAGTCCGGGCCCCCTGGCCCTGCCGGTCCCCCAGCTTCGAGGCTGACACCCAAGCCGCAGGCTTCAGCTTCAGCCCTTTGACCACCGGCTTCTTCAGTGAGAGCCGCTTCGAGCCCGACGTGCTCGAGTCATCGCTGTCAGCCACCGGATCGTAACACGGCTCTAAACACAGACACACACAGCACTAAAGTCACCGTTATCTACATGGTGGATTTCATTCTGTTAAACCGAACAGAAAACTAACGCAATGAGTTCAGTTACAGGCGTTAACTGGGGTGAATTCAGGCAGGGTCCCCAGCTGAAATCTGATTGGCCCCCACAGAAACTCCTCCTGTGTCACATGCAAATTTAAATAATATAATTGGCCAAAGGTTAATGTTGGCCCCTCTGTAGGAAACATGCCTCCCACCTTAAAAAATACTAGACTATTCCTGTCAGCTTAGAATTAAAGTCATTCTTTTGAGGGATGCTGCATAAAATCAAGCATACGAACACTGCAGCCCACACCCAAGAGGCATTCTTCTGTAGTGGATACTCTGTTTTCCGAGGGAGGGGGCAACTAACTTTTTGCCCGTCCTGGGAGCTGAGTTGGCCGAGCCGTATTCGGATCAAAGCCCAAGATGTCTGGGGGGTCCATCGGGTTTCCCAAGTACAGACTGCAGGACAGAACCAGAAGGAGAACCGGGAGATTTTTTGTTAACAGACATGGATGGTTCTGCTGAAAATCCCACAGAGCCTCATTTTAACAGATTCAAACTCTACAAATTCGAACTGCACAGTGCTGCCCTCTGGTGGTGAAATGCAGAGGCTTTTTGTCTTCCTACTGGAATGTAATGCTTGGGACATGATTAGAGTAATTGGCCGGTCACATCATGATGCCATTTAAGCACCGTGAACTACTTGGCAGCGAGAATCTGCAGTCGACTGAATTTATAAATGGAGTTTTCAACAGAATGAACGCATTGAATAATCTGAGGCTGGTAGGGCAGTGATCAGCCCTGGGGAGCCCCCTACAGGCCAGCACAGGTGGTACAGCACGGCGAGGCCCTTACTCGTCGATCTTGTCGGGAAAGCCCCAGCACCGATGGGGGTTGGTGTCGCCATGGCCCGTGTGGATGAAACTGTGCTTCAGCGGTCGGCTGATGTCGTGGGCCGAAAGGCCAGCCACCGAGGTCACGGCGTTCCTGGGGAACTGGCCCACCTTCAGCGTTCGCTTGTTCTGTCCCCGCCACCAGTAGTTCTCCGCCCTGAGGGGGGTTTGGACAAAGGTTTAGTTGGATGATCAATAATGCTACTTTCTAGAAACGTCTTAGTTGACCCCCATCAGGGCTCTGATCTCAGACCTGCCCTCGATGATGGTGATGATGTCGTTCATCTGAATCAGCAGCTTGTCTGGCTCATCGAAGTCCTGCAGGGCTCGCATGTCCGTGGGTAGGGTCTACAGGGGAGCAACACCGAGATGTTTCTCCACGTTCTGCAGATCCTACCCCCGACTGTAACGTTACTGGTTCTCGTTGGTATTTCGCACATACTGCGGTAAATCTCGGTGACGAGAATTCTGAGGGGAGGGGAGTGGTGATCCCACTGGGAAAATTTTTTAGGAAATCAACAAGGATTCAAAATTCCGGAGTTCCGTTGCTTTTTGAAAGTAGCTTCAAATAATAAAGCGTCCAGATGATATGACACATAGTTTGCCTAGCTTGTGATTTAACCAGAATTCTTATCTCATTGGGGTAATGGCATCATCCTTCATGGAACAGTACTGCCTAGTCGTGTGCCCCCAACTTACCTCTACCAAGAACTCACGCAGGGCCACGAAGGTCGGCCGGTCGTCAGGCTTTTGAGCCCAGCACTGGAGCATGACGTTGTAGATGTCCTGGGGGCAGTCTTCCGGTCGGGCCAACCGCTCGCCCTCCTTGTCCAGCTTGTGGAGGATCTGAGAGGCACAAACACACCCGCGAGTAACAGCGGTGCTCCGTACGGAGACAAACTTCATGCACCCTCGAAGAATCCTCACGTGGGGGGGGGGGGGCACTCACCTGGCTTCCGTTAAGGCCGAGCCAAGGCTCCTGGCCAAAGGTGTACATCTCCCACAGGGTCACACCAAACATCCAGGTGTCACTGGCGTGCGAGAACGTGCGGGTCTTCAGGCTCTCCGGAGCACACCTGAACACATGCACGCACGCACACACACACACACACACACACACACACACACACACACACACACACACACACAGCATCACAGGGTTATAGTCAATCCGACTGACCATGAAATATTCACAAAGGACCAAGTAACAAATAACCTTCTACAGAACCTCTCCAAAAAATCTACAGAATTTCTGAGCGATGTAGCCTGACTGCTCACAAACACAGAGAGACACCCCCGTCCGCAAATACTCAGCACCCCCTTCCCTTTGGGTGCTCACCAGGCAAAGGGCACTTTGCGATGCTCCTGCATGACGTAGTGGTCGTCGTTGCTGGGCAGCGCCCTCATGAGGCCAAAGTCGCCGATCTTGATGAGGTCGCCGGAGGCCAGCAGGATGTTGCGGGCGGCCAGGTCTCGGTGGATGAAGCGGCGTGACTCCAGGTAGGCCATGCCGCTGGCAATCTGGATGGCGTACTGACACAGCGTGGAGATCAGCAGATGGCCCAGGGCCTTCCGAAGCCGGTCCAGGAGAGATCCCAGCGGTGCCAGCTCCGTCACCTGGATCCAAAGGCAAGCAGGATGCCAATCGACCCAAAATCGGCCGCCTCCCTCGCCCTCCCCTCAGACGAGGCTCAAGAGGATATCTTACCATCTTCATGGGG
Organism: Petrocephalus zakoni; assembly: GCA_026774425.1. Taxonomy (NCBI): domain Eukaryota; kingdom Metazoa; phylum Chordata; class Actinopteri; order Osteoglossiformes; family Mormyridae; genus Petrocephalus; species Petrocephalus zakoni. The sequence continues at coordinate 4,373,242 of JAODKN010000044.1, forward strand.
TGGGTGAGCACCACGCCATAGAGCCGGATCAAGTTCTGGTGGTCCAGCGAGTGCATGGCATTCACCTCACGGATGAAGTCGTCCAGGGCATCGGGCTGGCTTAGTACATCGGTCTTCAAGCACTTCACCGCCACACTGAGCTGGGGAGACCAGGCCGTTTCGAGGTCGGAGTGAGCTGCCCCCTTCCCCCGCATACCACAAAGCTCTCCTAATAACGGGGTCATTTTATTCCCTTTACGACGAGTGGGTCCGCAGCTCGAGGCTGAACCCTTTCCCAGATTCCCAGCTCTGCTCAGGGTCCAGAACCCTGCCCACAGCCCAGCTGTTTGCACAGATGGACGACCTGGGCCCACGGAGGCCTGATGCTTGTTCCCATGACAACAAAACAACATTCCTGTCCCTGTCGTCTGGTCACGTGACCACAGAAATAACTCAGTAACAAAAATGAGCAACAAAGATCACACCAAGGGTGTCGCCAAGACAGAATGGCTTTAGACTCCAATACATTTTCTTTAACCCCCCTCCAAAATAAATGTATGCTAATCAG
>JAODKN010000044.1:4389964-4405741 GCA_026774425.1 Petrocephalus zakoni
CCCCCCCCCCCCCCCCCCCCCCCCCGCCCCCCCCCCCCCGCCCCCCCCCCCCCCCACCCCCCCCCCCCCCCCCCCCCCCCCGGCCCCCCCCCCCCCCCCGCGGCGGGCAAGTTCACATTCCCCACTTTGCCTCCTACACGCTGCCAGTCACCTCCGACCCAAAAGCGCTCCAGGAACTCATAGCTAGAGAAACCCCTGGCTATTTACAGTCCCTGGTGGGGGGTGCGGGTAAATATAGGCCCATTAGCTCTTGCTAATACCACCGACAAAAAATCCTAAAAATGGCCACCCCCATTGATACACATGATTTTTCCAAAAGCTGCCTGATTAAAACCTTAAGGCCCCAGCCATGTCACACCATCGGCGGAATGCTTTTAGTAACATCCAGACTTGGCTTCCGGTGTGACCACCAGAGGGAGTCGTGATTAACGAACATGTTCCCATCCAGCTGCTTGAAGAAAAAACTACGTCCAAAAAAAAAAAAAAAACAGTACTGCTGTTTAACTCGGCAGAGATAAGCAGGCTGCAATTAGCCACCTCATTAGACCGCTTCCCCTAAAAGCGGGCATGCCCTTAGACGCCCGTTTAAACACAGGGCCTGTTTTGTCTAATCTGCTCATTCTCTACAGTTCCTGTAAGCCCCTCCCTAACCCCTGCAACCTCAGCCTACCCCCGCAGGTGCATGCTGGGACCCTGGATAAAATGGGCAACCGGTGATCTCACTTCCCGTTTCTCCTCCCGCAGCGTGAGGGGGCAGAGGGCCACAGAGGAGCCCCTCCTGGGGGGGGGGGCGTCCTACTAAGCCATCATACTCACCACACAATTCAGTAGGTGTTAAAAACAAGAACAAACCCCAACTATAAACGGTAACCACAATGCCTGGGTGTGTGTGGGGGGGGCTTACGAAACGGCTGGGCACACACAGACGGAGATGGGTGTTTGCAAGAAAGAAAAAAAAACGAAAACACAGTAGGTTTCATTTCTCTGCATTTCACCCCCCCCCCATACACACAACCAGTCAGAGGCCTCCAGAGCCCAAAGAACACTAAGGAGACAGCACAACATTCCCTGGCTCTGTTTTGGGCATTCAGAGTCACCAGTGTTTTCCTCCGTCTTATAGAGCTCGCACCCCTAGCCCTGCTCACACCCCCAAATGTAACACACCTGTGAGACGTGATTATGTAAGAGGGCACCTCTTGTCCTTACCAGCGACGTGCCGGAGTCCGAGCAGGGCACTTGAGGGATCCAGGGACCAGCGAGGACGAGGAGGAGGACAGTCACCCGCACTGGCAGGCCACCCAGTCGTCCATGCCGTGTCTTGCAGGCTCAGGCCTCGAGGCCATGCGCGCAGTCGCCGACGGAGGTCCGGCTGCCGACCAACAGAAACCTGACGTTACTGGTGGGGGTCACGTTCACAGTGAGCCAATTACACGGCACACAAATGCACCAGTGTTTAAAGAGACAACCAATCAGGTGAGGCAAGCCCTCCTCAGAGGCACAACGGCAGCTCTTTTCCACAGACCCTAATATGACCATCTTAACTACTGCACCACCTGCTGACACAAACTGTAATTACACCACCAAAAAAATAATAAAAAAAATTTAGCAGTATACTGCTCGTGCCACATTAATCACTACGCTGACACAGGCCAGAGGTCAATGAGGCTTAACCATGTGACGAGTAAACTGATGTGTCAGCGCTGGGTGTAGGTACATTTCCACCAGGCAAGTCCCTCCCTCCCTCTCTCTCCCTCTCTCTCTCTCTCCTTCAGTAACTCTGACAGAAATCAAAGTACTGTACTTGAAAGGTGAAGGTAGTAAACATTCTGAACAGCTGAATTAACAGAAACATTATCTGAGACATTACATGATTAACAGAACAAAAACAGAACAATCCGGAAGGATGAGGTCGTTTTGTTCTCCCCCTCACGGAAAACAACCAGGGCGACTGCGAGTATGAAATTAAAAAAAAAAAAAAAAAATCGGACCTGGATTAAAACTACCAGTAGTATCAAATTAAATTCTGAGTGCCTCTTTTTCTAATGTGGAGACGCACAGCATCTATGTTCGGGAGAAGAATTATCCCCCCCCCCCGTCAATGTGCCCCCCACTCCACAAAGACATTAATACAGTACATCCAGGCAAATAAGAGACAGACATGTCGAGACACATGCATGCACACGTGCCTTCACACGCAGCTGCACGCAGACCCCAAGCCTCCGGCACCTGACTGCGCAGCCGTGGAGATGCCGAGACGGGGGGGGGGGTTGCCCAGACAGCAGACACTCACTTTCACCAGTGCTAGGCACCGGGCCCCCCATCACCTCTCTGCGGCTGGGACCCCGCAGCCACACCCCAGGGCACAGAAGGGGGGTGCGTGCATGCAGCTGTTTGAAACGGGACACCTTCAGGACGAGCTCGAAAAGCACAGGCGCAAGACAGGCAAGAAACTCCTGACTGGGGCTTATTTGGTAACCGTCTCCCAGCCGACAGTCATTTCCGCACCCAAGCCTTGTGACGCAATACGGTCACGGAGTCCGATAGAAATTTGCGGGGGGAGAAGCCCACATGAACGCCGCCATTTGCTAACCCCTTTGACAAGAGCCAGGATGTACATCAGCCGACGACAGTGACCATCATACCAGGTAACCGCTGTTATTTCTTCAGGAAACTGGGGAGAGAGAGAGAGAGAGAGAGAGATTACCCACCACCACCAAAATGCCCCACCGGAAGCGCCATCACCTCCAGGTTCCATTTAACTCAGCACCCCCCCATCCCCTGGCCCCTCATGTGTCTTTCTGTTTGTTTACATCCTAAAACTGGAGCGTGCCTCCGGCCAAAATAAACATCTGGCCGACTTCACAGCTGCAAACTGAAAACAGAGTGATCCACCCAAACGGTAAGCTCCCCCCGCGGCAAGGTTCAGCCACACCCCTACCACCCCACCCCAGCCAACCCCCCAGGCCTACAAGTCAGCTAACGGAACAGCGGCGTTCGTCACAGGAGGCAGGCTGTGCGCGGTGTACGAGTGAGAAAGCCCAGCTTAGACACCAGGGTCAGCCAGCACCCCCGGAACAGTGGGGGTTGACGCCCTTGCCCCCGGGCCCAACAATGATATAAATACTCGGCTGGCCCCGAGATTAGAACCCACAACATTCTGGACATGGGCACAGATTCCTAACCCACTGCACTACACAGCGCTCTGACAAAACAGGACATACAGAAGCAAATCCAAGACGGGACTCCAGAGCAGGTACCTGACAGCAAGAAGCATCAAAGGAAAAGCCCATTACTACTAGTACTGGGTAAATGGGCTTCTGTAAAGGATGTGGTAATTTGGTCACATTGTGTCCTTAAGCAAGGACCAAATGCATTCTGGGTAGAAAACAGTGCTGAAGCGATCAGTAAAATCTGGACCACTTAAACTCAACGAGGCAAATACATTGGCAGAGAGCCTACTTACATTTTGGAATATTTGTTAAATTTATTAATACAATGTGAACTTACGTGCATTTACTGTGTGTACTTACGAAGTGCGTATTTGCCACTGTACGCATTTGCCGCTTTCTTGCATTGACAAAAAGGAACAGGAGTACCAAAGCCTTGGACATTTGAAGTCCTAGATGGTTGCCAGTTTAGCCAGTAGTCACCAGTACTTGCACTTCGCCCTACTATGTTTTTATTTTGCACTGTCTGGTCTATACACACTGTCCATACACACCTATCGTTTACTGTTTGCACTGAGTCATCGCTACTTTTGAGTTCTTTTGTATATTGTTTTGATTCTACCTTAATTATTTTTTTCCTCCACAGTATTTATTGTTCAGCGTTTATTCAACTCTTCCATGTTCTAGCTGCCTGACACAATGAGGAGTCACAATTCCGTTTCATGCCAATGACTGGCCGCGACAATATCAGCAGCGCCCCACTGCCGACCTCGCGACGCCGACGTCACAAACGAAAAGGTGACTTTCATCGCCTTCATTTACAGAATCGGTCCCTGAGTGGCGCTGGTTCGGGGCCCTTTCACGGCTCGTTAAATGTTTTAATGGTGCCCGTACAGGTTTGGGGAGGGCAATAACCCCTCTAACCAGAAAGTCTTTGGTCTTTGGACTTTTTTTTTGGTAAAAAAAAAAATAATTATACATCAAGGCATACATGCATACACACACAAGCACATTACGTATTACGTAACAGTGTTGTAACAGGTCTGTACGTAACGTTCTGTTCCCGTTCCACGTTACTCACTGGCGCTTTGCTTACATCCCATTGGCCGCCCATCACCTCATCACTGGAATTCAGCAGCGTCGCTGATAAGTGGCGCGATTCATGTAAACAAGGAGCCAGAAACGGAGAAGACAAACACACACACCATAGCCGCACGGATTAACGGACGCCGAATCACGCCGGGCATTAGCGCCGACCCCGGGCCAACACCCTGCCTCGTCTGCACTGGCTGGGGTGGGGCGTAAGACGGCATGCATGTTGGGTTGAATCACCGGGCACCCGGCCATGAAAGGTAACCCGAAGTTCACTGGCAAACAAAAAGCCCTGATGGTGCGTGGCGCTGACGGGTTACACGTGTGTTGAGTAATATGGAGAACCTGCACACCGCTGCTCTTTGTCCTCCAAAACTTCTCTAGTAGGTGTCAAGTTCAGTCTTGCTCGTCTTCCCTCCCAGAAATCTGCCGCCAGCACTGCCAATCTCTATCCTTCCGGGACGGTGTTCCTCCGGCTCCGTCCTCCGGATTCCCTCCCACCGTCAGCTACACGGGGCTGCCTGAGAAACCATGACCTAGAGTACGCGCACGAACGAGGGCACATGTAAGAAGTAACCCGCACCCGTGTAGGTGGGGGGGGGGATCTGCAGCTTGCGAGACCATGCCCAGACACAGCCCTCCCCTCGTTGGCCTGTCACGGTGATGGTGTCTGTTGCTGTGGGACGGACGGGGGGGGCATCGTTTTGCGCATGTGTGATGTTTTGCCCGGCCCGGGACCAGGCAGATGTGCGCCCACGCAGGACTCACGCCAAGTTCCGCAGGACACGTTAGCCTCCAGAGCCTTCCCACCTGCAAGTTCGATTCAGCCCCATCCGGCTTCAAAAGTCCAAGTCCCTCACCTACGGATACCACACTCCCCCCCCCCATGATGAATGGGATTAAACTCCCCCTGAAATCTAGCCATCGCATGCGTGCCTCACAAAACAGCAAAACAAAAAAGAACCACGTGGGGGGGGGGGGGAAGACAGATGTACGCTGCTACACACATAAACGCAATTAAAAGGTGGGAATCGAGTGAAATTTTGCCTGCTGGCTGTTTTCGATACATCAATTTAGTTTCCACATTTACCAGAAGTGGGCCTTAGGGAGAAAAGCTTCTCCATGTGGTTTGCTAACTCAGTTTTTTTTTTTTTTTTTTTACGGGAAACGTCACAGCGCAGTATCAAAGCGTGAACATTACACACCAGAATGATAAAATGCAGGAGGACTCCTGGTTCAGAGCCCCCCCCCCCCACACACACCCCAGATACGAGCCTATTTACACAGGTACCACGCACAACGTGGAGATAAAAAACCAGAAAAATGAGAAGATAAGAAGAACATGCCTGAGATAGAGGCTGATATGGCAGGCAGACATCTATCTCTGCAGAACATATTGGTTTTGTTTTGCAATGTGTATGACTTCTGAGAGGTTTCAGGAACTACAGAAGAGGTTTGGGGGTAAATAATGGATTCCAGGCTCTGGGTGAAAACTCCCCAGAAGACTTGAAAATCACAGAAAGGCACGTTGCTGGGGATTTGTTCAAGTTTTTTCGTCTTCTTTGTGAAAAATTAGAACTGACTACATAAGAGGTGAAAAGAGTTAGCACTGAATCCACAGGAGGGTTCAGAAATCTGTGCATCCCCCTGCTAAGATTGTCTGCATATGGGGGGCGGTTGAGTCTGCCATGTCGCGTTTGTGGTTTGCTGCAAAGCAGCGTCACAGATGCTCTGCTGGTTTAAGTATCCGAGTCCCTCTCCTCAGTCCATGTCGCTTATGCCGGCTGGGTGCGTGCAGGGCCACCGCAGGAAGCCAGCAGCTCGCCTGCTCGACAGGGCCGCGTTTCGGACTGCAGGCACACACGTCACGGGGCTATTCCTAAAAGCTTGGGGGAGGGGGGAGGTGAAGGAGGGCAGGGGTCCGGGGCGTTTTGTGATACCTACCAGACAGCAGGTCATTAGTCCAACCTGACTGGGGAATTACCCGCAAAGGGCACCCAATCCTCCCCATTTCAGATCAGGTTAAACACCTTCAAAGGAGCCGTTTCCCTGTGAGCCTACAGTAGTTCGTATTAGGCTAATTACTGGCCACGCGTTCTGCATACTCTGTGCTTTCAGAGATTGATTTTCTTGGAAATAGGGCGCTGTGCCCACAGGCCAGAGCGGATGTTTTGAGCCATTCTGCCCGCACCTCCTGCCATCCCGGCTTCCATTTTGCCTCCGGGCAACTTCAGCCTGGTGCACCGGGTGCCACTCCTAACGGGGCAAAATAAAGTCCATGCCCAAACTGGGGGCCCAGTCCGTTTCGTTAAATCAAAACAACAGATCGTTTATCTGGAACGTGGGGTTAGGGTTAGGGGGGGACTTTTATGCAAGTCACCAGAACCAGAGCCGTGCAGTGCCGCCATCGATTGCAGGGTAACGTGGTCCGGTTGCAAAGCAGGGGGGCTCGGTTTCGTCCGGACGAAGGTGACATCCACATCCCATCATCCCTGCCATCGGATGCATGCTCGAAGCGACCCGATTACGAGATGCAACCCCCCCCCCCACGCTGCATGCCCTGGAGGCTGGCACCGTCCGGCCAGGTGCCCGGCTCTGGGTCAGCAAACCCGATGGCGTGTTTTCGGACCGGGTCGGCGTGCATGGACGGGAAACTGCACCGCGCAGGTGAGCGGGACAGATGCGCAAGTGAAAGTGCTGGAAATAGTCCCTAAAAATCACATTCAAAACGTGACCCCCCCCCCCTGATCTTACCATACGTGACTATAGTGGGAAAGGACATTGCAATTCACGCCGTGGGAACGGCACGCGCATCACCTGGCACGTTGTGATATTAACCTCATGCTTCTCCAAAAATGCAATGGGGGGGACAAAGTTTTATCTTACGCATGGACTCGGTGTGCGTCAGGCTTTGCCCATTGCTGTGTAACGTGCGCCAGCAAATGCCATAAAAATTGGGGGGGGGGGTACAGCGGTTAATTTACTGTCTCTGCCACGTTACTGGTGATAAAAACCCGTGCAAGGGGCGCAGGGCGCGAGCTGGCCGGCCGACAGCACGCGATTTGCCCCGTGACAGCGGGCATTGCGAAAGTACCTGTCAGAAGCTGCACTTCTTATCCGCAGATGGAGCAGCCCCCGGGGGCTCCGCCGGACTGCGGTCCGCGTCTGCGTCTCTGCCCCCTCTTCTCCTGGATGCAGCCGCCGAGAAATGGCCCTGAAGTGTGAGGGCTAAGCCAGGACGGTGCGGTGCGGGACGCTGTCTGTGCGAGCGCTTCCCGTGTAGGGCATTACGTTAGCAGCGTCACCTCTCCATTGCTCGCTCCCTTTGTACATACAGCAACAGTCAACCCACTCTTAAAGGGATAGGCTGCGCTTCCTGTGCAGCTGCCTGCACTAAAGCCTATATCAAACGGGAATTTTTCGTTCTTCTTTTCTTATAAAGAAAGTGGTGTCTTAAAAAAAAAAAAACTTTCCCACCGTTTAATTGAGGTACTAAATGCATTAATAATAATTCAAATAAATTGTACTATAATCCAGTGATGTACAGTAAGAATACTCTATAATGGAAAGTGTCCAAATTTGTATATTTTTAGCAGGGTATTTTTTGTAATTGTAGAGTTTTCCTTTAATGATGTTTTCCACGTGTGCCACTTGTATGCATCAGTCTCTTAAGCACTGCTGCCGCCATCTGGCCACACCGCGGAACTACAACTAAGTATATAGAAATTGTGTAGCATTTAGATGAGGTAGCACTCTTATTATTACTCTAGTTCTCTGTTCATTTATTATTCGGATTACACAGTAATTACAACTACTGACAGCGGTGTAAATATTTATTGCCAAAAACAAAGCAAACTTAATGTTACACTTCCGCGCACACAAACATTCAGAAAGATTCACATGCACCCCTCCGCCATTCAAGATACCACTACGCTCATATATATTTTTTTTCTTTACACGGTCAAAAGTACAATTTATAACAATTCATCGGGAGAAAAAGCAAACCGTCGGACCTTTTAAATAAACATTCACCTTCAAAACCCAAATTTTCTTAAAAGGCAACGTCAACTGAATAGACTGTTAGAGCTCAATCCGAATCACCTTCATTGGCTTTTAGACTATGAACCCGCGGGTTTAAATGTTCGCTTTAAAATGTCCAACGTGAAAGGAAAAAAAAAACATCCATAGAGTGATCTACGTTTTAAAAGCTTTTCACACAAGTAAAATTAAAGGATTTGCTTAAGGATCAACTTCAAAACTAACCAGCCACCTAAGTTAAGGTCGCCCCCGCAGAACTATAGGCCACTACTGCTGCTTCCGACATCAGCCTATCTTCAAGGGGAGAAACTATACAATTTTTATGACATAATGACATACTTAGATACTGAGATTTAAAGAATGATCATTTCAGCAATGAGAGCAGCAACCCTAGATTTAACGCACGCAAAAAAATGCGAAATGACATAATGGTTGAGGGTATAAAGAACAGATTCCGTATAATTCAAGGATTTTCGAGGCTGTGTACATTTCATATATACAACAAGAAGATTCAACAATTCACATACATACATTTCAAACAAATTAAGCAATTGACGTCTTTGAAATCCGGAAACATCCACACTTAGTAGTTGGTTAGTCCTCGGCGCCTTACGGATAGATGGCGTATTCTGCAAATGAATCAGGTGTATTCCCCATAATTTCTCCCAAAAAAAAGACGGCATTTGGTTTTTCCGTCGCCGCCGTGCACCAGAGGCGATGCTTTGTGCCTCTGCAGCTCAAGCATATCTCAGTTATGGGAAACACTGTTCCCGATAAGTATATACACCCTACAGTGAAATATGAGGGTCACTGCCCTCGATATATACACGCTGGTAGGCAAAAACTACCTTCTTCGTGACATTATGGAAGACACTGCTCCCGATAATGGTTTATGGATAGAAATAAAAATGTTTTACCAAGAAAGCCAATATCAGAGACGGCCGTTCTCCGCATGTTGCTTTAAAAAATGTGTGTATATATATATATATATATATATATATGTATAGGCATAGATTGAGAAGACCAGTGCACGTAACCAGTACTGGTCTAAGCCCATGTAGGCAAGCTTCACCGCCAGCGCCCACAGTCCGATGTAAAGTGAAATTGGCTGGCTAAGTCAGCGCCCCCTCAGTAGATGGCACCATAGGCGGCACTGCCCATCACTATGCACTTATCTGGCCGTTTCTGTTAATGACCTTCGGCAAACAATTAATATCGTAGCAGATGCTGCTGTGTCAAGTCGACAGTATAACTGTCAATTATGGAAGGCACTGCTTCCGATAATTACACAATAAAAAGGACGCCTAACAACATTTATAGTGAACCCTGATAGCTAAATAAATACCACAAACAATTAACTCAGTGCCAATTTAGGAGAGTGCACAGGAGTCTCCGCTAAGACAGCTCTCTGAGTGGTAACATGGTATATAGGGCTTTCATAATTGATATTCCAATCTGATGGCAACGTAAACTTAAACTGGTTTGTTTTTTAAAAATAGAAAGTCTTTGCGGGTTACGTTTCGGGAACAATAAAAACGTTTCATTCTCAAGGTTTTCAGGATAATTTGCTACTTCAGCACCACTGTTGGGTTTCGAAACTCAATATAGAATGAGGAATTTAAAAAATACAACAAATAATAAAGAAACTAGTTTGTAAAATATACCTGAAAACAGAAAAAAAACTCTTATCTGGATAAATATCAAAAGGAGATCTTCCTAATTCCCCTTAAGATATTTCATTTTACAAAAAAATTGTAACTGACACTTAGGGTATCTCAGGGTAAAATTTGTTTGCCTCTAGTTATATTACTTTTCAGATACGATTCAGTCAACACTGGTCAGTATATTCTAATGCCCAGTTTCCTTTGAAATGTTTTCATTATCATTTTGACAATTATACCATATGAACCTGGAATTTTAAAATACTGCATCGAAATTATACACATATAGTAGAAAGACCGAGCAGAAAACTTCGCAAGTGTATGAGAGTCACGCTTTTAGCTCTCCGGTACTGGGCAGGCGAAGGTCTAGATCTGATTGTCCCTTTTCCACACCTCTCCGGACAGGGCGTTGGCACAGCCTTGAATGGTCCACGTGGCCAGGGCAAACTGGTTACGGAACTCGTCCTTGTCAAAGTGTTGTGCAGCCTGGTTCAGCTTTTTGAGGTGGTCTATAATGTCCGATAGCGCGTGTGAGCCAGAGCTCAGGATTATGTGGCGGAACGGTGTGTCTTTTGGAGAAACGTATGGCGAGAGGAGGTTGTGCTCCACCTGGTGGACGAAATGAAAATAACAGGCATTAAGACCGTGCGAAGCATTAAACCTTTTTCCAATGCATGACCACTAAAGGTCGCCCTATTTATCAACCTTAACATCTGTTAAAAAATGATAAAAAGGGGAGAAAATTATTTTAGGATAAGAATTACAGAATTATACGTGAAATCCATTTTGCTTCACTTGAAAACCCAATTACCTACACTGTCAGAAAACCTGCTGGCCATATGTCAGCTGGGGTGGGATTCTGGGATTGAACCCCCTTACCCTCATGATGCGGTCGTTGATGATGCGGCACATCTCCACATCATCCAGGTCGCTGTTCTGGATGTCGTTGATGAGGTTGAGCGACGCGCGGCTGAAGGACCCAGCAGCGCTGACCAGCCACTGCGTGGTGAACGTCTTGGGGATGCTGCCACTCTGGACACAGACACAGAAAGGCCCCGTCTTACGTGACCGCGCATTACAGCGCGGCATGACGTAACCTAAGAGTACCGTGGCCTGCGGCCATCGCTCACGGTGATCGGACCCCCGGAGACCCGGCGTACCTTCTTCTGCTGCCCCACCAGCTTGTTAATCTGTGCCACAAGGGCGCGGATCTGCGAGGTGTACTTGGACACGTCGAGGGCGAGCAGGCGGTCGTGGACCAGCCGGAGGGCCATGTTTCCTGCAACCTGCGCCACGACAACGGCCAACTGGGACGTGCGCTGGGAAGTGCTGAAGTCCAGCTTCTCTTTGGTGTCCTCCGACGTGCCGAAATACTGGTAGTCGATATCCTGATGGCAGAAGTTGAGGGGGCTTTTTTTTAAAAGCCCTCTGATGCATTCCTCCACAGACTCTCAGGGTCACATTTACATGTATGCAAGATCGCCAAGAGCTTTAGGGTCATTGCATACTGCCACTTAGTCCACACTCATCCATCAGACTGACAGTTTGTTTTTATATTATGATATATTAACCAAACTAAGTAATCAAATAATGAATATAAACACCTGATACTTCATACATTTAAGATGAGGAATTTATCATAGTTGAAGCAGTAACAATCAGAATTAAAATAAAATGAGCTTTAATGATGTCAGAGGGAAATTATTATAAATAATAATAATAATAATACTGGCAATTAAAAAATTCATTAAAATACTCTGAATTTGAAATCGTGGCCTATAAACCCGGACTCATTACTGCTATCCATGTCGTGTTACTAAAATTCAGCACCACGCCAGGACTGCATTCTCAAAGTTCCGACCAACAGCAATGCAGTAGCCTGGGGCCCCCCGCAAACTCACCCCGGATTTGCTGCCCGTGAAAAAGAAGGAGATGGAGGGGATGCCGGAGAAGACCACAAAGGGGTAGGCGGAGTCATCCATCTTCATGGGTCTCAGGCTGCAGAAACAGAGATGGCATCATGCCACATGGCGACACATGACCCAAAACCAGATATTACATCAGCAAAATCCCTTATACTACAGTATTACTAATGCTATTTATACTGCCAAATATTTCATCTCTGAGGTACAAGAGGAAGACAAACTATTGTACTACCTGGGTAAACAGCAGATTATTTTTTTGACAAATAGTCTATGTAGACAATTTTCAAAACGTTTTGATTATTATGGTCTCAGTTGTCAGTGTTACTAGAGTGACCAGATAATCCCTGTCAGCAAGGACAGGATTTGTAAACTACCATTTCAATTAAAAGGACCTGGATTTCACTGAGCTCTTGCTGTGTGCTGATTGGTCAGTCTCCTATAATCATGCATGTACTGCTGTGTGCTGATTGGTCAGTCTATAATCATGCATGTGATACTGATGTTAATGTGAAACAGCTGGATGAGTCTTTCAATTAAGGAAGCAAACCAGTCAGAGCACAAGAAGAACTGAACTGGACTAAGGCAAAGGAGTCTTTCAGGTTTAAAGTAGTTACTACTAAACTACTAAAGTAGTTTGTACTTTATACTTTATACCTTCCAGCTGGTAAGACCTTTGCGGGGGGTGGTTACTTACATATCTGTCTGATAGTCAGCTTTCGATGTCTCCGGATACTGAATCATCACCTAAACAAACACAGGAAATACGTAATAGTTAGGGTCAAGGTTAGGCTTAGGGTTAACGCTGCCGGCATGTTGCATTTTACCTCTTTCACGGTGTTCTCCATCAAGCTGTACAGCAGCGGGCTACCAGCCGCCAGCAATGCTTGATCTCCTGGGGAGGGGAGCAGCGGTAAACAGGACATTCATCCATATTTTCTTATCCAATTGTATCTTACGTTTCACACAAAAACGCTGCAACTCACCTCTAATTGGCCTATCAAGGTTTATGTATGAAACAGCTTTCAGATTCAGTGTGGTCAGGTAGCCCTAACAGAAAGAGAAATGAGCAATCTCACACCTCACTCGGCACACCGGGCAACACCAAAATATTGCATTAATATAACATATTTACCTCCAGCCACTCGGTGGCGCCAACGTTCCCATATTCTCCAGCACTCCAACTTGCAAATATAATACTCCTCCTAGGCTTGAATCCATCTGCAGGATCGACAATAACAAACCCATGTAATGAAGACACTAAGCCTTAAATACACTTCTCTAGAGCAATTTTGCAATTCTTAACCTTTTATAACTTTTTTTGTTTTTACTTTATTGGACTATTACAGCTTATATACCTTACTGAAAAGTATTACAGCCTGGGTCTTCCTGCAAGTCTCAAGCCACAAGTTCCCATCCTTAAACATTATTTTAAACTTGCCACCAAATATTTGCCAAAAAACATAGAATTCTGGGTAAAATCCAGTTTAGTTATTTAGTTAGTTTTACATGTAGTTTTACAAATTTTTATTTGAAAGTTACATTGCCCTGTGGTGGGTTGGTGCCCCATCCTGGGTTGTTCCCTGCTTTATGCTCATGTACTCATGTACGTGATGGGCTCCGAACCCCCGGTGCCCCGAATAGGACAAGCAGTTACAGAAGATGGGTGGATGGATGGATTTATACTAATAATTTGATATATATATATATTAGTCATTTTATTTCTAAGGATAGATTGAAAGTTGTAGAGCTATTTTATGCATTGAATCTTTAGCGAATGCTCCAGGAATGCATAGTGCACATTATGTACTAATGTCCTCGAGGTCAGCAAAACCTGCTCCAGGTATCATTAATGATCATCTAAACGCAATATTCTAGATTATCTTTCCACAAATGATTTCCATCAAGGACGAAACATAAACAAAGCATTACTTTAGCTAAATGGTATTTAAAAAACTGTAACAAATATTCAACATTTGTTTTTTTATGTTATGTCCATTCGTGTCGGAACTAATTTTGATAGTTTTCATTTAGTTTTTCAAATTTTATTTTCGTATCTTATTTTATTTCAGTTTACGATTGTACAGTATATGGTATTAGCCTGAGACTCGCGTGCATTTTCCCACATCCCACAGGGTGCCATCTTGCCCTGCCCCCCACTCACCGTTTGACACCATTTCTGCGATGGCACGAGCCAGCTCCATCATAATACTGGTTCCCACTGTAGCCTTGGCAAAGCCAGGTCCCCATGAGTCTCTCTGGGCTCCGATCACAACATAGCGATCTTATGAGGGAAAAACAGAAACAGAGGGAATTGTTACATTAGGAGTGGGTGGTTCATACAACAGAATATGGCATTGGTATCTATGTTGATTAAATCCATCACATGTATACGTGATGGTCTAAAATAGGGCCCCTTGACACACACCTTGATCCACGAGTCCCTTTATGATTCCAAACACGTTGTGAATCTTCTTCTCCACAAGGTTGCTGTTCACCTCCACGGTGACGGTGTCATTATCTCTACCCAGGTTATAGGCGACCCCCGCAAGGCTGCCTTCTTTCCAGTAGGATGGAGGACCCTGTCCATTCATCTTCCTGCATCAGGGGTTGAAGATAATCCACCAATGAGCACCACCAATGCATGGGGAAATTCCTCATTGACTTTTGACCTCACGAGTCCAACAGCTGATCCATAGAGCCAAGATTAATAAATTAATTTAAATTAATTGTAATTTCAAATTTGCATGCCAGACATATTTGTCAGACATTTAAAAGAAATAAATGCACTTTCAGTGATTCTACTGAAGTCAAGTCAGGCACGCAACTGCCTCTACATCATACATCCCTTACAAAAACCCATTCAAAATACCTTATCCACCTTGCAAGTAATATTCACACACTCAGTACTTCGACTGGTGATGCTGTATGGCTCAGTGCGTATGGATGCCGTGGCTGGGGAACATTTCCAGTTCAAATCCTAGGGTCTGCAGAGCTGCCAGCCAGCTGTAATACGGTATTACACCTCCTAACAACTTCGTTTTTTTTTTAGAAAAGTACTATTCTTTGCTAAGTAGGGAGCTGGAAGCTCATGCTATCTACCAAGGCACGAAAGTGTGAGAATCATGTGATGAATAATCAGCCTCGACCTTTTCACTGAAAGGGACAGGGTTACATCAGCACCCACCATCTGCAGCATCAGCTTAGCGACCAGCCAGTCAAAACTAGGGCTCGGCTGATGTGGGGCTGATATCACAGTTCCGTAAATTGGCATCAGCAGAAACCCGATAACGTCTCGTTAAACATTTCTGATGAGAAAAGGAGCCTTTCGCTGAAAGTGATGATTTATGCCATCTGCGTCATAATGTGCGACTCTTAGCCTGGCATTATTAGGATGTTTGGTTAAAAGGTTATACAGTGTTTTGTAGGATTTTTTAACATGGATGATTTTGCTGACAACTAGTTCATTTAGAATAATGGCAGCTGTAAAGGTCAGACAGGAACCAGAGCAGTCTGCACGCACCCGAACAGCTTGGCGGCCATGTTGGCAGAGATCGTCTGAGCCAAGATGTTGGGGAGGCCCGAGGACTGCACCGGGGGGAACTGTGTGTGGTTGAAAGAAGGAAAACCCGGGGTGTAGGGATCACCAGAGCCCAGGTGTACCTGAAATAAGAGGGGGAGGGGGACGTAAAATAACACACTCACGGAGGAATCGGAAAAGACAGGTGTGAAAAAACCCATGTGGTGGGAAGTTAGTTCCATCTAACGGTAAAATTAGCCAAAGCTAACACACGTGCTAGACTTTGGCTGCGATAGGCACTAGGGATGGGAAGATTCCCCGATTCGCTCGGTGCATCGGCTTAAAAAGTTAACGATGCGATGCATCGGTTTAAAATG
>JAODKN010000044.1:4414783-4433185 GCA_026774425.1 Petrocephalus zakoni
TGCTGGGCCCCCCCCCCCCCCCAAACCGGCACAGTGATGGTGAAGAGGATCGCTGGCGGAAACATCTGGAAGCCGTGTGGCGCGCGACTGCGGCACTGCCCCTGCGGCCCGCCGCTGCCACGGCGACGGGCTCCAAACGCACCCGCTGACCTCTCCCGCTACGCGCTGCCTGAGCTGCTGCCAGGAGACTGGGGAGGAATTTCGGATCCCAGGCAAAGATGGGGGCGGGGGGAGGCTCCCCCTCCCCACCTCCCGGCCCGCGGACGGCCGACTAGGCCAAGCCAAACAGCGCCGGAGGAATATTTAGCAGGGAGTGAGAGCCTGCACATTTAAAGCAACCCCTGGTGAGCCGCCATCAGCCCCGCCCCCGGGCCTGACAGGACCCCCCCCGCCCCCCTAAGGTCCGCCAGAGCCGCGAGCGGTCAGCACGTTATAAAAGTCAGCTAGTAATCCAGACGAACTCATTACGACAAATTACTGGCAAATGGCTTAAATATGTTGACACGTTTCTTCAGCTGGGGATCTGGACACGACTTTCCCCCCCCCATCAGAGCCTTGAACGCCGCGGCGTGTGCGCGCGGCTAGTGCCTGGTCTGCTTGGCCGACCCCTCGCGTCCACGCGGCAGGCGGGCGGGCGTCTTCAATGGCGCGGCGCTCTGAGCACGCTCACTGCACTCCCGCGGGTCCCCGGGCTCCCTCGGCTCTCTGGAAGGTTCCCCAGAACTGCGATCGGCGTGGCCGCGCATGCGCAGGGTCTCTTAAGCGGATCCCTGCCCGCCGAACTCAGGGAGCGGAACTGTACTTAAAGTGACCAGCGGGGGGCGCCGTTCGGAGAATATCCTGCTACAGAAAAACTAGCAAAACAAAAGCAGCAGCAAATGGGATTTAACAAGCGTCTCTCAAGATTCAGCTGACATTTTAAAGAATTTCATTTCTTGGGGTGGGGGGGAGGGGGGTCACAAACAGCCATGCAGGCTTGATCTCACTCATAAAAACCAAAAGCCCCACTCTCCCAAAACATCTACCCAAAAGTGTTGCCCCCAAGCCGGGGAGGAGGGTTCAGGGGGCACGACCCAGCCTCACGTTCCACCGGGTGGGGTATCCAGTCAGCCCCCCCTCAATCAAAGGGCCGCTCTCTCCCCAGGGTAGAGGAAGGAGCAGAAGATGTTATTGAAACGGGGGAGGGGGTGGCAGGGAAACCCCCGAGCTCCGACAGCAGGGCCCTTGTGCAAGGGGCATCTCTCTGGCAGGGGGCCATGACCTCCTCCCTCCCCCGAGCAGGAAGCTCCCGTGCAGGGCATGGGTTCCAGATTTACACCCCCCCACACCCACTCCAACCCGCCCCAGAACACCGACTGTTCCAGCTGTGACTGGATCAGCAGGGCTAAGCATAAAAGAGGGCCTTCTGCCGGATCGGCACTGGGCATCTCCCGGGTCCCCTTAAGAGAGCCGGGACAGAAGCAGACAGGCCAAAGCGCGCGGCTAAAAGCGGCCCTCACTGACAGTGCCGTGCCGGAGCCTTTCATCAGGAGCACAGAGCCACTTCTCCAGGGGATCCTATTATTACAGAGGCATCCCCTTCCCAGGAACTCCATGTGTGGTTTTCAGATGTCCCACATCAGCACCTGTCGGCCCACATGCCCGTGAAGACGGACATGGACACATAAAAAAACAAAAAGGAAAACATAAAAAAATAAATAAAGGATTTCACTCCACAGTGACTCCAGACGGCCTGAAACTAATTTTAAAAAATAAAAAATTCCAAGCAAATGCCAGAAGGTGGAGTAGCGGTTGCAGTATTGATGTTAAGATCTAAGGTACTAAAACACCAGCATCATCCAGCAAAATCATAATGCCTGGTAGGATCCCTGAGCAGTATTTCTGCCAAAGAGTCCAAGCAAAGTCAGTAAACACCCTGATTTGGCACCTGGGTCATGTGTTTAGGGTTTCTGCCTTTGGCAAGGAAAACGGGAGCTTTAAGTTTCATCATAATCTGCCAGGCTACAATATAACATTCTGTATAAGTAGATCATATTATAGACGCACGTATATAAGCACACGTGCGCCTGCCAATCAGCAAACGGCAAACCCCCGTTTGCTGCTGTCTGGGGCGTGACGTTTCAGCGCACCAAATCTCGCTGCGAAAATTACTGAGACGGAAAATACACGCCTCCGGGGCAAGAGGCGTAATTACAGCGTGTGAATCGTCCCGCTCGACTCCGTCTGCTGGAACGAAAAACAGCCGAATCCACAAAATTACATAGAGGGGATCTGAATATGTTCAATTTGCTCCCCTTGCTGGCAGCCCCAAGACGGCATCCTGTCCCCCTCGCGCACGTCTCCTCAGAAAAAGACGAAAATAACGAGCGCTCCCGTTATCGTGTGAAAGCCTCGCTCGGCCTGGCGGGGACGAGCGTCATGGTCTCTAACCGGACTCGGCTCGGATTACGTGGGACACGGGAACGCAGTCACGCACTTGGGCACACGCAGGCTACTTGCAGGTCGTCTGGTGACAGATACAGAGAGAGCCTCTGACAGCCACTCTTATAAATATACTCCTGAGGATGTATATCATGGGAAACGATTTCCTCCATCGGCGCCCGAGGAGCACAAATTGCCCGTTTTGTGAAACAGGCTGCTTTGCACGGGGCTCGTCAGGCCCAAACCGGAAGAGCCATTTTATGCCGGTGAACCCTCTCCTGATGACAGACGGCCGTCTGTGCCAAAATCGGTTCACCTTCCGCCTGGAGAGGGCCGACCACAAACAAACGGCAAGCCCGACGGAACTTCACACACTGGTGACAGCAGCCATCTCTTCCTGGAACCTACGGGGGGGGTTGGGGGGCGAGAGAGGCGGGGCGTCTAGACCCAAACACGCAGCCGTCGCGAACATCAAAAGGACAGACGCCGGCATTTCCATCGGCACGAGAACGGGGACACAAATCGCCAGCATCTGTGCCGGCGAATTACACACGCGAGGGCATGTTTTCCCCCGATAAACCTGACAGGCTCGGACCAGATGACACAAACAGGAAACGGGAACAGCTGGCCGAGGAACCACATGAAGACGGCGTGCCGCGGCGTGGCTTTCCGCTAGCCGGGCCGGGGGCTGCAGAGCCACCGCTAGCGATGACGGGCGGGGTGGTGGGTTCACCAGACTCATTCACAAATCAAACCCCCCCCCCTCCTCCGGCCCATCTCGTTCCCAAAGCACAGCCGTTTTTTTCCGGAACATTCAGAGTCATTTTTGCGACGGCTGCCGACGGTTCACGCTGCTGCAGGTTTAACTGGTCGCCCGGCACCGTGAGTCAGGATCCGGTTTTACGTCAACAGCAGTCGGCAAAGGTCCGGTTATGCCCAGCTGAACGAACATTTGCCGTAAACAAGTACACAACCCAGCATCAATCTACAAAAGCTACCACTGCACAGAATGTTTGGGGTGGGGGGGGTGGGACCTTCCGTAATATCCGAGAACCACACGCGCAGAGCCGAGAGAGAGATGGAAACGGGCCGGTCCGGCTAACGAGGCCCACGGCAAACGCGGGGAACAAACAAGGCGGCTCCGTGTCCGTCTTTGATCAGCGTGGGAAAGTCAGGAGCGTTCCTGATTGGAGGGCAATAATTGTGCCGCGGGACTGTGAACCCCCTCCCACCCCGCACCAAAAAAAGGTCACTTTTTTAACAAGACAAAGATTACAGTTTGCTGCCTGCCACTCTAATTAGCACACTGATACACCCCTGCTGGGGCAGAGCAAACATGGAGGCCCCCATCTGGCCTGAAATTGAAGGGGGAGGCACAGCTGCTGAGGGGGGGCAGGGTCTAGGCCCCTCCCCCAGCAATAAGGAATGGTATGTGGCGAGGGTTCCATATAATCCCCATCCAAGGTCCTAGTCCACCCGTCCCTTCCACCTTTAACCGATACCCGGAAGCCGATGCACCTTCCGGAAAGCGTGGGCCTGGGCGCCCGACGGTCCAGCTGGCCGCATTTGCGTTCCGCGGGCCGCATCGAGAGCTCGGCGGGCCAGCGGGCCGTCCACAGGCTAAACAGCAGTTGCTTTATATAAAAGATGTTAAATCCAGGGTGCTGCCCCTGAGGTCAGGATAATGACAAAGAAGCACCGTCTCGACCCGGGGTGGGGGGGGGGTGCAAGGCGAGTGGAGCGCAGGAGCGGAGCTGGCAGTGAGGGTGCGGACACTTTCGGCTAAACCCGGTGACCTCCTCCTGTGCGGAGAATCAATGAATTAAGGAGTTTGACGCGCAGATGACAGCGACATCTGACTCCACCCCCAGGGAAGGGCAAGAAGCAGCCAACTAACCGGCACCCCAGGCGGAAACCTGGCACCCGGCAGGACCCGGGACCCGGCCCGGCCTAAGGAACCATAGTCACATCAGTCTCATGTCTTAGGAAACCGCGCGTGAGTTTGGGTGTGAGTGAGTGAGTGAGTGTGTGTGTGTGTGTGTGTGTGTGTGTGTGTGTGAGAGAGAGACTCCCCGATCTCATCCTTGGCATGGCACAACAATCGTTCATTGTGTCGGGGGCCCTGCACCCCACCCTCTAGCAAATTTAAAAACCCGTTACGTCACGCCGCGATTGCGTATCAGATCTGGGCGAAAATCCCCACAAATCAAAGGGACCTTTGTGTATGAGGAAGCTTGAGTCCGGGGAACAGGTCCTGCCGAGCCCCCCCCCCCAGCCAGGAAGTCACGGCACCCAGGGAAGCAGCATTTCCTGCAATCGTTTACCAAAAATTGGCTAAACCAAGTGGAAACACACTTGCATATCGCATATTTTTTAAGAGGTGTGTGGCTCAGCGGTTCGGGAGGTCAAATTCCTGATTTCTGATACTGCTCCTGATTTCTGATACTTCCCCTGATTTCTGATACTTCTGTGGGGCCCTTGAGCAGGGTTCTCCCCCCCAAACTCCTGGGGCACTGCACACTGGCTGACGCTGCGATGGGACGCCCAAGCTTGCCTTCACCTGCCTGTAGCTCACATAGAGACCGAGATGGGACACGCGACGAGACAATTCACCATAAAGATCAATATGGTATCACTATCCTATTCTAGATGGTAGCTGTACCGTATCTCGTGGTAGTTAATGCTAGCCAACTGCGGCTAACGACAGCCAACGGCAGTAAATCAGGTCTCATGGTAGGTAGCAGCGAGTCGTATGTGCAGTGCTCAGCGTCCAGGGCCGCTGGAAAGCAGCTTAAAAGTGCGGGATGCTCGCATGGGGACAGCGAGAGCCAGCTGTTGCTGTTATTCTTATCTGGCATCAATATGGTGATGGCCAGGCGCAAACCGGCCTATCAGAGCAGCGTTCGCCAAACCTAAGCAGGCATTCCAAAGCCCACACAGCTGCACAGAGTAAACTTCCTCTCCAGGGGGGCCCGATGTGGACAAGGGTGGGGGGTGCATGGGGCAACCGCGATGGATCATGGCAAAGATGTTCCTTCCGGTGGAACTTGTACAGCTCAGCTGCGTTGCTACCAAAATCCGCCCCGGGGCACAGACGGATGCCGCATTTTGGCCGACCTGCCAAACGCTGAGCGAAAATTGTGCAACGCCATGAACTTCTCCTTCCAGATCCGAACGGCAGCCACGGCTGCTGATGGGGAGATTTTCATCCATGTACGACAGAAGCCCCGTCCTTCAGAAGCCCAAAAGTACAGGGAGGCTGGCTTCAGAGGCTTGGCACAGGCCGCTCGGCGTCTCACGCCACTAATTGCCACTTCTGCTTCGTTGGACCCCCTGGCTCTAAGCAAAGCCTTGGCTCTTCGGAGCTCTGCCGCGGAGCCCGGTTTGCTGCTGGAGCCCGTGCCAGGCGAGAACATGGGGGAAGGGGGTCACCACACCAAAAGATCAGCCGGCCAAAAGGGAACCGAAAAGGAGGCACAGGTGACCGTCTCCGGGTCGAACGTTAGGCTCCGCCCACACGGGCATGCACGTTCCCATTAAACTGCTTTCGGTTTTTAATTACAAGCCTCGCGATTCCTTCATTCCCCCTGCGGGGCAGGGCAAGAGGTAGGAGGAGTGAAGATTACCTCCAAAGGGATGGGGTGGGGGGCGGGGGGGGGGTGAGGTCACACATCAAAGGCATCGGAGGCCCTGGAGGAGAGATCGCTTTCACCTGCGGTCTCAGGGTCGAGCAGGATCTTGGAAAGGCAGTCGGGCGGATTCACATGCACGCACAGAGACACCAGTTTACCTGCCGTCAGAGGGATTGCATTTAGACTCACTTTAACGAAACATGAGTCTCTGCCCCACCTTAAGAACTCTTTTGGAGGGGCATATGAAAGCCGATGGATGTTCTGCCGCTTCTCGCCCCCCCCCCCCCCAAAAAGACTGCTTTGGATTTTTAAACAAAAAGATGGAACACAGATTCAGGCATGTGCAGGCAAACACCTAGGCAGGTACAGATAAGCTACAGACGGACCCAGACAGCTCACACGGGTCAGGCAGTCAGAAACACACACATGCCCACTGGTAGAGAGAATTTCCCTGCATCCGTCCTGAATCAGGGGCTTTGCTGGAGATTTTGGGCCCCATGAAAGCAATACAGACAGGACCCCTGTCACTCAGTGACCTTTGGAATCATCTTCATTCACCCTATTATGGTGCCCCAGTCCAGAACAGACACAGCTCTCGTGAACAGTCAACACGGGCATCACCAACAAAACTGGGGGCACCAAGCAAGACCCTTCTCGGTTTTTCACCCCAAGTGAACCCCCTTATTCGCAAATACAACCAGTATGAGGCCTAACATCCTATATATATCTGTAGTTTAAAAAAGGTTTCAATGAATGAATGCTACATTAATGTAGCACTTTTCAAAACACCCAAAGGGCCACTGGGAGCCAATTCAACCACCACCACTGTGTAGCCCCCACCTGGATGATGTGATGGCAGCCATTCAGCACCAGTACGCTCACCACAACAGTAGCTATCGTGGTGATGGGGCAGGAGAGAATTCACTAGTTTGATATAGGGGGATCAGGAGGCCAGATTTGATAGGGTCACAGTGAGCAATTTTGCCTGGGCATTGAGATACCATCCCTAGTCTTCTGAATGTTGCCCATATGTCCTGAGAGTGTCTGGACCTCAGTTTTAGATCTGCACCATTTTTGCAGCACAGTGCGCCCATCACTGCACTGGGGCAGCACAGGATGGCCACACCAAGACTACTTCCAGCAGCAATGCAGCTTTCCTAGTTGGTCTCCCATCAAAGTCCTGGCCAGGGACCTGCTGAGCTTCAGACGGATTGGCTAATCTTAACTGCAGGTGGAAAGTTTCCTACATTCCCAGTACATTCCCAGTATGCCAATCACAGAATGTCAAACACGCTTCCATCCGCACCAGCAAACAGCCAGTGACCAGACTGGCCCAAACTCAGAAAAAAAAAAAACAAATAAGAAACCCTCGTCTCAGAGGGACCAGCGGAAGGCATAGCTTGATCTACAGACGGGGGGGGGGTCAAAGAGCCATCACCAACCCACCTATTCAGGCTGGGTCTTAGTGGCTAAAAAGACTTCCCGAAATTATTCACGGAAGTCAAATACACGCCCACTCGCAAAACAAACAGCCCCCTATGCACTCAGCATTTCCAAGGAAACAAAGACCAAAGAGACCATAGTGAATAATTAGGTTGACTGAATAAAACGCTTTGGGTCAGATTGCACTGGCATTTTCCTTTTGATGGGGTCGGACCGGTTCCCTCCTGATACCTGGCCGCTGTGCATCTTCACCAACTATTTCTTTCTGAAAGACTTCTCTAAAACTGCAGGAGACGCAGTCAAGTGGCCACACAAGCTAAAGCACTGGTGCTTGAGGCACGAAATTTCCTGTTAAGAACTTCACTCAGATCTAAGCAGGAAAAAAAAACAACCATCCCCACACAAAGGATCCAGACCTACCCTGCAGTGCATCCCAGTTCATTAGAGACACTGAGGTCTGAATGGAAATTTGAGTGTTGGTGAACGACCCGGTTCCTTGATTTGGGAATCAAACCGTGAGAAACAGCCACGAAAACAATGAGGTCCATTTCGGCCAAAGGGATCGGCAGTCCGATAGCGGGATCTGAAAACTCAACACGTTATACCTCCGGGAACCACCAGGAGGTGCGGCGAGCCCAACCCCCATCGCTACGCTGCAGCAAATGGCGCGGTGAACGAGCACGGGGGTCCGACAGTTTGAAATCGCCAGCAACCCCTCCCCAGAGCGGGGAACGAAGACTGTAATCCTCTGCGGGCGCAATGTCCGTCAAACCTTCCCACGTTTGCCAAGGCACGGCCGCACAGAGACGCCTCTGTGATTTCCGCTAAATTGAATTACGCATAAGCTGTAGATCCACTTAGCTATAAAAACCACAGAAAACTGCAAGAAGGGACAATGCTACTGATTCCCAACGCTGGCCGTGTGGCCCATTTGGCTCCTAGAGTCAGTTTTTCAGGGCCCTGTGATGTATCCGAGTCCATCACATCTCTGTAAACCTTGCAAATTAAGCCGAAGCGAGCTAATTTGTTTTGGCAGAGGGATGAAAATGCACTGAGGTTCGGCTGTAAGACCATTTTTTGCACCGCTGCTTAAGTCAGACTTGGTTACTTTAAGAAACAGATCACAAAAATATACATATAAACAAAAGTACAGACTTGGCTCAAATTAAACCATCAGGCAACGTCAGCCAGGTGGAGACGCAGTGCGTCGACATACCGGGGATGCACTGGAGAGTCCCGTCTTCTGCTCTTATGGTGAACGTTTCTCCAGGGTTGACCTGGACCAGAATGACCTGCGAGGAAAATCGAGCGGTCAGTAGGGCGAGATCATAACAGGAAGCCAGTCGGAGTAAAGGGGGAGGGGCTAAAGCCCCATCATGTGATCTGGCAGAGGCGGAGCCTTCGAGAAAGCAGGTTCACTTCGTTGGACCACATTTCGCACCAAGTGCTGCCCATTTACAAAAACCATCTCGTGTCCCCCATGGCGACTGAAGGGGTCTTTCCCGGAGTACGGGGATTCCGTTGCATTTCAAAATGACTTAATTTTCCCAGGGTACTTGTAATGCATGCAGATTTTTGAAAATCCTCACCAGAGCGCCTGGATTTGAGCAGAAACCGTCATATCAGTGGGGAGCGTTACGAAGCCGCTCACATACAATAAGCCACACCTTTCCGACACACGGGATGACATTTACCGGTACTTGGCACTCTGGAGTCGCGAGGTCCCATCTGGCACGTGCATGTCTGTCACAGATGCATGCTTCCCACCTTACCGTCATGCGGTCGGCCTGCATGTCGTCCGGCGCGTACATCTGCCTGTAAAGCTGTAGGAGCTGCGCCGACATTCTGGAACTTCCTAGGCTCTACAGGTTAGTAGTGCGTCGACTACCAGAATTTATGGCGGTCCTCCCATCTAGACGTTAGATGTGCGAGTCTGGCCATCCACTTCCTAGTCTGCTGCTGTGGTTGCTATGGGAACCTAAATGTGGTCTTACCGAGTCAGCCCAGGTTTGAATGGGGGGGGGGGGGGGGGATAGTGCAGTGATGACAGGGGAAGCCAATTTCTCTCACCAGACAACTGCCTCTGCTGACCCCTCTTGCCCGCGGCCCCCCGCCTAAGCAGACCCCTCCCCTGCTCACTTAGTTCCTGTCTCCGGAGACAGAGATGGCAGAGCAGGCAGACCAGGAGTATCCGTCCACATCCGCCACTGGATTTCCACATGCCGCGCTGAGCTAGCAGGTACTAGCCGAAGAACAAGTCCCCCCTTGTCTGAAGTGACATCGCGGAACAGCGGTTGACTCACCAAGGGCGCACCACGCCTCACGCCATGGGAGATAAAATGCATGTATGGGACGCCCCTTCCTACAGGCCGAGGATGGGACAGCGGGCAGATCGTTCACGTCACTGGCAGCCCAGACCCCTTAGACCTTTCCCATCCGCCCCACTCCTCATCGTCCATGTGCAGACTCGCCACAGATGGACATGATCCAGACAGCAGGCGCACGTTAAATACCACCGTTCCTGCACCAGATGGCGCCACTCTACGCCAGGGTGTCAAAGAGGATGAACGGTCATCGGGTTTACCCTTAGCTGAGACAGCCAGTGGGAGAATCTGACAACAGATACTAGGAAGACTCCTGCTTACCCTAGTGCAGTGTTTCCCAACCTGGTCCCGAGGGACCCGCAGATAGCCCACGTTTTTTGCTCCCTCCCAGCTCCCTGCCAGTGTCCACATTTTTGCTCCAGTAGGGAGCTGGGTGGGAGCAAAAACACGGACAGTGTTCGAGCCCCTGAGGGTTGGGAAACACTGCAAATACAGAATGCCAGTGGAAAAGAATCCCTCTTGCAGGTAAGGAAGACCAACCAGAAAGGATGAATAGGCCAGAGACATTAGGGGAAGTACAGATATAGCAATACCCTGCCTGGCCCTTCTGCAACCTATCCCACAATTCCGTGCGGCATCAGGTCCCAGGCTAACCTGTTGTGATCCATCCCCGTTAACCATGTGCGGCATCATGGCGACCTCGCCGTTCAGTAGGGGCGGAGGAAGATCCAGTGGCATCTGGTCTGTCATCATCATTGTGACGTACATTCATGGAGAACTTTCCTGAACTGCCTTTCTGTTTGGCGGGGGGGGGGGGAGTGGAGAGAGAGAGAGAGAGAGAGGGCTCTGTTATTCAAATAACCACAAATGAAATGGACAAATCTAACAATACAAAAAAGCATAATCTGTCATGAACAGGACTTGGAGGAATGTTTCTCATCAAAAAAAAATCATAACTGTCAATTGGACTACCTGCCAAGGACCTCAGAATCATTTGCAAGACACCTGATCAATAGAGACATCAGGAATGGTAATGCTATCAGACTTCATTAGCGACTGACTGCCAGAAGGGCCCGTATCAGATGTGTCTGACGCACTGCCGTGACCTCGAGATTTTTTTTTTTTCCAGACGGCCCGTTTGGAGGATGACAGACACTGTTCTGTGGTTTTATGGACCAAAAATGAGCATAACAATTTAACTGAATTGTGCAAGAAGACATTCCCACATCAATTACAAAATGCCAAATGCATTCCAATATTACTGAAGTCATCGAGTGGAGCAGAAAAAAAAAATGACTATCCACCCATGGAACAGCTGTGAGAGCTGTGGTTGGAGACAGAACCCGGGCCCACATACATCAGTGGTCCAGTTGAGGTATTCCTGCTATTGCAAAGTTGCAAAGTAATGACTCTGTAATAAAGTCCCCCGACTCTCAATGGTGATTCGGCGAGGTCACAACTCTCCATCACAAATATAAATCATAATCGTCCACTCCCAGCACCCTGACAAAGAAGTTTACACCTGGCTCTGGAGCCAGGGCCATCCCAAGTTCTAGGTAATCTGCTTCCATCGCTAATGACTTAATTACAGGAAAGGAGAGCTAATGAGCTGAGTACTCTAAGCAAATTTTTTAAATACTACCTTATAAGGGCATATGCAGGGGCGGGGCCACAGGAAACCCAGCTGAAAGCTGATTGGCCCCAGCAGTGTTTCCTCGCCCATCACTCACCAATTCAAAACACATTACTAGCCACTGATAAGGTTGGCTCCTCTGCTGCCTTAGATGCATGTTTGTCGACATGTGGCGAGAAATCGGTATGCCAGTACCGTCGTTTGTAGCAAACAAAAGTTCTTGAACAAACACAGAGAGCGGTAAACAAAAACCATGCCATTGTGCCTCACCTATTAATAACAACCACATGAATCCGCTAAAACTGGTTAAAAACAACAACAACAACAACAACAAAAAAAACGCACTAACCAAAAAAATCTCTGTTGATACATGTTGTACGGTAATTTTTTTAAAGATAAACTTTCCCCACCCTAACAGTCAATTTAACCAGAATCTACACAAACATGAAGAAGACTGTCACGCTAGCCCTAGCATGCACCTGAACCACATCTATGAGCAGTAAAGTAGAGGCTCAGGTGAGTAGGTTCAGTGAAATTCAACTCGCTGGTTAATTTCCCGGCACTTGTTGAAACGCATACACCGCGGAAAGAACGGATACTCTTTCCCATACAAAATAACGTAGTTCCTCAGCATTAAATTCATAAATATCTTTAGAATAGCAATCGCTTTTAAACGTGTGACCTAGGGACGGTACCACTCGCTTTCCTCTCCGTCTGTGAAGGAAGTCAGAATTGGGTCATCAGGAGGCCTCGTGCTGGTGTTTTCAGCCCACAATAGAGGGTGACATCACTGGTCGGGAATTAATTGCCAGGTACAGAGAGAGAACAGCTTGCCATGTTTGTTGTGCTAATTACTTTAGCAACGCGGGCAGAGGAGCCGTAGGTAATGGATAGCGCAAATTCAGCGTTTTTGAAAAAGGGAGGGAAAGACGAGGAGGCGATTTCAGTTTTACGATGCGCTGTTTTGAAGAGGACGCAATGACGGGGGCAGTGGAGCTGCCAGATCGTTGAGCTTGGAGATAAAACAGAACTGCGTGAATGTCAACATGACCCAGGATGGAAGCTGGGAGGTGAGGACAGGACACCCACATTCAGAAAGACTGCCTACTAGCACACATTCTCCAGCCAGTAACGTCTCTCTCTCTCGCTCTTCTCCCACCAATCAGGTAAGGTGAAGAGGCAGAGCAATGAGGGTGAAGCAAGCCTTCCCACAGCTGGTGACCAGATATTCCCCAGACCAGAGGCCAATCAAATCAATCAACTGGCTCTCCAAGATACGCTCACGCCCTCCCCAACCACCACCAGCAACCCACCCTGACAAACACATGTTCCCGGTTCACCAAGACTGACGGGCATGGAAGCTCAGTGGAGCCTCCGGATAGATAGCAGAGTCATCGTGTTCAGTCCCCAAATGGAAGGCTGGGAGTAATTAGACAAGACAAACTGCCAAAGGCAGTAAAAAGAAAAAAGAAAAAAAAGCAGCTGGATCCACCGGATACAAAGGTTGAGTGTCTGGATGTATGAAACAGCCCAAATTTCCAGCCCAGTCTGACCAAAAACCTTTAAGCTAGCTTCCGACGCCTACCCCGATCTTCAAATTTGCATGGTGTAACAGTCAGTGGGAATTAAACGGCAGATTGTGCAGAGCACTGGGAGAGCGAGATCTAGTCCAGGTAAAATGGGAAGAATTGAGCCATAACGATATCTTCCTAAAGCAGGATAAGTGGGTAAGGTATACATATTGTAAGCAATGTGAAAGTCAAACAGCCATACCGGGCTTAATGTGGCAAGACCAAAGCATGTGACCACCAGCTGCTTTGTCGAGAGAAGCCCGAGGTAAAGACACACCGCCAATCCTGAGTAGTCCGGTCCCCATGACGAGGTGTAAATGTCGTCACTGAGACAGATCTTGATGCCTAATGCGGGTTGCGAGCACGAATCCTCGGAAAGACCAATTATAAATTTGCCTCTTAATCTCTTACCGACTTGCTATGATTTCCCTACAAGTTGAATACAGTTAAGGCTGGGTTTCACCACAAAATTTCCAGGGCTCAACAAACGTTCAGTGTAGTTTCTTTTGGAAACAATAATTTTTTGCACCCCACTTGTTCTGAATAGCTGAGGCAAAAATCACAATAGGATGACTTGGGTCCTAGTACGAGATTCCCGTTATTGAGGAAGGGGGGGGGAGGGGCATGGGAGGTGTGGTAGCATGACAAGCCTCCAGGAAGCTGGGGTTTCACTGTGACCTTTTGAGGAGCATTCAGCCAAAAGACAAACAAAAAAAACAAGGAAGACACGTCATCAGGAAAATGACTTATTTGAAGAACCTTGTGGAAGGCTGCTGGTCTCCGAAGGGGGGGGGGGGGTTAAAAGGAGGTCACATTTAAGGAAAACCACCATCACAGGGTCTGACACATCCCGCGCCCCACTGGGCGTGAAAGGGAAAGCGTGGCGAGGGGGGGCATTTAATTTCCATGACCCCATTCCTCACTGGCTATAAGGAGACTTTGCGGACAGTTGTCTCTCACCTCCCCTACACTAACCAGCTATAATTAGCAATCCCATTGAGCCTGGACCAGCTCTATGTTGGGAATAGTCCCTCTCACAATGGGAACAAGAGGCAGAGGTTCCACACATTCAGATCATACTAAATGGAGACTTGGGACAGAAGAACAGACAGGCAGACGTCCAACCCAAGCATTAAAAATTTATACTCCGTCCAGGTTGTTATATTGATCCCTCAACACTTCTCCACAAAACTGTGTCTTTTGTGTATTTACTGGACATGCCTGGCCCAAGACCCCTCAACCACAATACAAGTTTTGATCGAGAGTCTGAACTCTGTGCTTTTGAAGAGATGAGGTTCCAGTTTTCTGAAGGAACATTTATCAAACCTACTGCAGACACTAGGAGCCTACCAACTACCAGAATAATGATCCCAGAAGACCAAAAAAAAAATGGGGACCTTCAAACAGTGTGTCAGACCCTTACTTTGGCTGGCAATGAATTAGCCAGCCATGCCCTCTGTCTCTGTATGCCATCTCTGGCACTTTTCTCTGGCAGATCTGGCCTCCTGCTCTCATCTTCTCCATATCTCACCCATATGGAGACCCCCCCACTCCCCACCAAGGCCAAATTTAAGCTAGCCTGACACAATCCCCCACCAGCCAATAACAGTTTTGAAGAGGCAATATAAGGATTCCAGGGAAGAGCAAAACTTAATCAAGAATAATACAGCATCTAGGGATGCACACAACTATTCCAGATTGGCACCAAAGTTAACCTAAAACTAATCCTTAATCACTTATCATTCCAAGCAATAAATGGAGAGAGGAGACAAAGCCACGGGTTTGCACATGGCATCCCAATGGAGCATCCTTTCATGCTGGTGTCTTTATGCTAATCCGCAGCTGAGGCAGACGGCACTGACCGTGTACTGACAGTCCTCCCAACGGTTGTCTTGAGTTCTGCGAGGACCCACTCCAGCCAGCCAGCCAGCAGAGCGACCAGCCCCGCAGCATCAATCTCAAGCAATACAATAAGTCTTTTTCAAAAGGCTAACAGGCTAAAATAGCCCCTGTTGCTAGGTTTCGCATTACTGTTTTGCTGTGTTTTCCCGCTCTCTCTTTTGTGTGGTCCTCTCTTGCCGCATCAGCGCAATAACCCGACGTCGCAAGCGCTGAAGGACCGGCTGGCTAATATTCACAAGCAACGCAACCGACACCACGTTCAGCCAGGACTCTCAGATGTGCAGCGATGCCTCGAGGACCAGAAGGTTCATCAGAAAATGGAAGAGCAGCGGAGGTCAGCCAAGATATAAGTTGACACGAGACTTAAAGCACAAACGAAAATGGCGCGAAACCCTGCGACTACAGGCTTGAACCAAATAGCGTCTGAAGCTCCATTATCAACTAGATTCTGTTGACGTTAGCGGCGCCGTCCCAGCAGCTGCATAGCCACGTTTCATTCTGCGCGCCCAGCTTTCCCAGAGACTGCCTCGGCACGCCTTCAACTTCCCGTTTCCTGCAGGAAAGCCCCCAGAAGAGCCGCCTGGAGACCTTGCGGCATTCAACTCCACCAAGGGTTTCCAAGACGCTTCCTCTGAAGCTTACCCCACAGATACCCTGGTGGGGGGGATCCTTTTTACCATTTCACCCTTCTGGGTCTTTACAGCCAGCGAGAGAACACTGCCCACCATCCAGCTGAGGGGTGGCGGGCCCGTTTCTTCCAGATGTTCCAGTCGTCTATGCGTCCTGCCAGAGATTTTCCAAATAAAGCTGCTCGATGCAGCTGGAGAAACGGGCCGACGCCCACTTTTATCTGGACGTGAAGATTGCGGAGCTAATTAAGTCCC
Organism: Petrocephalus zakoni; assembly: GCA_026774425.1. NCBI lineage: Eukaryota > Metazoa > Chordata > Actinopteri > Osteoglossiformes > Mormyridae > Petrocephalus > Petrocephalus zakoni. Next base: position 4,430,594 of record JAODKN010000044.1, read on the forward strand.
CGAGAATCAGAGGGGAAGGCTGTGATGGCTCAGCCGGGGCACAATGCTTCCTGTCACATGCCATCAACCTCCGCCGGCTAGAGCGGCATGAAAACAATCCGGCCGGCACGGCCAGACGGAGAGGCCCGGCCCGGCCCAGACAAAGGGTGCCGTCGACGTGCCAGCCGGCAGGGCAGGGCATTCCGGAGCATCCTGAAACGGCTGAACCGAGGCGACCTTTCGCGCTCGTCGGAGGACCGCGCCAATCTCCCCCCCTCCCCGTCCCGCAGAGAGAACGAGAAAGACGTGTGTCAAACTGGGGGAGAAAAAAAAGGCTGAAATCGTCCTGATCTTGCAGGAATTAATTCATCTGGGTTTCTGGGGACGTTCAGAAAACATGTTTCCTCCCTCCCCTGGCCAGGCAGACCACAAGCAGGGCTTCGTACTTTACCCAGAGAAAAGAGGGTATGGCGGGGGGGGTATATAAAATGCAGGCGGGGCAGAAAGTGACCCCGGCCGTTCCGGAATTGATGCCACGGCTGCCTTTTCTGGAATGCAAACAACAAGGACGGTTTCTCCATCGGGGCCCCCAACCCGGGCTCCTGTGTTTTTGCAACAGCCATCTCCATCTCCTGGCTTTCGGAAAGATCTTTCCTCCAAAAGAAGAAGAAAAAAAAAAACATCTGGAGAAGAGTGCAGCCTGAGCCAAATCTGTCTACCTGGTCGCAAAGTGGGGCAGGCACGTGGTTGGGAGGCTCATCAGCCATCAGTCTCCCCCCGCGGTTGTCACAACAATCCGTCCGTATCGGATTGCTTTAGCAGGAAGGCCGATCTGGAAAAGGCGTTAAGGGGCCCCCTACACCAGAGAGCCAAGCCACACCACAGTGGGTCCCGGTGTTTTCGGGTCCCCCAGATGCAGCGACCTCTGGGCTCTCGGTGACGGGGAAACAGCGGCGACTGGCGAGGCCAGACAGACGCCCGCCGCAGCAGCCCAGCGCGACTTTGATCCCTTAATCCCCCCCCAAGCGTGGGTCTGCCATTCATCAGCAGCCAGTCACGTGACAAGCGGACGCCCGCGGCCCTCGGACATGCAGGACAGCCTGCCTGGAAATCTGACATTATCAGCAAGACGCCGCAGGGGGGGTGAGGCAATTACCAGGCTAAATGTGTCAACTTCCCAACCTGCATTTCTCTCGTTCGTTTAGGGGGAAAGGGCTATGAAGATTAATGGGGGGGGGGGGGATTGACCCTAGGATTAACCTGAAACAATGAAAGGCCCAGATCGATATCCCCTACCTGGCGCGGCATGTAAACCGCAGTTGCAGAGTAGGCAACAGCAGCAGTAATGCGATATTCTCCCCCGCCCCAGAAAATAAATACACAACCCAAAACAAAGGCCAAAAATAAGACACGCTCCCGAGACGTGAGCTTCACCTGAAGGTATGCATCCCACCCGGCCGACGGCACCGGAGACGGGAATTATGTCATTCCGTCTCCTGTCTGCTTATTAGCTAACACCCCCCGCCACCCCCAAAATGCCACGACACTGCACATAGTTTCAGTTCCCCTCAAGTAATAACAGCCCCGCACAACTGACCACTACTTCCCACCACTATATTCCCAACCAAGTGCTCAAATTAAGAGACTGGAAGGCAAAGCGGAGTCTCTTCTTGAAGGGGGGTCACAAAGGTCAAAAGACATTTGCACAAGTGAAGCGAATCTTCAGAGCCAATACATGAACAGTACTTAATAAACCAATAAAAATCAGTGCACATAAATTATGTGTAAACATATCTAATCTCAATATGGAGTAAAATGGCATGACTCTGAGAAGCCACATCTTCGCCTTTTGGGAGGAGCTCAGTTTCGGAAGCGTTATCGGTGTGTAGCTCCCCTCCCCCACGCTTCTAGCCATAAAGATGACCTCCAGCAGGGTTTGTGGTTGCGGGTCGGGTTCCGTTTGCAGGCCGTCTTGGTGGCTCACTGGAAGCCCATAATTCATCGGGACACAGCAGATTCACTGAGGCTGCCTGCAGCTCCCGGGGGAGCAGCTGAGCTAAGGCTTGCCGAGGCTTACATAAACGCCGTCGGGGAGGCCCCAGACAACTGGGACACGGAACAGAGGGGAACAGAGGATGAGATGACAGGAAGAGAGGCAGAGAGGGGACAACAAAGACAGGGAGTGGAAGAAACAGATTGAGACAAAGAGAAAAGAAAGAGGCAGAAAGCAGGGGAGGAGCCAGATGCCAGGGGGAGGAGTCAGAAGCCAGGGGAGGAGTCAGGGGAGGAGTCAGAAGCCAGGGGGAGGGGTCAGAGCAGCACTTCTATCAGATGATTAGCATAGCACCCCCAACCTTGTCCTCTCTTAGCCTCTCTGGCTGGAACGTGGAGCAGTGGCCGCCCAGGGAGACGTGTGCTCACATATCAAAAATGTGGCCTCCAGCAGGCCCCTGCCCAGCCACCCACCTCCCCCCAGGTGCCTTTTGGGGGGGGGGGGGGGGGGGAAAAAAAAGTAAATAAATTCAAGTTAAAAAAAACACCCGGGGGGGGAACCCGGGCCCCCGGGGCAGGGTAAAAAAAAAAGGTGGCCAAAAACCCACCCACCACCGGCCA
>JAODKN010000044.1:4448787-4464030 GCA_026774425.1 Petrocephalus zakoni
CCCCCCCCCCCCCCCCCCCCCCCCCCCCCCCCCCCCCCCCCCCCCCCCCCCCCCCCCCCCCCCCCCCGCTTCGCCTTCCCGCTGCGGAATTTCATCTGACGTCATATATTTTAGATCACATTTCTGCTGCTCGCCTCTGATGATATTTCTCTTCTCCAATGTGGCCCCTGGATCCAGACTAAATCTTCGAGAAGAAAGGAGAGAAAAAAAACCTGGAGGCTATGCATTCCTCAATAAATGCCTCTATTAAATAAGCCTCACCTGAACGACACATGGCAGTATGGGTCTGCTGGGGGGGGGGGGCTTCACGCTAATATTTACCGCAACAAAAAACACCGGGCATTTCCGCGCTATTGCGCCAGTATGCCTCGTACATCAACGCTAACTTCACCGATTTCGCTATCACGCAATAAAAAAAGTGTAAAGTTAATAAAACAAAAGTACAAAAAAACCGCTGGATATGACATTTTTTTGTTAAAGTAAATACGGCTTTTTTAAATGTATGTCATATGTTATTATATATGACGTCGCTAATGCGCAAAGGCGAATGAATAACTTTAAAAAGTTAAAGAAAAAAAAGGATCACAGGCTAAGTCCAAGTTGAGAGAGAGAAGTTCATACTTTGGGAACTTGGAGACAGGCGGCTGTGTGAGCTGGATCCCGACTCTCTGGATTACTAGGTTATGATGGAGTTCACCATCCCCTCCACGTATCCATACGGACATCCATACGCACCTCCCCGAATCCCCCAACAGCTCCCCGGCAAAAAGTTACAATGTTGCACTGTGTTTCTTCCTCTCTTTTTAACAAAGCATAACAAAAGGCAGTCCACGGAGCGCACTTTTATCGCGGACTTTTTTTTTTAACCAAAGGCACAATCGCTTCCCATTCCCGAATTTTCTCTACATAAAAAACACCATCGCGCTGATCCAGCGCCAAAGAAAAGAAAAAAAAAAAACTTAAAACCCGAGCAACGCAAAGTTGGGAAGACTGCAAGAAATAAAGCCCAGACTGCGCTCCTCTCTAAAGTCAAACGAGATGCATAAATCATGCATTCTCCCGAAATATGAAAACAAAACGCTTTCTCTCGTGCATCCAGCTGTTCGTCCAGCACCATAACCTGCTCCAGACGGGACTTTAAAATGCGATCGAAACGATCAAATGCATCAAAGGCGCCGCATCTGCCTTCCATCAAACACCGAGACATCTTTCCTATATTAATAATTAACTCTAAGTTTCGTTTCTCCTTTCTGAGAAGTTCTCCCCCCCGCCACACACACGCACACACACTTTCCTTCCTGCTCTTAGCAAACTTCAGACTACCGGCGTCATCTCGCTCCAGGCTGTTAATTTTAAGAACTCCGTAACTTCGAAATATCTCCTCTATGCCCACTTTAAATGTCACTTTCCGCCGCATCCCGCACTCCCCGAGCTCAAAAGAAGCGTCATGTCCTTACCTCGCTGCAATAAAATAATCTTCAAAAGAGCGGCAGATCTCCACTTTTTTCCCCCCCAGTTAAGATTTTGGCAATCCCCAGTTCGTCTGCCCACTGCTAGACCGTTCTTTGGGAGATTCCGCCATGTCAATTATGTCTCGGCGCACATGTGAGCGAAGACCGCCCCCCGTCCTACCGTAATACTCGTAATAAACAGGCAACCTACAGCCAGCCCCGCTTTTTTGACCTGTATAGCCGGGTGCTGGGTTTCACAGATAGAACCCAATAAATAAAATGTCCCTCAGTTATTCAAATATTTTGCTTAATTGCTGTTCTCGGGAAAAGCAAACGCGCTATAATGCGGCTGCTTCAGACTACTTTTTTTTATTATTGAACAGTGTGCCCTTGATATAATTTTTTGTAGAAACTGTACAAATAACTATCCTGCCTTAAATGGTTTTGGCATGACTTTCAGATGTTTGCTCAAGTTTTCATGCCAAGAAAAAAGCGGGACACCGAGGTTTAAGAAAGTAAAAATCAAATGATGAACCCTTTGAATTTTCTCCCATATTATTGGCATCGTTTTTTTTTTAGAGACGTCGTTTTCTTATAGGCTAATGTAATAATCTCTATATGCATTTCTTGCTGAAGGCCTAAGACACTTTGCTGGAGTGTAACTGACCAATGTTTAGTTTAAACTCTCCAAATAATGAGAGCCATTGTTAATTTGACAGAATTATTCACGTGGTGAATTCCCTAAGCTGGAATCCCAGACTCGCTTTGCGTAATCAATCAGAAATGTTTCGCAGCAGATAGCTGCGACTTCCACAAACTCGAAGTGACACGAGGGTCCCTCTCCATCCAAATAAACTACGGTCTGGATACATCGTGATCCGCAAAGTAAATATTTTTGCATTCTTTGAGAAACAGCGACGGTTCCCATACGTGAGGAATTCCGTTTATATTTGCTTGTTTGTTTCCCAGATGGCGAGTCAGAAGGAGCAGATCAAAGCTCCCCCAGGATTTAATGCCTGGCGCCACTCCGGGGTGTCCGCCGCATCTTCTAAGGCCCGGTGACGCGGCGAGGTTCGGCCGATGAGGGGACACCGTATCCCGGCGACACCGTGTGATGCGTCCCCGATGGGTCCATTCAGAGGCCCCGATTCTTCAGTGTCAGTAATCGCCTCCCGGGGTTAAATCGGCGCAACGGGAAAATGGTAATAGAGTCCAATTTCTCTAAATGCGGTTAATTCAGATTGTCCTAATTTGTGGAGAATAAATGTTTAGTATTTACAGTTCATGAGACTATTGATGGATTAATATTAATGGAAACCTTTAATTCCATAGTCTACGTTAGATAGTAGACTTAATTTTGAAGATTTAGTAAAGATGGGCTCTGGTACGTTTTAAGGGTGACCCAGACTTACTGAGCTTTCATTCAACTCTCTTCATCTGCATTTTTTTCCACGTTTTCAAGGGTTTAAAGGTTACATTAATTGACTTCTGACACTTGAGGGAAAGGCCAGACCAGCAAACACAGCTTTTAGCAAAGTACTTGACCTGAATTGGTTTAATGTGTGTTCAGGTGTGTAACGCAAATAGAAAATGTCGGCAGGTAGCATAGTGAGACCAATCGTTAAATGATGCCTAGACTAAATTATTATTATATAATTTTTTTTTTAATTGAAGCAAGTGTAAGTGTATCAATAAAATCACAAATACATATGCACTGTTTATAAACATTATTAAGATGTTGTCAGAGAAATGTAGCATGAAATTAGAGAAAATATCCAGTGATTGTTGATGGGATTATGTGAAGAATAATGTACCTAAGAGTGATAGTTACAAAAAGCCTTTACAATTACACAGAGTAATTGTAATTAAACAATTGCAAAAAGTATCCTTCTCAAAATGAACCCATGGGAATAATTTAGAGGCCAATCAAATTGCAGCGATTCACAGCCGCGCAGGCTGTCCGTGTCCCCAAAATGGAATAGCAAGCGTGACGTTGTCACTAGTGTTGCTGGAAATCCCGCCCAATCCTGCCACCCCCAGGGACATGGAAAAGAGCGTCACCAGTTCCCCCTGTCACTCCCCCCACACCATGCACACACCCATACCTTAGCCCCAGACTAAGACTTGTGTAATGTGTAACATTTATGTGGCTAATTACTGCTTCCCGCTGTCTGATTTTTTACTTTTTTTTTCTTTGCCAGGCACAAAAGGCTAACAGGAAGCAGAAAGGGGTCAGATTGTGCTCAGAGGATGGCCTAAAATAGGCCTGTTTAGAGGTCGTTATATTCAGGCAGCCCTGCGTGTGGGCCACTGGAACGTGCCTGAGCATCTCTTAACGTGCTATCCCGCTGTCCTCTGCGGAAGTGCGTGTGAGCGTCTGTGAGTCTGTGTGTGTGTGTGTGTGTGTGTCTGCTCGCGTGTAATGCATGCCACCCTTTTCTAACCAACAGGTCATTTAAACGTTATTATTCCAGTTACCAATTTAAGAGGTTTATTGCAGTGTGCAGTTGCAGTTTGGGCTGCCTTGGAAAATATCATCAGCCGTGTTTATTCTTTGGGGGTAGTTAATTCATTGCATGGCAGATGCGGTTGGAGTTCAGAGTTATTCTGCCCCCTGCTGGGGGGGCTGTTTTCTTAAGGTTAGACCTTACAAAAAAAAGAGAGACTATGAGTTGGGTTTGACGCCTTGAACAGACAGCATCTGTGCCTGGGTTTGAGTGGCCAACGTGGAAAAACAAACAGCTGTCGCCATGGAAGGGGTCTGCTGCCCCCATCTGGAGTTACCGTGCAACTGATGACATCACATTCCTGTGACTTCGCCCCCTCCCAATTTGCCAGACAGGGGGCTCCATTCCGGAGTGACTTAGGAGAGTTTGTGTTCTACATAATCAAAGAGGAGTGTTTGTGTGTGTGTGGGGGGGGGGGTCTTCATTTCACCCATGGCGGCGTGTAATCTCTCATGATGCGATGCATATTGCGAGTTGGTTGCGGCCTCAGGACGGACATGTTTGTGGTAGCTTTCTGTCTGTTTCAGTTATACGGTCTTTTCCTAAACTGAAATGCGCTTGTCCTGGAGGATAATCGTCTTTAGCTTCGGATGGATACTGGAATCAGTTCTAAGTCAGCCACAATCCGCGGGTAAGGGCCTTTAGTGTGCATTCAGATTTAAAGTGACCGATAAGGCTGATTCTTATTTACTTTTGCATCTGGTTCTTCTCTGGTTCTTCTGATGGCTATGGCAATAATTCTGAGACATTAGGTCACATGTCCGTACCTGCTGCCCGGCCCTCCAGCCAAAGTCCGAGCGAGTCGTCCGGATCTCTCGTCCCTTCATTGAAAGCATGTGTGTTGGACTCCCATCTGTACCCAGCTGCACCAACTCCCTCCTTATAAAAAAGGCATTATCCCGCTTTGAAATCATTTACACCCTAACAGGCTTTTGATCTGGTAAAAGTGGAAAATCTCCAACGTTTGTGATTTCATTGTACACATTTCTTTTGTGATTTTTTTTTTGTTGTTTGTTTTTTACAAGCCGGGCACAGCAGAAAGTCCACCGGAGAGGCTGATGTTTTTCCTGGCTCAGGCCCAAGTCGCTCCTCTGTGCCCTGATTTGATTTTACACCGCGGAGCGAGCTCGCGGCTAATCGTTTAAGGCCCTCCGCCACTGCCCCTCCCGCAGAGAGCGCGCCCTTCCCTCTCCAGACAGGAACGATCCCCCGAGGCCGAGAGCCCGGTGCAGTCCAAATGCTCCAATGAGATGTAGCAGCGATGTGCACATCGCCGGGAGACATTACCTTTGGCGTTTGTTAGCGCACATTTCCGTAAATGTGAAATCTCTTTCGGCTTATCTGATTGGCTGGAATGTATTCAGAAAAAGCAAGAGCCACAAGCATTGGATGCTTATTAAAGAAGAGGACTAAAGGGCAAGTGAGCGGGGCACCCCTGCTTGAACCTGGAGCCTGTACTATACTGATTGTACCCTGTAGCTACCTGCATCTGTCACCATGGTGACAGCTTCCTGTTCCAAATCTTTAAGGTATCATTAAGTATAATTGTGATTTAATGATTCAATACAACACATTCCTGGCCATGATTAAGGCCATGATTTATAGCAATGATCAACCTAATCCAGTATCACAGAAAAGTACAGAAAGCCTTCCACTTCATGGTCGACATGTAAGTTAGTGGACTGTCATGTCCGGCAGGCCAGGGCTCTCACAGTCACATATTTCCCATTTATGAGGTGATGCCAATGTCCACACTGCTACGGCTATGGTTTCCCCAAACACACTCCTGAGGGGCCCAGCTGAGGTCGGGTGAAGGTGCGAGGGGCTGTGAGGCGTTCACTCGCTGATCCCCCCTCGGCGTTGTGGCAGGACAGGGAGGAGAACCCGTCTGCAGCTGCCGACTATACAAATGCGGAGCTGCCTGCGCAGGCCTGCATGTCCCTCTCCCTGGATCAACAAAAAAACAGCCAGATTTTCCAGGACGTACGACAGAAACGTCAAATCGCACTCGCTCTCGGAGGTGTGACGTTCGTACAAAACATGCATACTCAGACAGCGAGTCACGCGTATGTAGAGCATGCTCGGGCCACGGCCCCCGCGAAGCGTGCAATGGAACAGCCTCCCGATTCCTGCCCGCTGCGGATTGAGGCTATGTTATGCATTCTGCCCCTTTTGTTTGCGATCTAGTTCCCGGAGTGGAACGTCAGCTGGGGTGGGGGGGGCACCAATATCAGTGGCAGAACATATTTTCCATTACTCCATTACTTCCATTACAGCATATGAAATCAACCACAGATTTCTAAGGACCAGGGGGAAATAGGAAGGATATTTTAACAGTTGGTAATGAAAGTTTAGGTGGATTTGGTGCGGTTTTACGGCTATGAGGCAAAGCACTCCCCCTGCAGGTCAAACTGGGGAATGCGGATGGCTGTATATTCACGTTAACAGGAAAAGCACACATGACCTGTGTGGAAAGCTGATGGCAGGTAGACGCGGTGTATCCCTGTTTTTGGATGCGTTAGCGCGGTTACGTTTGGGGGTATACCCCACCATCGACCGAAGGGAGCGTCACGCTATGGAAGCCGCGATATCACCACCGCCGCTTTGCGAAATGAGATACTGGGCTTAAACTTATTACTCACTGCAAATTGAGGACACATTTCTACGGGCGGTTTCACCTCCCTAAAGCATTCCTGGTTTTTTTTCATTCGACTTTCATCAAAGGTGATCGAAATTGAGTAATTTCAACGTGCAGTGACGCCACATTCTGCGAGAGACGGGGTAGGGGCGCAGGTCAACAGACGCTTACATGGAAAGTACCTGCAAATGCATTATTTCGGCGCTAAAATTAGTCACCAAAAAACCAAAGTGCTTCCCGCAGGACACGGCTTAGAAAGGACCGGGTCGCCGACGTCTGGGAGCCGGAGAGCCGGACCTGAAGGGATGCCGAGCGGCTGCAGCGCAATTAGTCCTGCGCACTCCCGTCCAAAACCCTGTGATCAATTTGGAACTGCTTATCTAACGTAACAAAAATAAATCGTAGTAAAAAAAAGCACATTGGGGTTACAATGCATGAGCTGCATTAGTTCCACATAGTTTTGTAATTTTTTCATAATAAGATTATAGGAGAGACGTCATCCGGCGTCGCCATGGGAACCATGCCATTCGTCATTATATAATCGTTTTTCCGAAGCTTGGAATTGTTTTAACCTCTAAACAACGCATTTAGTTTTGGCCTCCCTGGCATCCATATGCGGTCGACAGACAGACACTAAGGAGCTGTGGAAACGTTAAATGTCATTTAACTTCTTTTGCGCTTGTTTCGGCGCAGGGGTGCGCAGGGTCTGAAACCGCGGCCAGCAGCGGCGGCCTGGCGGGCACAGCCGATTTCTGTGAAAAATTAAAGAATAATTGGTTTAGCAAGTAAACAAGTGGTTTAACCCATATGGCCTCGCAAAGGCGGCGTGCAGAGCGGATTGCTAATAACCGGGTGTGTCGATGCGGCTCGCAGAGGCCGTGCGGGGGCGCGCCGTACGGGGCCGCGCAAACGTGATGACAGACGCGCGCTCGCTCGCACTGCGGCTTAGTCTAATGCTGCGGTCCAAATGAATCAGGTGACGTTTCCCCAAACAAGTAGATGACAGGTGGATTATATGTGTAGTTCTCTTGCCACTGAAATAAAAATGAAGTCTGCCTGGAACAGGACTAGACTGGGATTAAATTTTGGCTCTAGACGTTGGGGTCCCTGAAGGCCCTATGATAAATTATGCCAATTTAGGGGTGGGGAATTCCTCACGATGAATTTTCTAAAGTTACCGTTTGTGTGTGTGTGTGTGGGGGGGGAGGGGGGGGTCCCATAATAACGTTTGCCCAGGGGGTCCCCACAAGATACTTTGCTGGTCCACATACCTGTCAGCCCAACAAGAAAATGCTAGTGTGCAAGATGGCCAGTCCAAATTCTAAGGAGAATGGGACATACCCATAGAGCAGCATCAGAAAGTATATCTCACAGAGCTCCTCGCCGATTTCCACAGCTGCTCTGTCATTTTCTCCATTCCTTCCGTCCCGCCTCGGAGAATGAGAGATCGGGTTATTTAAGGCAGGCAGTACCTCTCAGCCCAGCCCTCAGGGACTTTTTTCCCCCTCCTGCCCAGCTCACCTGAACTAAACAATCTAGAACATCGAATTCTTGGTACAGGTGTGTCGGGGCGGCCTGAGGACCGGCCGGAGAAACACTGATTTCAGGCGATAGAGGGTAGCGTGGTGACTCAGAGGTTTGCACTAGAGCCTCGCATCCTCCAGGGCTCTGTGTTTGATTCCCAGGCCTGGCCGGGCACACGGCGTACCCATGATCTACCCGTGTTTGCGTGGATTTTTTTCCCATGCACTCCAGTTTCCTCCCCCAGCCCAGAAACATGTGGTCAGGCCAATTCATTGTCTCTAAATTACGGATAGTGTGTGTCACAATGGACTGGAAGTGAAAGTTCATCAAACAGAAAGCGGTGAGGCGAGGCGCAGTCAAACATCTCTCTGCCCGCCCCCCCCCATTGTTTAAAACCTTGGTGATGTTCCCAGAGTGACTCTGGCACTCCTAAACCCCCCCCCCCCATTCTGTCACAGATCTCTGACCCAACGTGGTTGTGTTTCATGTTTTTAAGGACACCCCCCCCACACACACACTGTGATGAGCTATATTTTCACAGCATAAGGTAGCCATTGTTCGCAGCACTAACAAAAGCAATCGTTCTGCATTTACAGACTAATATTCACCGCCGATCTGTTGGCTCGCTCAGTTCGCCACTAGTGCGCAGGTTCCTGCAGCACTGCCCCGACAAAAGAAAAGCAAAAAAATCCAAGCTGCACAACGGGCACATTTTCTGTGCCGTCACAGAAATCGCTGCCTTCAAAAATGTGGGTCTTGGAGATGAGATCGTTTTTTTTGTGTCGTTGTGTGTTTCTTGACGGCCACCTTGCAGGCTGGTCTTTGGCGGAGGGAAGCGGCCGTCGAATCGCCCGGCGGGGGTGCTGTCTAGGAAGGCTGCCGCTCCGTTGCCAAGCCCGGCGTATTTGGGCCCGAAAACGAGTATGAAGAAACAACCTGGGTCCCCAAACAGCAGGCTGACAGCGGCGAGATCCGGCACAACAGAACAACTCAGGCATTGAGGCCAGATTCCTCCTCTCCGGGCGACCGTGGTGGGAGGGCAGACCTGGGCCCCTCGGATCCACGGCAACCGTCGTCAGTACACACACGCTGTCAGTCGCTGTGTGTGCACAGGGAGGTCCTGTGATAAGGTGTGCAAACTGGGACTCCTCTGTTTGCTGGCAGGAGGTTGCTAAAGGCTGGCGAACCAAGGGCCCTTCATGAAAGAGGCCTGCGGTCGGGGACAGCCTCAGGCTGAGCGGTCAGATTCTGGTAGACGTGTGGTCGTGGACCACTTCCATGCAACACCGAGCATGCTAAAACAATAGCCCAGTGTTTCCCAATCCAGTACTCGGGGACCCACTGACAGGCCACATCTTTTCTCCCTCCCAGCTCCCGGTACAAAAACGTGGACTGTCTGGGGGTCTCTGAGGACCGGGTAGGGAAACGCTGCATTAGCCTATTTCCAGGTCATCATGTGACATAACACTGGTTTCCCAGCTCTACTGGGGGAGTGTCTCTTTAAGGGATGACAGAGGGGAAGCAGGAATAAGGAGTGGGACACCCTGGAACACCTGGCAATGCAGAAATGGGATACTGAGTGTGATCTGACCGCACTTGTGTGTGTGTGTGTGTGTGTGCGCGTGTGAGAGAGAGAGAGGGAAAGGGAGAGAGAGTCACTCGCACAGCATTCCCGTGGAGAAACGACAGCTTTAATTCGTTTATTCCTTTATCTCACAATTTCAAAAAGAGGAAAGCATGCAAAACACCCGACCTACCCGCTTACAGCATTTCACAATGGGAGCCTACGCAACTCTTCATAGTCTGCAAACAAAGGAAAAAAAAATGCGAACAAACCGTATGAAAGTCCGATCGGACTTAGACTGGCAGGAAGCGGCGTTTACGGCATAGCTACGATAGCTGCCTCCTTCTCATTTTGCATAGTACGAGGATAATAGTGGCGCGCGTCAAACGCCTTACGACAGTTAACCTCAAGTTTTAATTTATGTATTTGGTTTTGTCAAACAACCACTCCGCCCAGCCCCATAAATCATCTTTACAGCAGTGATATTGCTTCCAAGGTAATTTCGACTAAGAAGTGCTTGTCAAATGCCGAAAACACTTTCAAACGTCCAGTTGATTGTCTTCGTACAGTGAATTCAGATATAAAGTTAACGTTTTTAAGCTTAAATGCACATAACACTGGCAGTAATAAGAATATCATAATTTAAAAACCCAGCGCCACTCAGTGGCAGAACTGATCGCTTGGGATAATAAAATACAAAGGGATTTACAATGGCTGTAGAAAACTCTCCATTGCATTTTCAAGATTAAAAACTACAGAAAAAACATAGTGTACGAAACAATAGATTGAATACATGCAATTTTGCTTCAAATATTTTACATTAATTACAAAGAAAGAAGAATATGGCAGCGTAAAGTAGAGCAGACTGTATGGATATTAACTCCGGTTGCACGACAGCGCACTGGAGCTAATGTGTTTGGCAATTGATGCAGGCAGCTTTCATGCGCCAGGGTGCCGCGTCACCACAGGGGGGCGCCACTGAGCCGCTGTTCGTGCGGGCGCAACCGAAAACGAGGACCTTCGCTATTAAAATTTAATAGGACAGAAGTGTACAGATACATAAATTCACGGTACCAGATGCAGTGGGGTAACTAAGACGGCCTATAAACAACACTGGCAGTGAGTCCGATTTCAGATTTCCTCGGAAACATACATTTGCATACTATCCTTTTCACATTTTTATGGCCGGGAAATGTACAAAATATGTCAAGTGGCGTGTTCGGAAACATTTATTATGAACAAGGGAACGGATCCATCTTCAGAACTTCAACAGTTGCTGAATTCCTTTCCATGGCTTTATCAGGCGGCTGAAATTAATTAGACTAACTTAACATTTGAAACTCCCATAACGACATAATACTGATAATATTATTTCCAAATTAATTAAAATACACTTTTTTCCTTTCGAAAATGTAACTACCAAATAATCTCCCTAGATGTGGCGTCAGCCGAGTAGAGAAATTTAGACTCTTTAAATGGTGTTTACAGGGTGGGCCGTATAAAAACATACTGACGCAGTGTGCGAAAATAGCAAAGACTGAGATTTTACTTTTGTACGACTGTTAACAAACACTGTTAAGACTATTTACAGGGCTCCGTACTTTTTTCTTATCCCTGTAAAGTGTAATGTGTTATAAGGCATCAGGGCCCCTCACAAAGGAGTGCCACTCGAACGCATCACACCATGTGATACCGCAAACGGCCACTAGGGGCGTTCTAAACAGCGCAGGAAGTCTTCCGAGTGACTTTAGAACCAGTCGGATGCAGTGAAAGATGTTCTTACAATTCAAACATTGTGTTCCATGCACAAAATAAACAAAAATAAAAAACAAACCAAAATTCATTCTATGTTGACTCTATATACGTCAAATGAACATAGGCCTATATGACCAATATAACCTGGCGTGAAATCGTTTTACATGTAAATGTACTTTTTAGCTGCAATATTTTGACCGTTGTGAATATGCATGACCTTTTGGATTCGGTAAAAACTGCCATGATAATTCCAGTCTCGCTGAAATGTACAAACCGCTTGGATGCCCTGCGTGATTTACAGCTTCCGGCAATCGGGGCTTTAAAAACAATTAAAAAAAAGAGCAAACCAGGAAAAATAAATCAGAAAGGCAACCCAAATCTACAGGTTAAGACATATTGCACAAAACAGGGAGCATTTTGGTTTGAAAGCAGTGCTATTGCACACACGCACACACGCACGCAATGTCCTTTTAGAGGTGTAGAAAAGATGCGCTATTCCCTTTGCAGACAGTAAGGAAAGATCGCTTACAACGAGAAGCTTCTCCCTCTTCGTGGACGTCAGGGAAAAAAGGTGGGGGGTGGCCAGGGGGTAGCCAGGGGGCTCAGGCTGACAGGTCGGAAATGACCAGTTTGTCTTTTTTACTTCCTATTTCCGCTGGGATGGTGAGCTCATCTGATTCGTAATCCTCGTCAAAAGACCTAGCAGGCAGAAACAATGCCGCATTATATTAGAGTTATAGGCAGAAATTAATATTCAATGAGAATATTTCCTCCGGTTGAATTTATTGCAAACGGCAGCTTTCTGTAGCGGTACACGGTACTCAATCTCATCATCTACCATCACTAGGTTCAGGTTCTACAAAGCTGTCACTACAATTACAGAACTCAGCCCTAATACAGAACGCCTGTATTGCATCCCGGTACTGAATGTCAGTAATGTGGTTAGGTCCTGTATGTCAGTACTGTGCCCTGGTCCAGAGCATACTGGCGGGATCTGAACCTCACCCCTCCTGTAACTGCTCGTTGGCCGTTTCCTCCGCTACCAGGATCTCGTACTCCTCCAAGGCATACTTGTCCCAGTCAGAAGCTTCCGGACCGTCACTCTCCACATCCTGGAAATCCCGGAAAAACAAAACGCTCCTGAGAACCACCCTTGCATCTCCATATGACGATACAGCGACGCTGAGGCAGCAGATCTGCAGCCACACGAAGGACCTGCGGAGAACATGCGGACTGCACGCTTGCGGAGCGGAGAATGCGTGCATGAAACGTATAAAGTACTAAACAGACAGTACAACTGCACTTAAGAACGGAAACGGACAAAGCATGACGACGGTGCAAGTGAGGGGCTGGGCTGGAGCACAGATAGAAGGTGCACAGATGTGGGCGATTGACGATGAAGGATGCATTGTATACAAGGCATGTGCATCTCCATCACTGCGGCCGACGTGATACACAGCTCGATGCACCGCCAGCGATCCAATGAAATTACAGTAACGATACATATATGGAGTAGGGATGCACGATTCAGAAAACCTCACGATTCAATTCGATTTCGATTCTTGGGCTCGTGATTCGATTCAAAACCGATTCATGATTCAAAACGATTCTCGATTCAAAACGTCCATTATTTTTTTTATTTTCCATCAGTCTGATAGGAAATACAGCCCTGAGATAATAGTTAAAGTCGTATTACAAAAATATAAACTGCAAACCTTCTACTTAAATTAAGCAACTTAAATTAACACGTTACAATCTGAGCAGAAACCAGTATTGCGCCATCTATAGGATTGGCAAACTCCTATCCGGAAATCTCCGTTACAAAATGGGAAATATGAATCGATTTTGTGTCCTGTATGAATCGATTTTGAATCGGTAGAGATAGAATCGCGATTCTTTTGTGAATGATTTTTTGCACACCCCTAATAATCTACTAATGCGCAAAGCATATGGTGCTATGCTATTCAATATGGTACAGATACAGATGCGGTCTAGAGATGGGGAATGAATCAATGTAAATATGGTGTATGGATATGTAAATGTAAATATTCAATGTAAATATGGTGGGGTCCCAAGTTGCTCCAGGGAGATTGTAATGTACTGTAAGTCACTCTGGATAAGGGTGTCAGCTAAATGCCATAAATGTAAATATAAAATTACTGGTCACATTTATACATAATAAAAGCACAGGGCCTCTACTAATAATTCTATATTAATATATGATTTTACAGATGCAAAGATGTTAGAAACAATGCATCTTGAGTTAATCCCAAACTGTATCCGACGCACACTTTTCTAATCAGAGCAGTTGCATAATGAACTTTTATGCAGGTGCACTGATGTGAATCATTGAATCTTGCCGTCCCGGTTAATGACGATCCTACCTTTTGTACCGCAAAGGGATCTCTCTGCTCGTGGTCCAGGTACTTCTCCAGGTTAAAGAAGGTGTCATAGAATGTGTGCGCCATCCGGCATCGCTTCAGGTCCTGGAGGGTGATCTTCCCTGCGGAGACAGCGGCCGCTGGGTCGTCACGGTTACAACCGATTCAGTCAGAGGAGCCGCAATTTTACAGCGTCCTTTCGGAAACAGTGCACAGGCTACAAGTTAATGCAGGTCCTGAGTATCATATCCAACCCAACAATGCAGGAGCCAAATCTGGACAAGGACAGCCTGAACCCTAACCAGGTTCAACAAAGTATTTTAAGATGTTGGATGATTTTAACCTGCCAAGAAGCATAAATAAGCATATATAAATATTCTAATAACCCGAATACCGGATTCAATTATAGAGTTTCCTTTGAGAGCAGTCTGTGCTGCTGTGATTGGAACAGATCCCTCTGGATTTCACACATACACAAAGTTGCATAGCAGCCAAACCCGGACATGACCTGTGCCCATAAGACGAGAAAAAAACCCAACTCCATTCCATTCCAGGTCATGTCTCCAGACCTTTGACACCAGCCACAAAATGCTTTAATGCTGTACAACAGCAATAAATGGGAAACTATCTTTCATGAATTCCAGGGCTTCTGGATCCCTTGAAAGCATAACATATTGGACCCCTAAACCAGACCAATCCAATTATTTTCCAGATTTTTCAAGGCCCCTCTCCTTCAGGGCCCCTTGGAATTGTCCTAACCCCCCTCCCCCACCACTACCACCACCACGCTTTATTGCACCCCTGCACGGAAGGTACAGCTACAAGCTGCAGTGAAATGCAAGGCAGTCAGCTCCACCATAGTAAGAATTAGTGGAAAGCAATGAGACTGAAGTATCAGTGTAATGCATATGTAATAAATAAGGAGCAGGGAAGCTATCCTGGGAATGAGGAGAAAAGGGAAACCAGGCATGTTCCACACAGCTACAGGGAAGTGCTTGAGTAGATGTTTAATTACAGCTGTCAATTACGCGATAAGCAGTCTGATGGCCTGAGGGTAGAAGATCCTTCTGGGCCTCTCAGCGAGACAGCAGAAGCACTTTCCAGACCTCAGCCTGGTAAAGAGGCATCTATTTGGGAGGGCTGTGTCCCTGGCTGGAGTTCACATCCTGGGTAGTTCCCTGCCTTGTGTCCATAGCCTCTGGGTTAAGCTCCAGACCCCCCACGACCCTGAATAGGACAAGCAGTTTCAGAAAATGGCTGGCTGGATGGATGGGGTGTGTCCCTGATGATTTTGGCAGCCCTATTCTGCATCATCTGAGGTGAATGTCCTGCAGACGGGGGGGGGGGGGGGGCGGGCAGAACACCATGGGGGGGGGGTTAGTTTAAGCTGGAGGTACCACCCAGGTTAAAAGGGAGAAGGGTT